>OZ035836.1:6541656-7014156 GCA_964034765.1 Knipowitschia caucasica
ATTGTTTAAGAAGATGCTGTCTTCGTGACCATTGGCCTCAGTTCTCTGGATTAAGTAAAAACCAACATATATTTTTGCCAATTTTGTACACAATGTCATATGGAAGAGTAAAGTATGAAGGCTGTGCTAGATCCTGTGGAATGGTGGGAGTTTCTGTTATTTGCTCTCAATCATATCATCTCATATCCTTTCTGTATTTTGCACTTTGTCCCTGATGTGTGATCCTGTCTTGTCCTCTACTCATAAAAAAACTAATAAAGTTGTTTAAAAATAGTTGAATTATAGCTTATTTGAAGTGTGTACCATGCTGTCCTGATCTTTAACCAATCCTAAAGTCTCAGTCTTTTCACTTGATATTTTATGCAGTGAAAGTTAAAAGGGAACTCAGTTTCAGTTTCAGTTTAGTTTATTTCAAAGGGGGACAATGCAATTTAATAAAACACATGATAAAACATGAGTTAAAAAAGCCAGAATTAGCCAAGGAGGTTATTTTTCATCTGTAGTCCCCTGGCTGTGATGTTAAAAAGATATTAAAATACATTAACATGACAAAATTACAAGACAGAGATAACATCATTCAAGACTAACATTGTGTTCACACATTCAAAAATAAACTATTTACAAGACTGCATAAGCATATCATACATCAGTTAATGTGGGCAGGTGTATGTGTTTACCATCCATTGTTTTAGGTGCTGTGTAAAAGCCCTGTATGTGCTCTGCTGTCTAACAGTCTGTGGTAGTGAGTTCCACTCTCTGGTGCCTCTAACGGACCAGGCAGACTGACTGAAGGTGCTCTTACGCAGAGGGATCACACGGTCGCCTCTCACGGAGCCTCTAGTGAGCCGCTCACTACTGTTCCTTTGACTTATCAGACCTGCAAGTGGAGTGGGAGCCAAATTATGAGTTGCTTTATATATTAAGCATAGATTTGAGAATTTATGAAGATCTGGCCAACTTAGAAAGGAATACTTTTCCAAAATTAAACAGTGATGATAACATTTTCTCTTTTTATCCATTACTTTGATGGCTTGCTTATATAAGATTTCTAGTGGTCTTAAAGTAGTCTTATTAGCTTGACTCCAGCTTGTTAAACAATAATTAAAATGACTAAAAATCATTGAATCTAAAAAAAGTTTTGCGGCCTCAGTTGACATGTCTTATATCTTATTGATCTGAAATTTGAAAGATTAAATTTGATTGTTTTACACATCTTTTCAACATGTGTTTTAAAAGTGAGATGTGAATCTATCACCAGTCCAAGATATTTATACTGAGGGACAGATTGTAGTCCCTCGGCCTAAGATCCAAAGTGATGTAAGCCTAAGAAAGAATAGCACCTCGTCCTCTTTCACTTCGGGTTTGTTTTATCAAAAATAAAGAAGAGACAGATGTTCTGAGATTTAGATTTTGACGTCATCCAATTTGCTTCACTTGTGTCTCTTTGATTCGGATCAGAATTGAATGAGATTGTCCAGAGCTTCCCAAAATCTGGAGGCATGATGGCTATAAGAAAGGTACAAACATTTGCTTGGAGTTGCCAGATAAATGACTGATCTTAATATCTTAAACCATATATTTTCTCACTCACACACACAAAATAAATTAACTTTTTTCAGACAGAAAAGAGAACACGTGGGATTCTTATTTACAAGTGTGCACAGAAGCATGTTGTGGACTGATTTGTTCATATTATACTTAAATCGGTGCCACCAGCTTTAAATTTTAACAGTTTAAAGGAAGAACCTGACATATTCTTCTAAATAAAAATGTATTTGTTGGGGCCTCAGAGAGAATTTTTATCATGAAGGAGCCGGCAATACTCAAAACACTCATCACACACTATATTTCTAAAGCAGCACTTCCCAAAATCTAGAGTTCTTTACACCGCAGATGACTTAAATGAGAGGATTTTCACGTGCCTATGGTCACCGCCTACGTCGGCTCTGAAGCGATCATTTGGCGACCTCTAGTGGAATGAACACCACACTGCAACAGGACAGAAACACAAAAATCTCTACGTATGTTTTGCATAGATAGTAGAAATAGTAGCAGATGTCTCTCATTTTTGAAATATTTTTACAACCACATTGAGATTTCTAGTGTTCAAAATATATGTTGATTTTCCGCAAGACTCATAGATTATACGTTTTTAGGAGACAAAACTCCAATGTCCTTATGAAGGGGACATAACATACAAAATGTTTTAACAGTTTTTCACCAAGTTATATAGGTTTTGCCTTTGTATACACACTCAATGTTTGAGTAATTTATATTCAGTGCAAATTTAGTGTCCATTAAATACAATAAAGGAGATTAAAGGCTGAGGTGCCAAAATTATTATGTAAAATGTCCCAAAAGTAAACATTTGTGAGTAAATCAGACTGCATGCTGTCCTGATCTTATTAAAAACATTGTCCAAGTTTTGTGAGTCACTTCTGGGCTGAAAATAAGAACAATATTCATAAGAACACTAGAGATAGAGGATAGAAGTTCTGAGAGGGAGGAACACGGTGGATTAAGTGAATTTTATCAAGACGTTTTTGTGGTATAAAAATTAGGTTCTAGTTTTAACATGGCAGTCAATTAAAATCAACATGTATTTATATTGTCCACTAGATGGCAGAAGACTTTTAAAGAAAACTTCACTGCTAGTCGTTATTTGATTTAGACTAATTACTAAAACATATTATATAAAAGGTTGAGTCTGTCTAAACCCATCGTCAGCAGGAGCAGTGTTTGATGTGGGTTACTCCAGGACAAATACTAGTGTAACTCCAATAAACCTGCCAGAGTGTGGTGCGTTCAATGCCAGTGGAAAAATCCTAAACCCCATTATAATAAACAGACCCCTCCTCAGCTCGTGCTCATACATTTTGCATCCACAGAGCAAACCGTTTTGGAAACATTGATCAAACTTGAATTTTGCTTCAAACTGATATTTTATTTTCCTCGAAGATCAAGAGTTCACAAAGCAGGCAGGCCAAACTCAGGCCCGTGGGCTAAATCCGGCCCCGACACCCTTTTTAGTGGCCCCTGGAATGATTTCCAATTAGCATTATCAAAGTACCTTGTAGCATTGATGGTAATAGGCCACTATGGCATGTTATACTTCATTTTATCTCAGAAAACAACCATATACTGTATATGAGTATGTTCTATAATGTACATAACTAAAATTTAATTATACTTGGTCCAGTTGTGGTTGAATTCAAACCAACTAAAAAATATTGTCCAAACTCATGCCAAATACAATTAATTTGTCAAAAGACGTAAATATGTAAACTAAAAACTAGAAAACTCTCCAAAATGAGTTTGACGCCGTTGACAGAGCATTCAGCAACATCGTGCTGTAAACTACTTTCACAGTAAATAATTAAGACACAAATATATAATTGCTTTTGTGGTTATTAAAATAGGCGTTTTTCAAATTATGTCTTGCTGTTGATAAAAGAGTGTGACAATATATCGATATGGTGATGTATCGTGATACTTTCTCACGCAATCGATTATCGATATGCTTTTGCTAAGTATCGATTTTTTTAAGCTTTAGAAAAGTATCGATACTTAATATATGGCTACATTATGCATTCTACAATTTCTGTAGAATGTTCATATTGATTTTATCGGACGTAAAACAGATTAAACCAGATTTTTACTAAAATGTTGAGGTAAAAAAGGCATTTTTGCTTGTTCACTTTAATGTTACACATGACACTTTATCTATTTATCTTGATATAAAGTGTATTTTTTCACTTAATTTATGCCATAAATATAAGAAAAATAAATCGTAGGTACATTTTTGACCAATATAATCGCTACATCCTCATATCATGAGATAATCGTTATTGTGAGCTGTGTATCGCACATCGTCGCACATTGTATCGTATCGTGAGGTACCCCGAGGTTCCCACGCCTCTGTAAAAGTGTTTTTAAAATATTGCTGTTAAATTAAATATTTGTAAATAATAACAATAATTTCATGGTATTTCCCTCATGCAGTTGTTTTGAATCCTTGTCTGTATTATGTCCTTGAAACCCATTAATTGTTACTTTAAAGCCTGAGCAGTAGATTTAAATGTGCCATTCCCTTTGATTTTGTTCTGGAGAAAGTAGGAGGCTGAACGAGTAATATATTTGAAGGAACCAGGAGTGGGATTCATTACGTTTTTTTCTTCTTCCCACTCCTTTTCGAGTATCTACACGTGTTTCTCTTGTGTCTAAAATATCTATCATTTTGTATCATGTAAATGTAATTCAGGGTTATTTATGAAAAATTTTGATTTTCTACTTTTGTTTCTTGTACTTATTAGCTAAAAAAAACCATGGCTTGATAATAATAACAGTGACATATGAGTTATCTATTGAGTCTGAGCTTTTGTAAATCGCAGTTTGAATAAGCAAAAACGTTAAAATGTCTGAGGAGGCATTGGTTTAAAGTGAAGATGTCAGGTAGAAAGTTAAAAATACAGTATGTAGTTCTGCCTCTCATCAAAAATATCATATTGCATCAGACAAGAAAACCTGGCAAACTTTTCTCCTCCACTTTTGATGTGAAAACCACATCTGAAACGCCTGTTAGAACCATCTCCCACTCCGCTGTATCCGTTTCCTTTGGCTGGCTTCTTCCTGTGTCCAGACCAGACCACTATAAAACTCTGGAAACCTGGCTCGGCCACCGCCAAAGCCCCAACACAACAGCCATGCAGAGAGAATTATGCAAGTGAAGGTGAAACTAAAACGTGTGAGAAACCAGATCTGAAGCCGAGAGCGGACTTTTCCATTGTCTAAGAGGCGGAGGTATCCAGAACCAATCCCAGGCAAAAGCCACATCTGCAAATCCAATCTCTTTTACGAGCTCCATGTGTGGTTTTTTATCTCAGCAAAGATCGCATTAATTAGAATAGTTTGTGTCGTTTTACAGCGGTAAATGGATACGCGATGAGTAAACGCAGCTAATCAATTTTATAATCTGGTTTCGCCGGCTAAAAAGCTGGATGTTGGTGTGTCGTTATGAAATGAATGGGTGTAAGGTGTTTCATGATGAGTTTAACTTTAACCACAGTTGCTTAAAAGTGTCATGAAATATCCAAAGGTGTTTGTAGACAAAAATATTTGCAGAAGTCTAAAGCTGTCGGTCCTTGTGTAATTGCCCCTGACTTTTAGGAGAGTGATGAAGATGCAAAGTGGTAAAACATGTGTATAATACTGTTTTACATCTAAGGAAATGTGTAAAAATGAAGATTAAGAGATCCTTTATTTGTCCCATAGCGGGGAAATGTCAGTGTTGTATCAGCAGTTACAGAACGGTAGGAATGAGGAGCAACACAACACAAGATGAATGAATATAAATATACTAAACAACATCAAATAAAACATTTCTAACTCCGGCATGAAGAAAAAAGTGTATAATCTCTATCTTAGCAAAATGATTACAACTGACTTTAGCATAATAAAGAAGAATAAAATCTCTACAGAGTGATACAACTCCCGTCTGCACGTGCGTCTAACAATCAAATGATGAAAATGTAAAAGTCGAACCTTTATGAATAAATCCAGAGTTTGCAAAAAGTATAACGTTTCTCCCAAGACTATCCACATTCACAAAAGGGTAGAATGAAAATTGTATAGAAAAGTATAGATTTGTTGTTAAACGATTAAGGTCGATTTTAATTTGCTTGAATAAATATTTTTTTTATATTACTATTTTGAATATTTTTTGTTTACATACATGAATCCTTATGCCACAAATCTCACCCGAGTAAAAGACAAAGGAAAACAATAATAAAATGGTTAAAACCTGTGAAAGTAAAAACCATATTATGGTAAAACGTCACCCCTGTAGGACACTGTCTGCTCTGGAGAGTAGCTTCAGTGACAGACTTATTCACCCTCGCTGTGTGAAGGAGAGGTTCCGTAGGTCCTTCCTGCTGCTGTCAGACTGTACAATTATTCATAATTGGACTGATGCAGCCCCACCTCCCACAACTGGGATCATTTCAAGTCAAAGATGGACTTATCCCAGTTTCCTCGAATGCACCATCGGTCCCTAATTCACCTCTTTCTCGCTTCGAACACTGACGATGACAGCTACTGACCGCTGCAGACCAATAACAAACCCTTTAATAGCTACAGCTCTGGCGTTCCTCTGACCCATTTGTCTCACGTTTATTTGAATGTTTACACTTGAATAAACGTTAGAGGATTAGTTTGATTTTTCCACATTTGCCGGTTTAAGCGTTCCAAACTCTATTACTTTAGAGCAGCATCAGAGGCTTTTGAATAATTCCTCTTTCTGTAAATGACATTCTGCAGTGGCTCAGAGAACAGTGTGGTCCTTGTAAAGTCCACACTAAAATACAGCAGCACTAAACTCAGATGCACAAAGTCACTGCTAAAGTTGAGCCGTTGTCAGATATTGTCCATTAAGGAGACTATAGCAGATTATCAGATTTAACAGAGAAACCTTGTAACCTTGGGCGAGAGTGGACCTACTTCATGACCACTGATATCTGCTGTTGTTGAGTCTTTAGGCAAGACACTTAACCCCACTTTGCCTGAAGCCCCCGCTGAAAGATTGAGGCTCCTGTGGACTCAGCACCTGCAGGAGGATCAGTGAGGGGCTGGTGCTCTGTGGACTGGGTGTAAGTAAGTAAGTAATCTTTATATATATATCGCCTTTCACAGACCAGAGTCACAAAGCGGTTTACAATTGTTATTTTTTTTGGGCACTTGTCCTCTCACACAGAGATGGGAGCAGCTCTGACTGCCCCCCCCCCCCCCCCCGAGAAATGGATTAAGGGGAAGAAAATGCATGGATGGACTTTGTAAATTCACTTACAATTAAATTAACAATGGGATCATTAACCAAGGGCGACAGTAGCTCAGTTGGTAATTGGCCTTTGGGCCCGGAGGTCGTGAGTTCGATTCCCACCATGGGACCTACTCCAACTGCTACATTCTCATGACTGCTGTCGTTGTGTCCTTGGGCAACTTAACCCCACGTTGCCTGAAGCCCCCCGCTGAAAGATCAAGGCGGTTTCTCAACTGATGGAGCAGCCATCTTCCTGTGGAATCACCCCCTGCAGAAGATCAGCGAGGGACTGGTGCTATGAGCATTGGGTGGCAGCTCTCATTGCCACCCTCCCAACCCAGAAATGGACAAATAAAGGGGTTGAAATGAAATGAATCATTAACCAAACGCCAAATTAACCAAATGTAATTACAATCTCATTTTGTCTATGTCTGAGTATAGACACACATGAGAGTATTTGGTTCTTCTATACCAGACAATAGTAAGTTAGCAATGTTATGAGTTTGGGGATTTCATGACACTTTGAAGCAACTCTGGTTAAAGTTAAACTCATCATTCTAACAATATGCACAAGGCAGTATTTTCGGCTACATGTTTTGGTTTTCTGAAGGCCAAGCTACAGGCACCGCGGCGAATGCTGATTGGACGGTCTCCATTCCTCTATGCATTCTCAAACATCTTCGTTCGTGCTGTACCATCGCCAAAAAACATTCCTTCTGTCTGAATTAAAGACACGATCCCAGACGATTGTCATTTTCTTCATAACCTTCACATGTTTTGTATACTACAGTAGAAGAAAGAAGCGTCTCGAGACATCACACATGACCTGAAGTATCTATCTATCTTTCTTCTCAGCTGCTGTTTCCCGGCACATTGTAGGTTCACTCGGTTGGATTTGTTTTGCCAGGAAGAATCCACAATACAGCTTAAAACCATTTTTTCAAAGGCGACTCCGCACAATAGTAAAGTGGCAGCCTCAAAGATCACATCATTGTTAGTTCGTCCATCATTCCAGCCATGAACAGACAAACCCTGCACCTACAATTATTCCACAATGTTTTGCTAGAAGCTTTTGTTGTACTAGACACAAGAAGAGACAATACCGCTCTAAACCCTTTGCTATAAACTGTACATAACCACTAGTTTTGTTGTTTGTCATGAGATTTGGAACAACACTGGACAAGCTTTTATCACTAAGGTAAGTAATGTTTATTTATATAGTGCATTTTACAGACCAAGGTCACCCAACAATGTTCAGATTCAGAAATTGTCCTCATCATTCCACACACGGTGATGACGGAAGCGAGTCGCCGAACAGTGTGCCGTCATTTTGACTGCTCCGATCCAAATCACCAGTTTTAGCACTTATTGCTAAAACTGGTGAAATAAAACTTGAAAAACAGTTTGTTGAAAGGCTAATGCTAACTGGTATCAAGTTAACAGTGTGTTGTTATGGTTACGACAGCAATTTCTCTTGTCTACTTCTATAAAATTAAACATAGGAATACATTACTTACAGAAACAGAAAAAGTCACAAAGTTATGAAGATCAAACATTTACATGAGTTGAGTAATTAGAAATTACAAAATAAAATCTCTAACTTTAACATAACGAAGAAGCACGAATCCAGTACAAAATCTCCGCTTTAGCATAAAAAGACGTAGGTGCCAAGTCTCTATTTTTAGTATAAAAACTGGTTATTCTAGTGTAAGAATGATAGTTGTATGTATGTGTTAGCAGCATGAGGGTAAAGTGAAGCCGCCTGTGTTCTCTTCCACACGTCACCAGTGGATCTCTCTCTCTCTCGCTCAGACTGGGACAGAGGAGACAGGAGCAGAGCTGGTGGAGGCACTGAGTCATGTGGATGTGGTTTTACTCTGGGCCTGAGCGCGGCTGGAGCTGGAGCTTGGAGCTGATTGGACTCAAAGGTTACAGTCATTATCCAGAAGAATGAGAATTTACTGTAAACGTTTGGCGATCCGGCAAGTTCTGCAGAATCATCCAAAAACTGAATTGTCACAGATTATTGGGGCAAAATAAGGACCCTCGAATGGACAAACTTAATCATGGTATCTACTCTTAGGAAGACTGTCATTGTAAATAATATTTTGCATAAAAGATATATAGATAGAAAGATAGATATGTCAATGTAAAACGATGTAAGTTATACTTTTAAATCATCATCCATACTGTCTCTTTTAATGCGCAGCAAAAGGAAACGTAGCAAAGGGAGGTTTGCTGTCTCCCTTTATGAATAATACACTGTCAAAATAAAAGCTTATTCCCATCAGCACCAATAATCAAATTTACCTGATGTATGACATAAGCACTTATCCTATTCAATAATTAGTTTATACAATATTCTATATAGATGTCCATATATATTATTCATATGTGTAATGTTGTATGAAGATTAGTAAAGGCTCTGATACTGAAAGACGTATAAGGAATTAAGGAAACAATAGTATGAACATATTATACATACACTGAACAAATCAATTGCATATTATTGTGAATGTCACTGTTGCATAATTGTAAATATACCACTGACTAAAGTAAGCTGTAGCAATCACATCATTTAAGTTTAAAAGTCTTCATCCCATTTCTTTTCAAGCTGGATTTTTGTCAATGAAACAAAACATACTGTATATTTGTATGTAATCATGTATTGTTTATTTTTCTGTCCTGCTGTTGTTGTTTTATTTGTCATTAATTCATACAGAATGTGTGGAAACTTCGGCCCACTTGCATAGTATTAACGTCGTTATATTTATTTGCTTATGTTAATTGCCATAATGGTCATTTTTTTCTCTTTCAACTTCAACCATTTCTACTCACTTTGGTGTAACACGGGGGAAATGGCAGAGCTGTGATTGCTGACCAGCCGATAGGAAGCCGTGTTGGTTGACTTTCAAATACAACCACAAACATGATTTAGGCACGATCCAATCAATAGCATTTAACTAATTCACTGTCATCCGATGTTTGTAGAATATCTGTCTTGCCTCTTCCGTTCGCCATTTTGTCCTCTCTTAGGGAACTCTCAAGTCACTAAAAGTCCTCCTCTCTACTCTTAGAAGATCTCACCTTAAAATTTCTCTTAAGAGCAAGGATTCTTTAGGAATAGCTTTTTTCTTAACAAGGATCTACTCTTCACTTTTAGGAGAGTACGTCAAGAATATCCTTAGATTTTGGCCACTAGGAGCAACTCTTAGCACACTAATACGGCCCCAGGACTTTATATTTGAGTGTAACTTCAGAGCAAATGAAGAGGTTTCCCACTGCAGCCCCTCAGACCTCCTGCTTGGCGTGTCAGTTGTACATGTGTTGTCTGATTGTGTGCGCTGACCTCTGCAGCTGGGCTCTTGCTCCAGACTTGAGCGATGGAGCAGATGTGGAGCCTCAGTCTGAGACACTTATTAATGTGTCCTCCTCCAGCCTTCACTCTCCCCCTCCGGCTCTCTCTGCACACGCTTTCAAACTCCAGCATTCTCAGCTATTTTGGCTTGGTAGAGATTTCTATTCAGCAGAAGACAAATGGGTTATTAAGTGGTCTATAAAATGTGATTGAAAATGATTTAAGTCCAACTCACGTATTAAGAGACGTTAAGAGTTTTTCCTTGTCGATGCAGGAGGGTCTAAGGACAGTGATGATCCAGGACATTCAACATTTAACGACATTTATGGACATTGTCTCTGCCCCAATGGCTCTATGTGCTTTTTGTCATTCCCTTTCTTGAGTTTGAACTGTTTGATTCTATGATCTGTGTTGGCAAATTCAAGGGTTTTGTAAAGTCCTCCGAGATAACTACTGTTGTGATTTACGGCTGTACAGAAATAAATTGAATTGAAAATATAAAATCTCTAACTTTAGCATAAAGACGCAAGAGTTAAGTATAAAATCTCTGACTCACGTATTAATAGGGATGGGACAAGATCTCAGCGAGTACGTAAGAGAACACCATAGCCGATTTGAAGAGTGGGGGTGGAAACGTTATGGTTTGGGGCTGCTTTTCTGCAAAGTCGATAGGACGACTCGTCTGTATTAAGGAAAGGATGTATCGGGCCTTGTATCGTGAGCTTTTGGGCAAAAAACATCTTCCATCAGTGACAGTAATGAAGATCAAACATGGCTGGGTCTTCTAGCATGACAATGATCCAAACCACAGCGCCCAGACCAAGAGCCTCTGTAAGAACATTTCAAGACCGAGCCAGTCTCCAGACCTCAACCCAAAAGAAAATCTGCGGAAGGAGTTGATCGACTGTGTTGCCAAGTGACAGCCCCAAAACATACTGCTCTAGAGAAGATCTACATGAAAGTAAAACAGAATATCTGGATATATATAAAAAGGTCGACTGAGATTTGCTTTATTATGTGTACCATTATGCAAAAGCAAATAGTTTGTGTCATAGTGTGGATTTTGTGTTATTTTGGTTTTATTTTGACATCAGTTGGTTCGGTTTTAGTTTTACTTCCTAGTTTGTTCCCCTGTCTTGATTGTCTGCCCTGCCCTGTGTCTTTCTGTGTGTATATGTACCTGTGCTCCTGTCTCCTTGTTGCTGGTCCATTGCCTTATGTTCCTGAGTTTCGTTTGGATTTTAGAATTTTTTTTACCCTTGACTTTCATTTTCTGGATTAAATCCGTATTTTTGCATTACCAGATTTTTGGTCCTCAATCACTTCACCTCAGGACAGTTTGCGAGTTTCCCAATAAATAACAATACATGTCTTACAGTGCAGACATAATACAGTATAAATATATAAAGTGTCCAGCAGTGTCCTGAAAGATTACATAACTGCTTATAGTTCACATGCTATATTTCATGGCACGGCAAAGTGGAAAAAGTGCAAATTTAAGCATTACAGTTGCTAGCCAGTTCAGTTTTTCCTGTCTGCTCTGCTTCCCCACACTGGCCTGAGTGTTCTTGGGTGGTCATATAATTTTGCCTTCACAAACACGACACTGGCGTCTTCGTATTTGCCCTGAGCAGAGTGAGGAGTGAATGAGGGGCTTTTTACTGCAGCGCTCTAAGGTGGTCACACGCGCCCGGGACGAGAGGCGCATGCAGACACAATGCATTCCCATGGTAATAGATTCAAAAACAACTTGTAAATCTTTCCAGAACGTAGCCAAGTCAGCGTATGGGGCTAAGCGTATAGAAACAGGTCAAGAAAGTGTGTTTAGTCTATGTGAGAAAATGTGTGTAGGGTACAGTTAAAAAGTAACAGGACTGACCCAGCCAATAAGAAATCAAAATATTAGTATTAAATTACAGTAGAGTGCTTTTGTTGCTCTATTATACCTCGGTAATTATACATTGGTTTATATAGTGTTCGTCTGGACACTCAAAAGCGCTTCACATGACTTTATTAATTCACTACATACATGGTGGGGATAAACTATTGCAGCCACAACTCAATAGCGAGGCAACCAGTATGTGCCAACTGCCATTCATACACACCAGACTCCTTCTAGGCAATGTGTGCCAAATGTCTTACCTAACAACGTTTTGGAAATTTATAGGCACCCCTCTGTGGCACACGATGTTCCCATCACAATACTAACGAGGGCCTGCCATGCTTAGCTTCAGAGGTCTGATGGGATCTGGCTTTTCACTATGGCCGCAAGTTGGGAACAATTTGCAGTGACCCCCATAAATATACTGCATATTAGTCAAATGAGGCTTGTGGAACAATAAAGAAAAACGTATAATATGCATTTCTGTATCAATTTTGGAAGATAATACTTAGGTAGGGGAGGTTCCATTATCAGAATCAAAATCAGAATTATTTTTATTGCCATTGTAAGTACACAGGAAGTCTAAAACTAGGAATGTGCTTTGGCTCAAAGTGCAATCAAGTTGTAAGGGTAAAAAGGTAAAGGCAAATATCTTCTTAAAATTACTACATATACAAGTGCACTAAGAACACAGCACATTTCATGAATTACACAAAGGTCGCATGCAAGGACATAAAACTGATGCATTATTATTATTATTATTAACATGGATGGAGTTAAAACGTAAGGTATGTTTTTGATAAGGTCAAATAGTAAAACATTTGATGCTGAAGAATAAGACCATCCATCCATCCATCTTCTTCCCCTTAATCCATTTCTGGGTCGGGGGGTGGCAGTCAGAGCTGCACCCAGTCACAGAGCACCAGCCCCTCAAGAATAAGACGTCTCCTTTAATTCACGTTTTAAGGTGTCAAGGCATTCTACCATCTCATTTGCCTTTTTCAACCTGGGATAAAATGGAAGAAAATGTATGAAACAATGTCTCTTAAATAAATAGCCCAAACTCAGTGAAATTTGAGTATTTAGCTAAACCTTTCTGCCGAACTGTGAGTACATCCCAGGAGTCGTTTAGAGAAGACAGACTAAACCCTCACAAGTCTAAGTGGTGACGTGTGTTTTCCCGGCGCAGGGTTAAGTGCTCTCCGCGGGTCACTTGCAAACACATGTCAGGATCCAGTCAATGGTCAAGACGCCCCGCCACATCACACGCCTAATAAAAACCATTCCCTGAGTTACACCGCACCTTTTGGACCCCTCTGCTTCACCTGGCAAGTCAGCGTCTTTAAGGATTGGTTTTCTACTTAACGTGAAACGGATTAATGTGTAAATTAAATTATTACGGGGAATATACTGGAATGTACCCATAGGTTTAGGAAGGGTCATCTTGTCCTCTTTGTAGAACTAAAGGTTTATGGTTCTTCTATACCAGACAATAGTAAGTTATAAGGATGTTATTACCTTGACATGTTTTGACTGTATACTTAGACAGTACAGTAACCACATCACTAACTTACTACTGTCTGGTATAGAAGAACCAAATACCTTTATAACCATGGGTTTTCACTATACAAGTGTGTGAACAATGGGCACAATAATGAAACATAGTATGGCTAGATGTTGAACTACTTTTGATGTTTAACTATCGCGGTATGGAACTTTAGAATGGATTAGCAGAAGAATCTTTTGTGCACTTAATTTAGCATTGTGTATGAACTCTGCTCTACAAATAAACTTGCCTTACCTACTTAAAAGAAGTTGGACCTTCATTAAGTGAAAAAAAAAACACAAAAACAATTCAAACAAGAAGTATGTGGAGAAGTGGAAGAGAGTGATGCCTTCTGTGCAGAGTGATATGAGAGCTGTAGGGTCAGAGAGTGATTGGACCTGTGTCCTGTCTTGGTGGGAGGTGAGTGTAAGTCAAATCTTTATTTCTATGGCCCCTTTCGCAGTTAATCACAAAGCGTTTTGCAATTGTGGACATTTTCTCCTCTCACTCCAGACGTGATGGGAGGAGAGGGGTCGCCATACAAGAGGGGCATACCAGACCTTTTGTACAGCACCTGGAGGAAACCTAGATTCCTGCTTCATGCCTTTTAATACCTCTCTCATGACAATAAATCAAAAATATTTCACAACTTTTATAGAAATGCCTCGGTGATGAGCCATTAGGGGTGCGTGCTGGTCATCTATACACACAGGTTAAAAATAATGCTTGCTTTTGGCTGGGTACAAGACGAATCTGCCATTATTATTAAGCAGTTTATTTTAAATTAAAATGACAAATATGAGCAGCTTGAAGGACAAACTTTGTCAAAGCACCTTGTGACTGCTTCACATTTGTTCCCCTGATTACAAAATGTGCAGTTAAAAACATGATCACTTGGATGCATTTCCACAAACCAGATGTTTTTAAATGAAAACGGTCTGCTGTATGGGTTTACCTTTTATTATTGTGAATCATGCAGGAGACAAATGTTTGCCAGAAAACCTTATTGAAAAAGCAGACGACTGTTGGATAAGCAGAATGTAAGTACAGTATCTTAACAAATGATTGCTCTTTTTGTTATTTAAATGTTCACAGTTAAAAAATTTCCTTAATCTGTAATATGCACATTACAAGATCTAAAACTGGAAGCGACCACAATTTCTTACTTCAATTTCTCCTGTGTGAGATCAATAAAGTATATCTAATCTTATCATTTTAGATATATATTTTACGAGTGAACAGCAGATGCAAACCTGCCCCGCTCTCCTGGCTTGTGCTGCATACTGCCTAGATAAGTGTTTTTGTTTTAAACAGGTCGATGGTTAACGCACACATTTGCCCGAGGCGAAATTGTAATGAGTTCCAGCTGCTTTTTGATTTCACATGCATGATGTGCATTATCAACATCTGGGAGTTTTTAACTGATTCATCACAGATTATTGTGTGCTGTACAATCGTCCCATTCTACATCAGACTCATCAAACCATTTGCTAATAATGTGTCCAAGCATACCAGCTTTTGAGTAAGTCCAGTATCAAGGGAGCTGTAGTTTTGAAAGCAGTCTTTAGTGAAGTGTCGCTCACAGATGAACAGATTCGTCGTGGATTTTGGAGGCATATCCCCATGAAAAAAAAGTCCAGCCACATTCACCTCATGCTTCGTCTTCGGGCCCAATGTTGTTGTCACATATTTACACCCAAAAACAAATTGACATGATGCTAACATTTTTAGTCGCTGACAATATCAGGAAAACAGAAGAACTTTATGTGATAGACACGAGACAGTACTCTGGATAGGCTATGCTGTGATTCACTGTTTTGGTTTCTCACCTGTCAATCACCTCCAGAAGGCGGTCTTCTGGAGCTCATAGATGTGAACCGAGGTATTTTGCTGCCTCTCTAACTAAAGCTAGAGGGAATCAATGAACAAAAACTACTTTGGGCACGTGTATGAAGGCCAAATAGCACTGTAATGATGTTTAAAGCAGAGAAAAGTCAAAAAGCGTGATATGGGCCCTTCAAAAACAGCCATGTGGTCTCTTAAGTCTGAGTGAGTTTCAATTCAGCGAGTGTCAGTTCAAGTTCTCCACAGTCAAAAACATTCATAGTTGTATTCACAGTCATTAGGTGCTCAGTCTAATAGGCAAAGTTGACGTCGTACATCATCTGGTGGCCATTGTCCCATGAGTACAGTTTTTTATCCAGGGGGCAGTAGCTGAGCTGAGCCGTGTGCAGGTGTGTGCTTGTGAAGGCTAAGAGCGGCACGGTGTGTGTAAGTGTGTGCGTGTCAAAGGCGTATGTCACGTTAGCGTACTGCTGCTGGATGTTGTCCACTGCATAGAGCACGCCACAAACCAGGAAGCTGTTCCCATAACGGCTACGGCGAAGACCCGTGCGGAAGGTCTGGATTGGCTGCAGGTCTCGGGGACGGAGCTGAGTGAGCAGTAGCACTTCCTGGTGAAAGCCTTCGGAGTCCAGAGCAGGATACAGCACCCACAAACCCGACTCGTCCACAGCCAACTCCACCTTAAACACAGACACATAGAGAACAACTTTTAACACATCTAAAAGGATCATTAGTAGGGATGTAAGAATAAGGCCCCGTCCCATTTCTCTCACTTGCACTCGTTTTAGACCCTAGCACTCGGTTATGCGCGTTCACGTTTAAGGGTAGTGTGTCCCAATACTTTGAAGACCTAGGGAGAAGTGCACTTCAACCCTTGAAATGATCCCTTCAGACGGAGGGAGGTCCGGACCTGACTTGGGACGAAGTGGCTTCCCAGAATTCTTTGCAAACTCATACGGCGAAAAGAAAGATGGCGGCAGGCGGTGGCAAAGAATCGCACAAATGTAAGTATAGTTTTACAATTAAGCACACGTTTTCCAAAAAATATGTTGGGATATATTAGTTAGACGTAAATACAATTGAATTCTGTACCGCTGTGTTAAAACATGAATTTTGCAAAATCGCTAATTTTCACATTGCACAAATCTACCGAGACAGCTATTTTTATTTCTAGACACGTAAAGTAGGATGATTATGCATGACAGCTTTTAACAAAATTATCCCCATTTCTATCTTAAGGAGTCATGCGTTTATATCCGCGGTCACTAGCATAGCTGGGATGCATAATTGTCATCGTGCTTGTTTACTGCACACTGTTTCGTCCTGTAATATTCACAATAGATTGTGGACAAGCCTATCAATTGAGGTGGAGGGAAGGTAGCATTCCGTGCTGACTATTGTCAAAAGGCATGATTTTTCAGCTTGTTTCATGAGCAATATTGTTATATAGTGAAAAGTCCAATGTCTTATGTCATGTGTCAGCACATATGAAATAAGCTATAATTATCTTCTCATAAATAAGTGGAGACAGTATTCAAAAGCATATGTGTGATGCTGGCCAACAGAAAGCTCTTACAGCCATTAGAATAATATGTGAGGTTTGTGCATCCATTCACTATCAAATAATTCACAAGTAATTTAAATTTGCAAATTTTCTTTTTGGAAATTTCCTTCAAAAACTGTCTGTCTCCCAATTGGCCCCTGCCCTCCACCTGAAAAAGAATTCTAGCACATGAATGCAACCTATTGGCGAGCAACTTGTGTCTAATGTGGTCATGTGGGCTAATGTTTCAGGGACTGTGGAGCAGACCAAAGCCCTAATTAAGTTCAGGGCTGACAATGAAGAGCAGTTCACAAAAAAGAAGTATACCACAAAGCAACTCTGGGAGTGAGTAGCCTAACCTGCTGTTTAACAGTCACATTCTGATAATGCATTAACCCACCCTTATGTTCATCCCTATAGGACAGCAGTCATTGAGATCGGCCTGACGGGTAAAATCAATGGCCAACAAGCAGCAAAAAAGTGGGAAAACTTGAAAACGAAGTACAAGGTAATGTTATCCCATGTCCCATGTTATCATCTTCATCATCTAGGCTAAATAACCCATCCCGTCAGATGTCACATAATTAATTAATAACTGTTTTATGTGACTGTGTTTGTGTGTTTGGGGTGGTTGTTATTGCAGATGCTGAAATTGCCCAAGACAGGATCAGGCACAGCAGATGGGGAGCAAACGGCATCCAACTGGAAGTTCTACGAGGACATGCATGCAGTTCTGGGGGGCAGGCCATCTATTGACCCACCAGTATTGGTAGCTTCATTTACCCAACCTGGTCCGACAGAATTACTAATGGTAAGTTTACAGGAGGAGGAATTGAATTGACCAATAACTTTCTTAAAATACACTAGTATATCACAGAGCATAAAGGTCTATACAAAGTTGTTGTTGTGCTGTGACTTCAGCATGCATTAATTTATTTTTGTTATTCAAATCTCTAGGCCATTGTTGAACCTCCCATGGAGGAGCCGGATCCATCTTCCACTACTGCAGACACAGCCCCGCCAACACCGATGCCAGCCACACGGGCAGGCCCGTCTACTTCTTCCCCACCAGGTCCTAAAGCACCCACCACCCCATCTCCCAAAAAAAGGGCTAGAAGAGTCAATAATGCTGTCCTTGAGTTCTTCAAACAAGAGTCTGTGAAGGAGCAAAAAAGGCACGAGGAAACTGAGTCCAAAACAGAGAGGTTCCTCAGTTTGTTCGAAAAGCTTGTGGAGAAAATGCCTGAGCAGTGAGAGCTGTGGTGGTTTTCCCTCGTTCATGTTCATGTGCAATACGTTTCTTTTAAGCTTATTTTGATGTTTTTTTTATTTAATTCAAATATTGTTCTATATTTGTGATATTTTTCTATACATTGTTTTAGTTATGTCAAATGTGAGTTCATCTTTCTGAATACAAATATTTATATAAATCAAAGTGCTTGGTGGTTGTTTTTTGACCGGGCATCATACACATTCATACAGTATGTCACGTCATTATAAAACAAACTACCAAGGTATTGTACAAAATAAGTTTAATCAAATGTAGAAACATGAACCACAGCAACAATATACAACACTTACAGTAACTATATACACCCACATAACACACAGGTCAGATATGTGCTTGAACATAACTATTTACAAGTTTTGCAAGGATTTTTTTCAGTGAGGGCCTTGTTTATCAAATCAGGCCAGCGAGTCTGTCCCTTGTGGCATTCCCTGGTGTTACATTTGGGTCAGGGAGTTCTTGTAACGGCAGTTCTGGGTCCATGTTGTCCCCGGCCACATCCTGATCAGGCTCCAAGATGTCTCCGTTATCCAAGCAAACATTATGCAGAAAGGCACAGGACGCTATTACTTGGGGTGCAAATGTAGGCTTGACTTCCAGGGCCTTGAAAAGTGTGGATCTCCACCGAGTTTTCATTATGCCAAAGGCTCTTTCAATAATTGAACGCCCCTTTGACTGGTGGTAGTTGAACCTCTGTTGCGCTCTGCCATTCACCGGTTCCCTGTAGGGAGTAATGAGGCAGACTGGGGTTTCCAAACACGGGTATCCTCCATCACCCAGAATGAAGTACCCAGTTGGAGGATACCTTCTTGCAATGTAAAAAGAGCTGCTCTTTAAAATGCGTGTGTCATGAACAGACCCTGGATATCCCACAAAAATATCAAGGAACTTTCCCAAGGAGTCACAAATTGCCTGCATGTTTATTGAGTAGAACCCTTTGTAATTCAAATAGTCCAGTCTATGGAGTGATGGGGGCTTGATCCGAATGTGGCAACCATCAATGGCACCAACAGCTTTTTTGAGGATGGGTGTCCCAGAAAGTTGCTCAAATCCATGACCCACGGTGTCAAGATTTGCCGGGCTTGGAAATGATATTGCCCTGTTCAAATTGTCCCAAATAAACTGTGCAACCTTGTGGACTATTCTATGGATGGTGGACCTGGGAATATTAAAAACATGTGACACCACACGGTAGGACAGACCATGGGCAAGCCAGTAAACGTAGATTAGAACTTCTAGCTCATGGCCCCAGCCGTGGTCCTGTTCTCTCCTCAGCAGACACTGCAGGGCATGCATGGCCTTCCTACTCAGTCTGAAGTCCCGGATGAGTTCCAACTCCACGTCAAACCACAAGCGCAGGATGGGTACATTCCTGTCCATCCTACAGTAGGTTAGTGCACGGCCACTCTGGAACACAATAGGTAAAAAACAAGCATTTAGACATAAACATAGTAAATAAAAGACAGCTTTTACTGTTTTTTTATGCATCCTGACAATTATACATCACAGTTGTCTTTTTCTTTTTTAAATATGATCATAACTGCGAGTTGGCATTCCTTCAAAAAAACAAAAAAATGGGGTTTTGGGGATACAGGGAACGTTTTGTAAGCTTCAGGTGTGAGGTGGAATTTTCTCCTGTTTGTTTACTTTCTCATCGCGTAACCGGTTAATGACCCAAAGGCTGTACCCATTTGTGAAAAAATTAACATACATTATAAGTAAGTTGGCATTTTATCGAAACCAATAACAGGTAGTACGCTAGCAGCATACGGATAGCGTCATAATAAATGAGTCCACGTACCGTAAACAGATTAATCAGGGCAAAATAGCGGCGAAGTCGTCTTCGGTTTTGCCCATTTCTTCTCCGTTTGTTGGCCACACGAAGAAAGGTCATCAACGCCCACGCAATGGGTAAAATAACTACTGGAGCCGGCATTTCCAAACCTGTACAAACACTCGATGAAAATACACCGCTGCTTGTGACTCTTGTTTATGCATGACACAGGAGAACACGTGACGTTACTGAGGTGTACAGGCAATGTGTATTACCGCCATCTACTGGACTGGGGTGAAATTTTGAAACTAGTGATGTCCCAATTCTTAGGGGAAATTCTTCACTTGCACTTCCCTCATTGAGGGGACTCTACTGTGGAGGGAACTCATAGCGAGTGTTCTCAGAACAAGTTAGAGAAATGGGACTGGGCCTAAGTTTCACTCGGATTTTTGTCTTTATCAAACGATTCGCTTCAGAAAGATACAGCTTCACAACCTTAAAACTATACCACATCAAAATTAGTTTAACCCCGAAGAAAACAGACATAAATATTTACATAATTTTATCAGTAGATTGAAGAACAGCAGATGATTAAAATAGTTTACAGAATGCACAAAAGTCTGGTTCTCCCCTTTTTTTAAGTAATCCCTTCCCTTTCTATCCCGTTCTACCACCAACTGGATAATACAGTGATGCTATTACACTACTACATCCCTTGGCATAAATGTATTCTAAAAGAACTATACTTTTTATACAATACTAAACTAAAATGAGTTTAACACCCCTGCCTCGCAGCTTCAGATTCATAGAATAAATCAAAGTAATGTCGCTAATCTACCGCATCTGAACTGAGGAAGAGTTAAGTTATCTACGGTGGTTAAACTGTCTCTGAACATGGAGCAAACCCACAAATCCTACTTTTTTCCAAAGGGCTGCTCTTGTGCCCCTTTTAATCTTTTGCAGATTTACAGCTTTTACCTTTGTGCGTGCCTAAAACTTGCCCGTATCAGTCATAAGTCATTTTCATTGTTTGGAAACCTCATTAATCTTACCTCAGAGTGCGTCCTGTGGGCCTGTTCCTCCAGGAGGGCGTCATGCAGTGTGGTCCAAGCAGCTACAAATCTGCGCCGCAGGTCGAAGCGGATGATGTCGCGGCTGAAGGCTCGGTTGTAGAAGAAGGCCCCGTCGAAGACCACGTGCCCCGTCCCGGTGAAGCTATACGGCAGCTTATATGAGTTACTGGACTGCCCTGGACAAACACACACAGCTGCTTAGACAATTATGTCCCATTTAGAGTGTGTTATGCAACAACTGCAGCCGTCGTGTCGTAGAGGAAGTATCACTTCAGCATCACCCTGCCACAGGTGTAGAACCATTTACAGGACTCTGAAATCATCTCTGGTCACCCCCCCAGACCAGCCCAGATGCTCCTACGATGCATTTCCACCAACCTGGCATTGGAAGGATGGGTGCAATGTAGGGGATGAATTTTATAACTCAACTTAACCAGCGAGGTGACATTCCAACCTTGGTTTTAATGGCCTTCAACTGAAACCTTTTAATTGTGTAATTTATTGTCATTAATCAAATAGAGTGGAGAGATTAGACTATGAGAAGTCAAAAGTGCACGGGCTTTCTTATTTGGTAGAATTGCCTTAAACATACATCATGTGTATCATGTGATATGCTACATGCTGATATGGTTCAGTAAAAATCATACACCTTTGGCTCCTTATCCAACGCTTTATCACATTTTAACAAAATTATATCACTATTAATGCATTTATATTCCACCTATTGAAAGTTATTAAAGTCAAAACATATATAAAACCCCTGCTGTCAAACTATTCAAATATTTAAGCGCAATTAATCGCATTAATGTCATTGTTAATCGCACACCTGTTCTAAATGTCCCTTGATTTGGTTTGAAAAGGAATTGGACGAAGCTTATGTTAATCCAATCCCTTCCAAAAAGACAGAGACAATTACAGACAGAGCCGGATGCTTGATGTACAATATGGAGGTTCAGAAGTTTGGGCAGAGTATGCTCAGCAGCTGCTAAGACTAAACATTTAAAATCATTCTGCACCTTCATACACTTAAGGAGACACTATAAAAAGAGGAGCATGCACTAAGGTTTTATGAGTCGGTCTTGAGGCCTAGAGAGAGGAATGATGGCACAAGGATGCTGCTTAAGGCCCTGCGTTGGAGCGATGGGACCCAACTGTTTGTGGATCAGTGTTTCCAGCTGTCTTGCAAAACTCCACAGCATCTTGTAAAGGCTCAGGGATTCGAAGCGCATTGTTATTATGACTATCCTCAATCCGGCAGTTTGGTACAATAGTTTGTTTTAGTGTCTTTCGTGCATTTGGGTGCCGTTCCACGTTATTAGGCCGAGCCAATACTACGTATTGGGGAGGCCTATTGTTATTCGTTGGTTTCATATTATTATTAGGCCGAGCCAATACGTAGTATTGGGGAGGCCTATTGTTATTTGTTCATATTATTATTCTTTTTCCGCCAAAACAATTCGATTTTTGACCCTGAAGACATGCACGAAAGTCTGCACATGGGGGGTCTAAAACGACCGGTTCGGCGAAACATTTGATAAAATGGACGTTTCGAGATTGTCCAACAAAAGGCAAATCAATAGCGCCCCCTTGAAAATGCAAAATTTTCCATTTCTATTGGAGACAGGAATGCATATTTTGGAGTAGGTACACGAAATTCGGATGAGTGATAGATCTCTATGAGACGAGCATAAAAGCCGGTCTAAGCACATGTCTGGGACCAACAGGAAGTCGGCCATGATTCGCTGAAGTTTCGCCGCTAATTTGACTTTTCATTTATAACTTCGAACTATTCCCTGGTTTTTCATCACACAGAGTTCTACCACGTCATTTCCTAATCTGGACGGATTGAAGTTATATAATCATCGAAAAAAAAGTTAGAAAATCTTCACCGTTTTTGTCCCTCGCCATGGCGAATAAGGCCTTCGTTTTGGCCATTTTCGCTGAGCCCTGAGGGCCACAGGCTCAGACCTACAGAGCTGAGACTCACATCAGTAATATTAGGTTATGGCCTGAACGCAATGACACTAAAATCATTCGCCCAATATGAGCTCTTTAGCGCCACCTGTCGGAAAGTAATAGGGCACTAGTGTTCGGATCGGCCCGAAAATCGCTGAGTGTATTCTCTGGACCGAGACGAGCAACACATTACATTACGCAAAAGTTGTAAGTATAACACCTGACCACTGGGGGCGCCGGAAAGTGAATGAATGAGCTTTTTGGGGAAAAATGTTTGTCCGATGAGGCTAAAAATTAATTCAGAAATACAGCGTATGACCCTGAACACAACGATATGCAACACACAACTGTGAGTGCAACAGCGCCACCTACAGGCAGTTCAAGCTGTCGCATTTTTGGCTTCGTACTAGTCCCTGGATTTTCATCGCACAGACTTCTACCATGTCATTTCTCCATCTGGACGGATTGGAGTTATGTAATCATCGCAAAAAAGTTAGAATTTTGTTATCGTTTTCATGCGAGGCAGTGGGGAATTTCTCCATGTTTGATGCTCTCCTGACCACAGGCTCAGACCTACAGAGCTAAAACTCACATCACTACCTATGGAAGGCTTCTGACCTAAACTTTTCAGATCTTCACCAAAGTTGCAAAATCAAATCTTTACATCTGTACGAGCAAAATACTACTCTACGTAGAGGGTGCATGTCCCGGAGGTGACCACTAGGGACGCACTTTATCATATAAATGAGCTTTTATATACGTAATCCTGGTCAGATCGGGCTGCCAATTCGTCGGAGTGGCGCTTGTGGGACTGGCGCCCAGGAGGCGGTCGCAAGAGGGGCGAGGCCTTTCATCGCCGCTTGCGGCTTTAATTCACCGCCGAAAAAATTTGATTTTTGACCCTGAAGACATGCACGAAAGTCTGCACATCGATCTTCGTCTAAATCGACCGGTTCGGCGAAAAATTTGATAAAACGAACGTTTCGAGATTGACTAACAAACGGCACCACGATAGCGCCCCCTGGACATATCAAATTTTCAAAGCCTATGGGAGCCCGGAATGCATATTTTGGAGTAGGTACACGAAATTCAGATCAGTGATAGATCTCTATGAGACGAGCATAAAAGCCGGTCTAAGCACATGTCTGGGACCATCAGGAAGTCGGCCATGATGGGCTGAAGTTTCGCCGCTAATTTGACTTTTCATTTATAACTTCGAACAAGTCCCTGGTTTTTCATCACACAGAGTTCTACCACGTCATTTCCCGCTCTGGATGGATTGAAGTTATACAATCATTAATAAAAAGCTAGAAATTCTTCACCGTTTTTGTCTCTTGTCATGGCGAATAAGGCCTTCGTTTTGGCCGTTTTCGCTGAGCCCTGAGGGCCACAGGCTCAGACCTACAGAGCTGAGACTCACATCTGTAATATTAGGTTATGGCCTGAACACAATCACACTAAAATTATTCGCCCAATATGAGCTCTTTAGCGCCACCTGTCGGAAACTAATAGGGCACTGGTGCTCGGATCGGCCCGAAAATTACTGAGTGTAATCTCTGGACCGAGACGAGCAAAAGATTACATTACAAAAAAGTTGTAACGGGGCTTTCACACCGCCAACGCTGAAACGCTGAAGCCCCGCTCACCAGACGCACATTCTCTAGTTTTCAGAAGCAGGGGTCTTCACACCAGAACGTCCTGACGCGAGCCGGAAGTACCGGAAGTAGCCGGCCGGCTCTGATGCTAACAGAGCTATGCTAGCGGCTTCTTGTGTACAGATCTTCTCCAATATGCAGCTTTGCAGCGTGTCTTTGCTCACAGACATTCCACGGGCTTTATGCAAAAGTAGTATGTGTTCACGGAGGTGCGCCATACGCTTTTTCATATAATTAAACGGAATTTCCGCATCGGCGAACACACTCGAAGCCGTTGCATAAGGTCACGGGAGCATGACAACGCATATTTTCACAAGCACAGAGTCCCCCATTGTCAACCCTGGCTTGAGTTCTGGTGAAGCCTGGTGTGGGTCCTGTTTTGGCTGTTTATGAGTATTTTCAGTCTGCTCGCTCAGTCCGCTAATGTCCCCGTGACCACTTTGCTGCTCTCTGATTGGTTGTCGCACGAACGTCGCAAGGAAAGGATGAGCAGAATCCATCTCCTGTGGGCGTTGATTTTTCGCTCCTGCTCCTCCTTTTTCACTTTCCCGCCAAGTCCGTGCGTCATTATTGAACAGTCCGTTCGTGAGTGCGGAGAGGTCCGTGCGTTGTGACGGTCGAACGCACGCTACCATTGACTTTGCATTGAAACCCAATGCAACGCATGATCCGGTCTGAAAGCACCATAAGTCCCACACCTGACCACTGGGGGCGGCGCAAAGTGAATGAATGGGGCAAAATGTTTGTCCGATGAGGCTAAAAATGAATTCAGAAATACAGCGTATGACCCTGAACACAACGATATGCAACACACAACTGTGAGTGCAACAGCGCCACCTACAGGCAGTTCAAGGTGTCGTGTTTTTGGCTTTGTACTAGTCCCTGGATTTTCATCGCACAGAGTTCTACCATGTCGTTTCTCCATCTGGACGGATTGAAGTTATGCAATGATCGCAAAAAAGTTAGAATTTTGTCATTGTTTTCATGCAAGGCGGTGGGGAATTTCCTCCATGTTTGATGCTCTCCTGACCACAGGCTCAGACATACAGAGCTAAAACTCACATCACTAACAGTTGGTAATGGCCTGAGAGTAATGGTGTGAAAATACACACCTAATATGACTCTACAGCGCCACCTATGGAAGGCTTCTGACCTAAACTTTTCCGATCTTCACTAAAGTTGCACAATCAAATCTTTACATCTGTACGAGCAAAATACTATTCTACGTAGAGGGTGCATGTCCCGGAGGTGACCACTAGGGGCGCACTTTATCATATTAATGAGATTTTATATACGTAATCCTGGTCAGATCGGGCTGCCAATTCGTCGGCGTGACGCTTGTGGGACTGGCGCCCAGGAGGCGGTCGCAAGAGTGGCGAGGCCTTTCATCGCCGCTTGCGGCTTTAATAATTATTTGACATTAAACCGGTCTGAGGCACTAAAAAGTTGGAGATAAATTGCACTTTTTCATATTTTTTATACTGGGACCTTTTAATTATTTTTATGTATATTTTGAAAGTGTGTGTGTGTTTTTTTGTGTGTGTTATGTAGAAATTTGTTTTAGTTTTTGTATGTATAGTGTAATAAGGGTGTAGTATGGGTGTAATGGTATGTTTTCAATGTTTTTTAGTGTTTTGTTGCCCTTTTTTGTGTATGAAATGGACTCACACTGTGCACTATGCTATCTACTCACAATTTCTAGTTGTGAGGTTTTCAGACAATACCATGAGTGTCTCTTGGACATTTGAACCTATTCACGGATTGATACGAGGATTTTAAAGCTATCGTTACTGAAAGTGTTTAAAAAGAGAAAATAGGACCTCTGTGTGTGTAAAAAACACAGGCTGCTAAAAGCCTCAACCTCTGGCAACAGTCCTCAGGGCTATCTGCACAACACATTGACCACAACAAAAGACCTATTCATGAGTCACAGCCTATTGTCTGTTGCCGCCGTGCTGTGCTACTCATTTAACTATTTAGTCTTTGTCAGATAAAGCCTTTTTCTCTTCTGGTTATAGGTTGTTGATTTGAGGATGTGGCATTGTCTGCAAAAGGCAGGGCAGCTATCGCAATATAGAAAAAGCTTTAGCTGTAGAGACATCTAGCTAGCGAGCACAGAATACATATATTTTAAGTGTGGCAGTGCAGATTTAGCTAAAATGTGAATGTGTAAAGTCATGAGGTATAAAGAGAAGCCTCCCCGTCGGGGAATCGAACCCCGGTCTCCCGCGTGACAGGCGGGGATACTCACCACTATACTAACGAGGAGAGCCATACAGAAGACAGGAGGGGGGCGGGCCTTATCTCTGCTGCCTTTGTCCGCTTGCCTGCCTGCTGAGAGGCGCTTGAGCCGCTTCTATTGGCTGTTGGACTGGATTCTTGCGCAACAAGATCACACAGAGTGTTTGCTATGAAAGCATGTTTGAGCAGAAAAGCCATGCCTCCCTTCAACCCTCACTTTCATTGATTGTTTAGGAATGCAAAACATGTTGACCATTCCCTATTCAAATATCTTAAGACAAAGGAAAATTATCTTATTGCATTTCCTTGTCTAAAGAAATGTCCCCTTTCCTTTACGGTACATATATCAGCGTCTGAGGTTAAAGAACTTTGTTGTAAATTAAGTACCTGATTTAAAGGTGTCCATGTCTCGGAACTCCAGAAGATTGTTGCCATAGTGACCATCTGTCAAATAGATGACACTCCCGTGGCCTCGCGCATCTCTCATCCAGGCTCCATCCGGTGAACCGTATGTGTTGTGCTGGGCAGGTTCAGAAATACTAGCCACTGTGTCTTTACACAAACCTACGACAAATATGATAATCACAGAGGGATTGAGAATGGAAGTTATAAGTTAAGCAGATATATCTATATCTATATAGATATATATCTATATCTGCTTAGTATAACATGCTTCTGTCAAATATATAGTGATATCTTTCTTAATATGCCCCTTTATTTGGCAGCAGTAAAAATGCTGCTGAATCCTCCTATTACCAAAGATCCAGAAAATTTAATTGGTGAAACAAAACAATGGGCCAGCAAAGAGAAATATGACCTCAGAAAATACTGTAAATTACTCAAATAAGCAAAAATCACTTCAAAAACAATAATGTAAAAACAACTTTAACATGGACAAATAATATTATTATGCCCGTTTTTTCTCTTTTGTATCAAAGTTTGTTGCACAAGCTGTGTGTAATCAACTTGTGTTTCTGTACAAATAAAAATAGATGCATATATTCTAGTTACCAGGTTTCTTGGTGGGCTTGGGCTGATCCGCAGAGCTCTCAGTCCAGCTCAGACGAGGTTTCGCACCCGGCTGTGGTGCAAAAATGGACGGCCCTGCATCAACACGAGAAGAGGAGGCTGTGGTTCTCTGTGTATCGTTCGTTGGGACTAATTTGGCTGTAGTGGTGGTCGTCTGAGTGGCAGCAATAGTAACATCTTGAAAATGTGTTTTAGCAGTCACAGTAGAAATGCCAGGGCGTGTCGGAGGAAGCTCATCGGATATCAGCAAGTCGACTGAAACAAAGAATCAAAAGTCAACACATTTTCCAAAAGAGATCTATAAATTACATTAAAAAGTCATCCTTAAGTCTTACTACTTCTTCCTTTGGGATTCCTGGTCTGCTCTTTCTCAATGGTTGGTTCAGTCTCTTCAGATTTATAAAAAGTGACGCCTTTCACAACCATGATGTTCTTGTCCGTGCTTGTTGACTTTGTCTCTAGTTTATCTTGAAATGTTTTTAGAATCTTTGTGTTATTTTTTGTGTGTGTTTCTTCCGATTCAGATGATTTCTGCATGAACCATAAAATACAATAAATATAAATGAATGGGTTTAATCAATTGAAAGATGGATAGACTTGTTACCTGTTTGTTGGCGCTGGAAGATCCACTCCTCTGACCCACTCTCTCCAAATCATTCACTTTCTTCTTTCTCTGTTGAGACTTCTTTTCTTTTTCCTTTATTCGTTCCTTCTCTTTTAATTTTTCAGCCAAGTTACCAGCAAAGGTCTGAGAATAGTTAACAATTACCAACTGCTAACATTGCACTGACAATACTGTAGAATAAAACCATAAAAAATGTACTTTTATTGAAAGAATCCCTTACTTTCTCAAGTTTGTTGACTCTGGTCAGCAGTTTAGTGGTCACAGAATTCAACTTTAACAAGTCCATGCCGTATAAGGACCCTTCAAGCAGATCTATTATGGTGGCAAGCTAAATGAATGAAAAAATTACACATTGGATCATTAGGGCTGGGTAATGCTAACTTTGCCTTAAAAATAAACATGTTTGACAAAAAAAGTCTGCAGTTCACACTTGATCTCACCTTGATGTCATCCTTGCTGGCCTCCTGGAGCTTCTTAAAGCGATAGTCTCCTTCACATGGGTTCACAGCGGAGGGCGGGGCCAAACACTCACAGCGTTTACAGTCTTTACCTTCGGTCACTGTCTCCACACTGTACGTGTCCCGGACCTGCGCTCCACTGTCACTGTCCTGCATGCGGCTGCAATCGGAGCGTCTGATTGGTCGAACGATGCAGCGGCAAACACAGTCTGAGCCAGATGATATCGTTCTCACTTTGTCGTAATCTCCCAGCAACTGCAACAAAGCAACACTACTTTTCAACTGGAGTAATCAGCCGTCAGACAAGTTAAACATTTTAAAATCAAAGGTGCACTGGTGCATGTTTTACTGGGGATTCCCTGGCTGCAGCTCTGTTAACCCTTGTATTATGTTGAAAAAAAATGACATTGATTATGTTGCGGGTCATTTTGACCTGTACTGTGTAATTGCACTCAAAACAGTCAAGAAAACAGGTTAAACCAATAACAACTTTATTTTAGATTATATAAATATTTAGAAAAGTGACATACAATACATTTTTAATTCCAACGCTATATTTAAGAAAGATTTAGTCTAATCCTCTTGTCCTCCTCTCGGGTCAAAATGACAATTCTTCCCTCCTTCTTTCCTCCTGCCATGCTTTCTCCTTCCGTCTTCTCATCCTGTTTTCCTTCTCTCTGTTCATCCTCCTCTATTCCCTTCTTTTCTCTTCCTTCCTTCCTTCCTTTCTCCCTTCTTTCCTTCCTACCTTACTTCATTCCTCCCATCCTCCTTCCTTGACCAAAGATTCATCCTCTGAATCCTCCTTATCGTAGGAAAATTGACAATCTGGATCAGCAATAACACTGTCCTCTGTCTCTGAAAAATCCTCTGTTTCTGAAATCTCTTCCTCTACATCACTATCCCAGTTAAAAATCTGTGATAAAGCCTCCTCAGATGTTGTCATCCTTCTGGAGCTCATTTTTGGTGAGTTTGTCTAAAGCCTAGTGTACATTGACAGAGTAACTGGAGACGACTCGTTTCAAGACGGCTTTTGGCAACTGAGAGTAGATGATGGGAGATGATCAGATGCCGAAATCGGTCGATGTGAGCGCTCTTACAACTGGAGATAAACAGTCAATCTCCAGTTTCAGTCAGTCGCCCGTGTTCTACTTTTCGGCAACTAGTTGTCCTCAGATCCGGAGATATGACCCGATGTGCTCCAACAACATGTGTGTATTGTGTGTATTGCGCCCTCTACAGTTTATGTCAGAAAACACACTGTAGTTGAGGCCAGTTGCTGTCGATGTACGCGCTGTTATTCCAGAGACTGGTCTGCTACTAGGAGTTGCCCGTTTTCGCCACATTGTCGCTGTGTGCGGGGCAGCAACTCAAAGGCAACGGATATAATCAGTTACCAGTACGATGTACGCTAGGCAAAAGAGATGACATGAGAACAGTGACAAGGACAAGTGTGAGAAAGTTCCCTCTCTTCACACACCTGGCTCTGGGTCTCAGAGGCAATCAAAATACAATGTCAAAGAGACAGGTTTTTTTGGATATTAACAACTATTTACCCACATTAAAGCGTCTGGGTCAAAATGACCCGCAACATCATCTTTGTAAAAAAACTCTGCACAGACATTCCACTACATATCAAAGTGTCCAGATTTTACACACCAGTTCATGACCCTAGATGAGGAAAAGTCACCAAATTTTAGCAAGAAAAAGAAAGGATAACTAGTACTTTGATCAACACAAAAACTGAAATGGGTCAAATTGACCCTTAACATAATACAAGGGTTAAAGGATTATTGCATACTGTGCTTGCAATGTTCCATCTTGTGCACATTACAGCAGAATATAAGGAGAAAATAAGAGCACGTCAGGTTGCACACATCAAATAGGATCTATGATTTAACATAATAGATAATGCAATAATGAAATAAAACTCTGGAAGTATAATTCCAGGTTCAAGGATAAGTCACTAATATGGTACACACTGTAGTTAGCAGCAGTCATGAGGTTTTAACAAATGCTTGATATTGTACTTCAGCAGCAAAGAGTATACATACAAATCCATACATTTATTAAAAGGAGCAAATGGAGCTTTTAGTTAATTGATAATACGTACAAAAACTTAATCAAAATCAAATTCGTTCCATTGAGCAAACAAAGAGACACATACACACAAGATTATTACAAATTCATATATAAAATTACATTAATTGAACTAATCATTTGTGAAAATGTGATTTTCTTTCACTGTTCTCTATCACAAATAAAAACTGCAGACTCTATCAACCAACCTATCCCCATTTGAGTTTGGAACACACTTTGAAAATGTCATAACCAGCCACCAGGAAGACGGTTCCAATCATAAAACATTCAACTGTGTGCAGCAAAATTATGACATCGTCCAGCTGACTCACTGAGGTCTGGAGACTGTTCAAAGAAAGTATTCTTAGCTATTTGCAGAAAAGTGCTGAGTCTAAATCAGCGACATTAGATTCCATCATGGAAAAAGAGGTCCTGAACTGGGGTCAAAACTGGTGGAAAGCCCCAACATTTTGGCTCCACATAAAATGGAAAGTTGACACTGAGCTGACACTAAACTCTAAACCTTGTCAAATGACCTCCACCAGCTTTGTTTCAAATGCAATGTTCTTACTAAATAAACCTACAAAATAAAAAACGCCCTGCAAAATAAAACAAAAGCATTGAACTTTCTGATGTTGTTAATACAGCATGGCATTATGTAATTACAACCAGTGCTTTCCGAATTACAAAATGGCGCCACTCTAGAACAACGCACGTGTGGCATTAACATTAATTAATGGAAAATCAATCATGTTAGCAAAGGAAACTTATCACCACATGTGCATGTGTAAAGTTAGCACAAGAAATCACCATGTGTCATTGAGCTGTTGTAAGAATAAATGTACTCACAAATGGAAAAAATATAATGGCAATGTAGCTAGCTTAGCATCAGTTCAACAGGCGCGAGGACAACGTGGATCTATCACAAGGAGGACCAGCACAGCAGAATCTGTTACTCAGTTAGCTTCAAATAATTTAACATTACCAAAAAAACGTTGGTGGTCAAATGGGAAGTTTCATAAATATTCTATTCTGTGCTAAATTAGCTTCAGGGGGCAAGCTAGTTAATCAGCGGAAGAAGATGGGCATCGTCAAAATGAAAGTAACGCACAATGACGCACGTGTATTTATGTTATAAGAAGGTAGTTTTTATGGGGAAGTTTTAACCCAAATTCAGTTGGCATTAAAATATATATTAAATGGAATAACTTTGTTTCAGCACTGACCTGGCTGATGATGTTCTCCTGGTTGTCCATCTCCTCCTCCAGCGGGGCGGAGGTCGGTATCTGCCCCTTCGCCTCCGCGCGCACCACAGTTCCGCCGGTCACCGTGAGCACCTTTCCCGGCTGCTCATCCTGCGTGACTCCCGCTCCTTGACTTTGCATCTCAAGCAACGATGCACCCCCTCCTTCTCCACCACTTGTTCCTCTTAATACACAACTTATCAGCAGTAATAACAATCCGCGCGTCATCTTTACCCGTAAAAAGTAGTCCGTTGCGCACGTGTGGTTTAGTCCAATTGAAGAGCTGCAATACGTCCACTTAATAAATAATAATGAAATGGTAAATTAAGCCTCTTTGAAGACGAAATGATGTAATGGCTGTGAATATGCTGTGTGTTGTGCTGAGGAGGGGAGAGATGTGCAGTGGCCCTGGTCCAAAGGCGCTCTGAGCCAGGTCCCAGTCCAGCAGTCATCTCTCCCTCTGAGCTGGGCCGTGGTGAAGCCTGTTGGCTCTCATTGGTCAGAGAAGAAAACCATTGAGAGCAAAGGAAAACGTTTTGTATGGTAAATGATTTTCTTTTGTTCTCATTTGGCAGAAAAAAAACCCAATTTGCGGCCGCATGCAAAACAACAGGGTAATTTTGGTATAGGCAAGGTATGTTTATTTGTAGAGCACAGTTTATACACAAGACAAATCAAAGTTCTGAACAAAACGAAATAGAAAAAATAAATAAATAATAAATAATCACCATGCATTAAAAATGGTAAAGATAAAATCCCTCAGTTGTATGCACAGCTGGACTGTTTTAACCTGGATTTGAACATTGTCAGAGAAGACTGTTCCTGATTTTAGCTGCATAAATCTGAAATGCTGTGTCCCCATGTTTAGTTCAGACTCTTATTCATATTATTTATTTATGTAATGTATTGTTTGCTTTGTGTATGAACTGTGTTATACAAACAAACATTTCTTGCATTGCAGATAAGTGAATTATTAGACTTTAATAAAATGTATATAAAATGCATGAACTATTTTGCAGTAACTGGCATTGAAATAAGCTATGTACCATCAGAAAACACAAATACTTGATCGTGATAGATTGGGTTCATGTTCAAGAATCAAGACAACTGTGTGGGAAAGAGGCTTTTTTTTTTAAGAAATGTTGAAAAAAGATTAATATTTGCATCACGCATGTTTTTTGCCAGTAAACAAACTTTTCTTTTGCTCATCTTTGCTATTGCTCTCTACTATAGGAGTGCTCTTTCCCAGCCTGTGATAATATTCGCATAAGATGTTTACTTGGAGATTTAAAAAAAAAAAAATCCCCCACTGCGTAGTTTGAGAAAACCACAGGAAATGGGTTGAGTTTTTGACATGTACTTAGCTGTCATGTCGACCACTGCTTCCTGTGTGTACGCACCTCCACCCGTCTGCACTCAGAGAGACCATGGGAGCGTCTTCATCTGGACTTCTGGACGAGGCCAAAACCATCCACATCAAAGGTACCAATACACCTGCTTCAGATACAGTTTGACACAGAGCGATTGAGAATTAAATATTATTGTTTAAATGTATGTATCAGGATGGTTAAGATGATACAAGATACAAGTTAGATTTTACACTACTCTGCATTACTTTATTTACACACTACTATAAAACTGTGAGTATTAATGAAGGTTATATTTTTTAGCTTTTTTAAACTTAAAACCAAAGACACAATTAAACATTAGGTTTGTCGCAGAAAGAGTAAAATGTTGTGAACAAATCAGACCAAAACATGTTTTCTTTATCGCATGAATTTCCAAATTTTCCAGCTAAAGTCAAGAACCTGAATTTCTCCTCTTTAAGAATGAACCCATGTGAGTCACTTTTTAACGTTTTGAGCTGAGTGCTGATTGGCTGAGTAAGGATGGTCCTCTCTTTTTCCCTTTTCAGGGTTGAAAAAGTGGATCTAAAGATGTGAATTTTAGTGATAAAACCAAACAAGGAACGAGGATCTGGTGCGATTAAGTTGATCCTTTATTCGCCCACTGTGGGGAAATGTCAGTGTTGCATCAGCAGTTCCAGAACAGTAGGAATGAGGAGCACACAACACAAGATAAATGAACAATAACTTTGAGAATAAAATAACATCTTTATTTTCTTTAAGTAAACAGTGTTTTGCTATGGTAACTATGGTAACTAACTGCAAGTAAACAGTACATGTGTTGCTATGGTAACTATTGTAACTAACTGGTAAACGGTGTGTTGCTATGGCAACTAACTGCAAGTAAACAGTACATGTGCTGCTATGGTAACTATTGTAACTAACTGCAAGTAAACAGTGTGTTGCTATGGTAACTATGGTAACTAACTGCCAGTAAACAGTACAGGTGTTGCTATGGTAACTATTGTAACTAACTGTAAGTAAACGGTGTGTTGCTATGGTAACTAACTGCTCACGTGTCAAAAATTACAGATACATTTGATGAAAAAATAATGGCATAGAAATAAACTATATATAGAAACAGAAAAAGTCACAAGTTATAAAGACCAAACATGTAAATACGCTGCATATTTACAAATTCCCCCCAAAACGTAGCTCACTTTTTAACTCACTTCTACTGAGAGCTGCGACTGGTAAATAGAAATACAGCACACACAAAAAACGGTTTGTTGAAAGTCGACCAAATGCTAAACGCTGGGAAGCTAACAGCGTGTTGCTATGGTAACGAACTGCTCAATAAAAGATCATTTATTTAAAAAAAAAATGGCTTAGAAATAAACTAGTTATACATAGAAACAGAAACAGTCACAAAGTTATAAAGACAAAACATGAACAAACGCTGCGTAATTATACTTCCAAAACCAATACCCGTCAAATTGACTGCTCTGGGAGTTCCAGTGTTAAAACAAAATATAATTTCTCCTGCAAACGGATCATACAAGTAACTTTCAACTTTATGTTTCTGAAGTCCACGTCCCAATGTAGTTTTTGAGCATTCCTTTGCGCGTTATCGACTGGAATGTTTCCTGTTGATAATCTCTAAGAATGTAATTAGTGCTATTTCCAACTATTACGCTGCAGAAATCAGATCGAGTCGAGAGTGAGATTTGTAAACAACACTAATGACATGTGCCCAGCCTGTCTTCTCATTCATTTAAACAACTACTGTTACTATATACTGTACTTCAGGACTATTGCGTTGTATTCATTTAGTAAAAAGAAAGAAAATATATATAGATAGACAAGTATAATAGACAAAGACAATATATGCGGTTATGCAACACGCACTTACCATACTTTTTTGGCTATAAGCTGCACCACCTAAACTTGTAAAATAAATAAATTCTGTCCACATATAGGCCGCACTTGAATATAAGATGCAGGTTTTCATGTTGGGATATAGCAGAGAGACGACCGTTACAGTTTAACCGTTAGCTTCCATGCCTGTCCATTCATCTTTGTCTATTTTGACCTAGCAACCATGTGGCTAAAGCTCCTACAATGCACTCAAAGATCATTCTTTAAAAGATTAAAATGTTATAATGTACTTTAAATTTCCTAAAAAAATAGTGTGTCATAAATTATGAAATTTGGGGAGAATTCAGATTCATGAGATCATTTCATGAACACTGCTCTGTTTCTTAGAAATTTCAGTATTGTTTCCTATTTTCTTCACAAACTTTGGTATTATTAGTGAAAATCTTGAAATTATATACATTATGTAACTTATATTTAAAATATGTAGGCATATTCAGGGCTTAACATTTTCAGATTGAAGCAGTTTAAATCAGAGGAAGTTAGCCGATTATCTTTTGATATAGACTTCGGTCTCCAACCTCTTTCTCTTCAAAGTAAAGTTAGTATTTTGTCCTTTAAAAGAAGCTCTCCAAGAAATACTTTTGGATACTACGTGATATGTACCATATTAAAAGTATAAAGGAGGCTTTTCTAATTCCGGGTGGGTCCTCAAGACTTTTGGTCCTCTAATTGTCATTATCATTCTGGTGATTCGAACTCATCAAACAAGACCAGAGAGTTCTTTCAAAATTTGGGAAAATCCTCCTCACAGTTTCTTGGATCTAAAATTGCGCTTCCTTTTGCAGGACTGGTGGACAGCTGCTTTCAGAGTTTCAGTGCCTTCTATTGTCGGCAGTATCCAGCTGCGTATTCTGGACACTTACAGCAAGAAGTGGAGCCTAAGAAACAGGAAAGAGGACTGATACTGACTCAGAGGGTGAGATAAGAACATGCCATTCACTGGAAATGCAGTTATGAACCTAGAAATGATGCATTATTAGTGTTCATTTTGGCAACTAAACATGACAGAGAGTGCTTTGGCGTTTGGTGTGGTAAGATGTGACACTATTTAGTCAGTGGAAGATTTAAGTGAATACATGCAGATGACCAATGTCCTTAAATGTTGATAAATGCCCATAAAACGGTTTCCTGGATCATCACCTCTCTCCTTGGACTCTCCTGTCTTGTTCTGTTGGGAAAACAAAATGTATTTACAATTTATCACATTTTGACTGTGGATAGATCTCTTTTAAAAAAAAAAATCGAATTTCTTATCTATCTACATATGCTGTACATTTATTTTTGAATGTTCTTTGTGCGAACAGGCTCCCACAGATAGATACATTGATAATAAATACATTTGAAGTCTGGCTTTGTTTGTTGTAGCCTCAAACAGACCCTGAAGACGTGCTGTTCCAGGGCAGAGCCAGGTTCTCCACGTGGGACGAGTCGAGCCGCAAAGGCAAAGACAAATATGTGGTCGTCAAGAGAAACTACAGCCTGGAGGTCCACGACAGCCAAGAGGTCAGAGAGCGGATTACTTTAGGATTATCTCAGGGTTTGATTCAGTAAATGATTCGTTTATTCACATGTGCCAGAGCTTTCTTCGAGGTTCTGCTGCAAAACTGGTCTTGCAACCAGCAGGGGGCGCTGTTCTGACCTCTGAGGGTGAGGCCCAGAATCTGTTGGACCAGATCTGCTCCGGAGTACTCAACGGTGTGTATATCAATCTTTTTTTTTCTTTATTCTATTTTATATATACATTATTATTATTTTTTTCATTTTTTTTAAGTACTCTTTTATAATTATTGCCTTTTCTTACCACGCCCCTATTTGAGTAAAATAATCTTAAAGGAATGGTGCTTGTGGATTATTCTCAGTACAGTTGTGACTAGAGAGAGAGACCAGAGAGATACCAGAGAGAGACCAGAGAGAGAGACACCAGGGAGAGACCAGAGAGAGAGAGAGAAACCAGAGAGAGACCAGGGAGAGACCAGGGAGAGACAAGAGAGAGAGAGAGAAACCAGAGAGAGAGACCAGGGAGAGACAAGAGAGAGACAAGGAGAGACCTGAGAGAGAGACCTGAGAGAGAGAGACCAGAGAGAGACCAGAGAGAGAGACCAGGGAGAGACCAGAGAGAGACAAGGAGAGACCTGAGAGAGACCTGAGAGAGAGACCTGAGAGAGAGAGACCTGAGAGAGAGACCTGAGAGAGACCAGAGAAAGACCAGAGAGAGACCAGAGAGAGACCAGAGAGAGACCAGAGAGAGACCTGAGAGAGACTAGAGAGAGACTAGAGAGAGACCAGAGAGAGACCAGAGAGAGACCTGAGAGAGACTAGAGAGAGACCTGAGAGAGACCAGAGAGAGACCAGAGAGAGACCTGAGAGAGACTAGAGAGAGACTAGAGAGACTAGAGAGAGACCTGAGAGAGACTAGAGAGAGACCAGAGAGAAACCAGAGAGAGACCAGAGAGAGACCAGAGAGAGACCAGAGAGAGACTAGAGAGAGACTAGAGAGAGACTAGAGAGAGACCAGAGAGAGACCAGAGAGAGACCAGAGAGAGACCAGAGAGAGACTAGAGAGAGACTAGAGAGAGACTAGAGAGAGACCTGAGAGAGACTAGAGAGAGACCAGAGAGAAACCAGGAGAGAGACCAGAGAGAGACCAGAGAGAGACCAGAGAGAGACTAGAGAGAGACCTGAGAGAGACTAGAGAGAGACCAGAGAGAAACCAGAGAGAGACCAGAGAGAGACCAGAGAGAGACCAGAGAGAGACTAGAGAGAGACTAGAGAGAGACTAGAGAGAGACCAGAGAGAGACCAGAGAGAGACCAGAGAGAGACTAGAGAGAGACTAGAGAGAGACTAGAGAGAGACCTGAGAGAGACTAGAGAGAGAGACCAGAGAGAAACCAGAGAGAGACCAGAGAGAGACCAGAGAGAGACTAGAGAGAGACTAGAGAGAGACTAGAGAGAGACTAGAGAGAGACTAGAGAGAGACCTGAGAGAGACCAGAGAGAGACCAGAGAGAGACCTGAGAGAGACTAGAGAGAGAGACTAGAGAGAGACCTGAGAGAGACTAGAGAGAGACCAGAGAGAGACCAGAGAGAAACCAGAGAGAGACCAGAGAGAGACCAGAGAGAGACCAGAGAGAGACTAGAGAGAGACTAGAGAGAGACTAGAGAGAGACTAGAGAGAGACTAGAGAGAGACCAGAGAGAGACCAGAGAGAGACCAGAGAGAGACCAGAGAGAGACTAGAGAGAGACTAGAGAGAGACCAGAGAGAGACTAGAGAGAGACCAGAGAGAAACCAGAGAGAGACCAGAGAGAGACCAGAGAGAGACCAGAGAGAGACTAGAGAGAGACTAGAGAGAGACCAGAGAGAGACCAGAGAGAGACTGAGAGAGAGACCAGAGAGAGAGAGACCAGAGAGAGACCAGAGAGAGAGACCAGGGAGAGACCAGAGAGAGACAAGGAGAGACCTGAGAGAGACCTGAGAGAGAGACCTGAGAGAGACCAGAGAGAGACTAGAGAGAGACCAGAGAGAGACCAGAGAGAGACCTGAGAGAGACTAGAGAGAGACTAGAGAGAGACCTGAGAGAGACTTGAGAGAGACCAGAGAGAAACCAGAGAGAGACCAGAGAGAGACCAGAGAGAGACCAGAGAGAGACTAGAGAGAGACCAGAGAAAGACTAGAGAGAGACTAGAGAGAGACCAGAGAAAGACTAGAGAGAGACTAGAGAGAGACCAGAGAGAGACCGGAGAGAGACTAAATGGTGGTTGTGTATAATTCTCAGTACAGTTGTGTATTTTTATAGGCCTGAAGGAGGACTCGTCGTCGGCCGCGTCGCATGCAGAGGGCTTTGTTTCGCTCTTGCACCTGCCCCACTCAGAACTCTACTGCTTCCTGTTTCAAAATGAGAGCGAACGATATCACTTCCTGTCTGCCCTCCAGTCCTGCATCCGCCACCAAAGCCTGGGTATAACCACAATCACGCACCGACCCCACAGCAATGAGTCACTGCGGTATCCTTTTCAACCGTTGCCATAGAGATTGAAATATTGTCGTGCTGTGGGGTCAATAAAACAATAAAAACAATTAGTTCATACGAATTCTATTTTGTTGAAGCCATTAGAAGCTCTTGGGGTTTGAAGAAATTGACAATTAACTCTGAATGGTATTTTTTTATTCTCCTGGCCCTGTAATGTCAGGAATAGAAAAATGGCTAAACTTTTTAAACATCTATTTTATTTTTTCTCATGAATAATAATGAGGTTTTATAGTTTTCCTTTTGAACTCAGTAACTTTCTTCAAATGGAAGTTCTTCATTGACAAATTTAGTGCAAAGGGTTATGCACAAATAAGTTATAGCCACAAGAAGTAAGTAAATAATCTTGATTTATGACAAAGCATTTTCATAGAACATTTTGGTAATTTTTTTATCTATAAATCTATAAAAACTATGATATGTATTTGATTTAGACCGAGGATAAATTGTATTTTTTATGTAGTAATTTTTGGAGAATACGCCCTTTGAGATGAAAATGCTGAGGTTGGTGATTTCACTACTTTCAGTTCTGCAAACAGTCAGTATCGTTCCTCAACTTGAGTCATTTGAAAATTCTTAGTCATTCATAGAACCCTCTTGGAAATTTGAAAAATAAATGAAAAAGTGCCATTTCTTAGATTAGAACATTTTAAAAAACGTATATTTGCAATGCTTAAAACCAGAAAGCGCTCTTAAAGGACCTTCCATTTCCAATTGTTTGGATTGTTCCATTTCCGGTCACTTTTTCTGTCATGTGTTAAGGTTGTTTAGGTGTTAGACTTAAACCATACATCTCTACTTCTGTGCTTAGATCCATGGTGTGAGGGCTACTACGAGAGCCAAGCCTTTATCCACGCTCTGCAGCTCTACCGACAGGACAGGGGCCACTATGAATGCTGGGAAATCCTGCAGGGCCCTGAGGAACAAGTCAGTGATTACATACAGTATGATCATAAGTGATTCTGCTTTTCTCTGCGGTCTGACCAACGGTGGGTTTTTTCTGCTCCCAGGTGCTGGCCGCCCAGTTTATGGAGGAAGTGTTGCCGTGGTTACAGACGCAGCTACAAAATAAAATCAAAGGAAAGAAAGCAGAGAGGATTCGATTGTGGTTAACGGTAGGTTCATGGTTATTGATATACATACACATATATACATACACAAACACAAACATAAGCATAACACACACGCAGACAAATACAAAGCAACTCCAAGCAACAGCTCATGGATATTTGGGCGCGGAAACTACGGAAATAATTTAACCCTTCAAGCGTTTTTTTCTGGGTTTTTTCTGGGTTTTTTTCAGAAATGATATGTGAAACAAACAAAGTGCGAAGCATTGAAACAGATTTCAAAATGAACCAATGCAAAATGAAACCAGGAGTAAATATGAGGACATATAGCCTCTGGTCTGGATCACAGTTGCCCCCTATGTTTGAATTGAGCAAAATGATTTCAAGTCCTTTTTCCAAATGATAAAATGTCAGGCTTTAAACGCAGCCCTGTGATTGTAGAGAATGTAATTTCACGTGTATTATTTCCAAACTAATGTGTTGGCAATGCTTTTTTTTGAAAGTCCGAAAACTGTTGAGGAGGATGTCTTAGTGGTACAATTACTTATTTCGAGAAAAGAGGCGAAGTTACATGATTCCTGGTGTCAGCTTGGATGGTTCTAAAAACGACTCTAGGTCAGTTTTGCATGATTTGTCTCCTTGACCAATAATCAGAATAAAAATCAGAGTTGAGTGTGGAATCTGACCTGCATGTTTTGGACTGTGGACCTCTGTTCTCCATCTGTATCACTAGTAAATGTTTATATCAGAACGTCTTTGTCCTCTACCCACTTTTCTAACTAGTATCAATACAGTATCTTAAGCTGAGTGAACACTGTACCATTCCCATCTGGTCCCAGACAGTGCATGCGGCCTACACAGCGGTGTTGGAGCAGCTGAAGCCCCGTCTGGAGGCGCTGAGGACTGAATGTCGGGAGTCTGCCACAGCCAACCAGGGCCTCGTCCGATCCAGTCTGGACCAGATCACTGCGTCACAGAGGTTTCTACTCAAAAAAATACAAGGTAAAAAAGTTGTAACAAGAATCTGCGGACTATAGTACAAACCCATGGAGTCCAAATTGAATACTCCAGTCAGATATTGCTCCAGATGTCTCACACACTAGAAAATGCAAGTATTCATATGTTCAGTGTACATTCTAAGTGGGGCTTTATGGGCAAAACGCTCATTATTGAATCTACCAATAGCCTAATTAACCACAAAATCTGCAGATAGCTCATTATTAAAATTCAATCTGAGTCTCCTGATTTAACTTCTGATGAAAAAGTGAAGAATAATTATATTAAATGATATTGTCCTTGTAATCCACTGGCGTTAATGCAGTCAACGGCAGCTGTCCTTTATCAACCAAAGAAAAGCTATATCCGAGATTAGCCCCCAGTGTACAGCAAGGAATGATGTGATGTCATAAATTTGAAGTAAATGTTGAAATCTAAAAGAAATTGCCCATTCGGAAGTTGAATTTGTGGTGAAACATGTATTAACTGCATTTTAGTGACAGCAATGTTTTAACCTGAAACACACAAGATTCAAGCTTTTATTAGCATTTGCAGTAAAATTACATTGAAAAACTGTGCAAGACTACCCCAAGGTGCACCTGTCCTGTTATGTATACATGTTGAGCTCTCTCATTCCTGGTGTTTTTCAGGCTGTGTGGGACCAGAGGCAGAGCGTGTGTGTGGTGAGTTCATTTCTCCGTTCCTGCCCTCGGTCTTGGAGGCGCTGACTGGGAACATCGGCTCCGCACTGCAGGAGATGAGACGCACGCTACAGTCACAGATCGACTCTGCTCTGGCCGAAGCCGGAGGAGGCAGCGAGGTCACCAAGAAGGTAAAGTGGTCAATGCATGAGACAAAGACATGCTGGAGACAGGACAGAGTGCGGACACCCCCTCAGCAGTGTTGCCCAGTTCACTGACGACACGACCAACAAGTTACCAAATATAACAGTCATACAGATAGCAATGTATCCAACTATCTAAAGCCATTTGCTTGGATGAGGGTCAGGTGAAGAAGTTTATAAAACTACAAACAACTCACAAGAGGGACAACACTTTGCAGAATGATAGCGTAACGAGCAGAGTAACAAGAGTGAAGCTCTAATCATACTTTTTTTTTTAAATATTACCTTTATAAAGTTCCCTTTGTGAAAATGTTGGAAAATGTTTCCATTGCTCCACATGGAAGATACATCTGCTGCAGGAGAGTATGTTGCAATTATCTGGTCCTACTTACAATGACTTTAGAAAACTTATTTTGAATGTCATAAGTTTGTTTTGACCCTTTTAGAATCAGAATCAGAATCTTTTTTATTGCCATGTAAGTAAGAGGAAGTCACAGACTAGGAAATTGCTTTGGCTCGGTGCAACAGTCAGAAAGAGAGGTAAAGAGTAAAGAATAGATTAAGGCATAATAAAAATCAGCATACACTTCTAAGGTATAAAATTCAAAATAGAATTATCAATTTACAGTATACAATAAACAAGTGCACATGGTGCACACAACATGCAGTCAGCTGTGCAATAAGGTGATTTATTTATTATTATTATCAATTATTATCATTATTTGTTATTTTGAAGCATTCCTGTATTCCCTGTGGTGAAAAGCCAAAGCAGGTTCAAACAAAATTTTCACTGTCGTCCAAGGTGGATTTGGCAAATAAAAACAAAAAACCCCAGATCTTTAGTGCGTAAACACCTACTCCGCTTACTCTCAATGGTGTGAATACTGTCATTTCTAAACGATGCAATTAACACAGCAACACTGAAATATACCCACTTCAAGCCACAGGGGTTTTGATTTGCTCTTTGTTTCACAACAGGTTTTGTCTCTGACAAAAACAGGTATGGAGAAGTGTTTCCAGCAGGTGGAGAGACTGAAGAGCGACCTCTCGGGCCTGAGTGAGCGGTTTGGTCTGAGCAGCACCGATCGCCTGGTGCTCTCTGCACATCTGGACATGGAGAAGGTGCGTCTGACAGCTTTAAGAGCCTAACTGCTCCCTGTTCGGACACATGTTAAACTCATCATGTGCTTTAGCTGTTGGACAGTGCCGTCTACACATTTGAACTGTTCCTCAGGACTTCAGCCAGACTGCAGCCAGACCAGTTCAGCGTGAAGACGGCTCGCGCCAAAGACCGAGTGCTCAAGGTAAAAAACCAACATCTTTTCATTTATCCTGAAGATCATTTTATGCAACACATAAATTACATAATGCATTTTGACGCCAGGAGTAAATACATGAGGTTTGGTAGTTAAGTGATTCTCCATGAAAAATAATTCAGAACATTGTGTGCGTATGGTGTGTGTGTGCTTGTGCGTGTGTGTGTATGTGTGTGTGTGTGTGTGAGCAGCAGTTGGACTATGACAGCAGACTAGTTCAGAGGAGACTGTACAAGGAGGTTCTCCTGAGGATCACTCTGCCCACACTGTCTCAGAGACTGCACGGCTCCTGGAAAAACGTGAGTCTGAAACCACATCGACTATAGGCTGAGTAGAGTTAACCCAAACAGGTCAACTGATGCGCAATTGCACGGCCATGAGATATTGTGGCTCTTAACTTTTAGCCAATTTATGCTCTCCCCTGTCCCTCCTCCAAAGCTCTTAACTGGCCCATCCCTAAAAACCTGTCTATCCCACAACACACATATATTCGTTTATTCTTCGGCCATCAGCAGAAAATAAGAAAACATTTGACATTCACAAATTATAAATTATATACTGACCGAAAGGGTTAGGCTGAAGTTTAACACTTATTTCGCCTAACCCTATTAACAAATAACAAAATTAAATTTCTTACTTATACAAATGTAACAAAATTATATACAATGTAGCGGATCCACAGAGCTTACAGTATTTCCAAATACAATTTTCATTGTAAGAAAATAAATGGTTTGTACTAATTCAAAGAAATATTCCTTGTAATCACATTATATACATAAACACAGAGTATGACATATATATATATATATATATATTTATATATATATATATATATTTATTATTATTATTTATTTATTTTAATTTTATTCCTTTTATGTATATAATATATATATATCTATACATGGATTTAAATACACATACACACATTCATACATATACATATATATATACATACACACACATACAAACATACACCTATACCTGTACCTGCATACACACAGGTTATTATTATTATTATTCTAGTGATTTATACTTTTCTTCAACAATAGCCTTAAAGCGCTTTTCACATCACACATAAATGTCCCCACTCTAAGACAAAGGTTTTCCATCTTAAAAGGTGTCATTGGATCTGTCATTGCCATATGTGTCCATTAAAAAGTTTCTAGTTCTAAACAACCCCTCACAGCTTTTTCATTAGTCATTGGTCTGTGAGTGGCACCTTCCACAACAGAGGGCACACTCTAGACCTGCTAATTACACTTTAAAAAGAATCTAAATTTAACTTTGATTTTTGTCCCAATTGTTATTTGACTTTGTGAAATTTGGGCCCAGGAGCTGCAACAGTTTGAACAGTACATCTTCTCAGACTTCAGCAGCTTCATCCTGGTTCAGAACATTTACCAAGACGTGCTCAGTGGCATCCTCAGCCAAGATATCCAAAAAGGTATATTGTGAATGTTTTTAATTCAAACTATTTTTATTTGGATTGAAAAATGTAAAGTGCCACATACATATGTGTGGGGGTTTTAATTTTTTATCATATTTATATGTATTGTCTTTTTTATCCGCTGTTTTGCTACTAAGGACAACTGAATTTCCCCTCGCTGGGATGAATAAAGTATCTATCAATCAATCTATCAATCAATCAATCAATATGACTGGATGTTTATGCGCTCACTTTTGACAAATTTGTATAGTACTCATCTATAAAGTAACTCATTTCTCAATTATTTTTGCAGTTCTACAAGAAGCCATGTCCAATACTAGCAGCAACTTGTTACTGGACACATCCGATTTGGCCATTAGTCAGTACAGCCTTTTGGGACAGACGCTGACCCCCTCCACACCCAACAGTCCAGCCCTCCAGCTCCGCCAAAGTCTTCCAACAGTCCCGGATTCAACTCCAAGTTTACACAAAGCTCAAAACAAAGATCAAGTTGAAGAGACTAATCCACCAGTGATTGTGGTAACCCAGAAAATCAGCAAAAGTCCAAAAGCAGACATTTCATGTGATCATCCGTCTGATCCTGTTTTGGACTTGCTTAAGTATGAATCTTCCGACTCAGAATCTGTTAAAATGTGGGAGGAAAATTCTGATTCCGATCCGCTGGAAGTCCTTGAATCCTTAACCAGTTTTGACGATGCTCCAGAGGCTGTTCCCGCAAGTCAGTCACCAGAAAGTAAAAATAATTCGGAGTTTGAAGAAAAGTTACCTGATGACTTCAACGCATCCCCAAACGCAGAATCGTCAGCTGTCGAAGTCGAACAACCAATAATGAAAATCAGTCTCGAAACACTGAGTGAGGCCATACTTTTTGATGGTGTGGAAAATTTGACTCAGCAATCCACTGATAAGGCGGTGTATCTGAAAGGGTCTATTGTGGAAAACTGGCAATGTGAGAGAACAGAGGAAACACATGACCATTCACCACAACAGCAAGCTCATGGTACTGGAGACATAGTTGTTGAGAAGATTGATGATGAGTTAAAGAAAGAAGAAAATTCAGAAGACATGAGTAACTATACAGACATTGAGAAGGAGGGACTTGTCAACTCCCATCCAATAGTAGTGCAAGAAGAGAACAGTTCTGTGCAGCCGTTGGACTCTGTGGCTGCAATTCGAGACATGGTCATTGAGGTGACAGAAGTAGAGGTGACGATAAGCCCATATCCTGACAGCACTGAATGATATAATGATAATTCAAAGTTTTAAATGAGATTAAAACATATTTTAATGTCCCTCGTTGATACTGTCCTCAATCAAGTGCATTTTCTGACTGTTGTACTAGTTCTTGATTACTTTACCTATAAAGATAATATAAGTTTCATTGTGTGTCTTCTTGAAAAAATTACCCCATATAAAATGTGTTTTATTTTTATGTTTCACTTTGCCTGAAGCCTCCACTGAAAGATCAAGGCTCCTGTGGACTCACCACCTGCAGGAGGATCAGTGAGGAGCTGATGCTCTGTGGACTGGGTGCGGCTCTGACTGCCACCCCCCTGACCCAGAAATGGATTAAGAGGAAGAAAATGGATGAATGAAAGAATGTTCTCATTGCTTCAAATTTCCAAGTCCATCATTAAATCTTTTTTCTTGGCTCACTCATTCTCTACCACCTTTGATAGATAATTAAATAACAGATAATAAATAAGATTTGGTTATAGTAATTTAAACTATATTTGAGGTTTAAAAAAAATCTTATTTCATTTGTTCTTTGTGTTGGAAACATTTAGGGGCACCCATGAAGTGCCTCTGAGGACCCCTGGACCCCACTTTGGGAAACACAGCCACACACCATGCTTCTTTAAAGATGTTGCCTTTAAGATTCAAACCTTCCATCAGCCTACTGACCTTGCCACTTTGTTTAGATTTAGAGTTTGGTGAAGCGAATTGAGAAAGTTGCATCTGATTTCAAAGAAAAATGTACACCAAACCTGTGCATGTGTACAGTGACAAATAAAGTCTAGTCTAATCTAACCTGTTCCCACTTACTCCATTGGCCCCCTATAAAATAGCAGCCACTCATGGTACAGAAGCAGGTGAAGTATCTTGGACTTACCATCAGACTGGAAAAGAAAATAGAGAAAAGAAAATTAAACAATTCCAAATTATATCCAAGTATTTCTATATCTCTGCCCCAAGGTGACCATTTCATGAATGGTTTTTGATAGAACAGGTTAAGAACCAATCAGAGAATACTGAAAGTGGAGGCAGAAAAGCAATATATTTTTAAAACAAGACCGAAATAAGTATATTCCTCTGCACAAAAAAGTTGCATTCAGATTCTGAAAGCAACATGTCAGTTGTTTGTAAGGATTTGCTTTTACTATTTGAGAGTCTCTTCGTCAACATGAGCTTCTGTTCCACATAAGCTTCGGGTCCTCATAAGCCTTGGTGTTGAATTTCTTCTCCTTCTCCCAGAGCTCATAGAGAATCACTCCCAGCTGCCATACGCATGTCGCCTGGGCATGGTACCAGCCCCCCTCGTAATACTCTGAAGGGGCATAGTCAAAGGTCCCTCTGGAAAACCAGGCATGTTGTTTTGGCCACGATGAAGAAGGTAATAATAAAAATATAGATTTCTTCACATTAAAGCAAGCCTTGAATAAAAGAAAGGAAAGGTCTGAAGTATGATATCCTGATTGCAGAGATATCATCATATACTAACATAGTGCATTAACAAACAAATGGCATCACTTTGCTGGTACCTGCCATTCCCTGTATTCTTGTTTCAGAACTGTGGTGCAGGTCAGTGAATATTTATTTATTTATTTATATGGGACAGTGCATGTCAATGAACAGACATTAAAAACATGAATGTAAACATGCCAGATTAAAGCCAAAGGCAAATTTCCATCTGTAGTCCCATAGGGTCAGGGTCACACGGGTCAAATGCAGCAACATTAACAGAAACAAGAGGAAAATGTCTAATACACACATCAGATTATTGCACACATCCCGTTAATACACACATCTCATTATTGCACACATCTCATTATTGCACACATCTCATTTTTGCATACATCTCATTATTGCACACGTCTCAGTATTGCACACATCTCATTATTGCACACGTCTCAGTATTGCACACATCTCATTATGGCACACATCTCATTATTGCACACATGTCATTATTGCACACATCTCATTATTGCACACATCCCGTTACACACATCTCATTATTGCACACATCCCGTTATTTTACACACCCCATTACTGCATAACATCCTTGCATTACAGTCAACCAAAACTACACATGTCCTATTTGCAAACAAACCCTATCGCATGTTCCCCAACATTAATGGTCGCATGTTTGAGACGACCTTAACCACTCCTTTAGGAGACTTTTAAATGAAGTAAAACTAGGGGCCTCTCTTACAGAAGTCGGCAAAATGTTCCATTGCATACAGCCTTGTACGACAGAACATTTTGTCCGAAAGTAGTTTTTCTCGCAGGAACCTCATAATCACCTCGACTCATGGCTCTGGTGGTTCGTGAAGTTGAAGTTTTGTATCTAATGTGATCGTTCAGAGGAGGGGGGGCTAACCCATGTAAACTTTTGTATATGAGACAAGCATTTTTGAATTTGATAAAGTTCTCAAAACTTAATAGTTTATATTTTGAGAGGATACTACAATTAGAGCTGCAACTAACGATTATTTTGTAATCGATTAATCTATCGATTATTTTTACGATTAATCGAGTAATCGCTTGGCTGTGAATTGTGTAGAAAAAAAAAAAAAAAATTCATCACAAAAAGCTAAAGTGGCAACACTCGAGGACGTATTGATGGCGCAAACTTAAAGTAAATGTTTGTAACAGGCTCTTTGTGCTAATTCTGCTATCTGATTGGATGAGACAGACAGATATTCATGAAATTATAAAAACAAAGTCGGTTTTAATCAAAAATACTACATTTTCATGTCATTTTTGCTCTGTTTGAGTCCGTGTGAACCAGAAAACGATTAATCGATTACTAAAATAGTTGTCGACTATTTCAATAATCGATTAGTCGTCGATTAATCGATTAGTTGTTTCAGCCCTAACTACAATGATGGTAAGTGTAAGGTTTTTTGTCTGAAACTTTCAGTGCTTTTTTGTAGAGCCTCTCAATTGGCTTTAGGATTGTTACACCTGTTAGTGACCAACACGTTATACAATAGCTTACATGGGAAAAAATCATACAGTGCAAAAACGTCAAGGCAGCTTCGTCTGTTAATGACCTCCTTATATGATTAAAATTGGAAACGCTGAACTTAATTCTATTACCAATCATCTTCACGTGTTTTTTAAAGGATAATGTGGAGTCTATTAACACCCCTAAGTATTTAAATTCTGTTACTAGTTGTAGTTCCTGATTTTCAATAAACACATTGGAGCGGCTGATGTTAGAGGCCTTTTTAGCGAACATCATACAAACAGTTTTTTGTTTGTTTAGGAGCAGACAGGACTTCGTGAGCCAACTCTGAATATTTACAAGTGCTGACGTTAGAATTTTAGCAGCTTCCTCAGATGATTTTGCACTTGCATATATCACTGCATCATCGGCATATAATTGAATGTTTACACCTTTACAAATATTGGGCAGATCATTTATGAACATGGAGAATAAAATAGGGCCAAGAACTGTACCTTGGGGGACCCCTAGTGGACAGTTGATAAAACTTGATTTCACTCCATTGACCACAGACCCTTGTTTTCTACTAGACAAATATGAAGCCATCCATTTTATGGCTTTCTCCGAAAAATTGAAAAATGGCAGCTTAGACAGAAGTATATCATGGTTCACTAAATCAAATGCTTTTCTTAAATCTAGAAATACTGCACCCACATAAGTGTGTCTATCCAGACTACTTTTTACTCGTTCTAAAAACAATGTTATTGCAGTTTCTGTTGAATGGTGTTCACGGAAGCCAAACTGCATAGGGTGCAGAGGAGCCTGGCCATTATTGAGATGTTCTACCAATTGTTTTGCTACCCATTTCTCCAGGACCTTGGAAAAAATAGGCAATATACTTATTGGCCTATAATTGGACACATTGGTTTTCTCACCTGATTTAAAAATTGGCGTCACAACGGCCATTTTCCAGGTCTGTGGTACAGTGGAGTGTTCAACAGATAAGTTGATTAGATGTGTGATTGGACGTGCAAGGACCTTTTTGTGTGTTTTTAGGAAGGCAGTATCCAAGTCCATGAAGTCTTTGGCTTTGGAGCCTTTCATTTGATTGATTCTGCTTCTGCTTCAGATATCTTCAGTAGTTCAAGGCTTTGGTCCTTTAGCACTAATGTAACTAACCCTTCCTGAGAAAAGTTAGTTACATTAGTGCCAAAGCAAGCAGCTACTTCTTGTACTGAGCGTACAAAGAAAGAATTAAACTCTTCTGCTAGTACAGCAGGATCTTTCACAAGCTGGTTCTCTATCTTCAGCTCTAGATCACACACATTCTTATTTTTCTTCACTAAAAGTGTATTAATCTTTTGCCGTATTAATTTTCCATTCCCCCCTGCATTCTCCATAATTGAAATGAAAAAATTAGCTTTGGCCTTTCGCATTTCTGTTATTACCTTGTTTCTAGTTTGTGTGTAATTCAGCCTGTCTGAGGTCAATTTTGTTTTGATAAACCTTTTCAACAATTGGTCTCTACTTTTCATCAGTTTGATGCAATTTAAGTTTATCCAAGGGGCAGATTGAGATTTTATACCTCTATGTTTTTGAGCTTTTAAAAAAGATATGTAAACTTGTTCAATTTTGGTCAGAAATGATTCAGAGCATAGATCAATATTGTTACATGAGATAATTTGTTCCCAATTTAATTCCTTTAAGGCCTTTTCTAAGTTTGGTTGCTCTCTATTTGGAATGCCTTTTGTTGTCACCTGTTTGCCTTCTTTTAGGTAATTATAACGTTGTTTGGTTAATTTTCTTGTACAGAAGATGGCATTATGGTCAGAAAGACCTGTTAACAGATTATGTGTTTTTGTAATCCTTTCTGGTTTATTTGAGAAAAGTAGATCGATTCTAGAGGCTGAATGATTTGTAACTCTTGTTGGCTTCTCAATTAATTGGTTAAAATTAAATTTATCAGTCAATGTTTTCAAACTCCTTCCCTCTTTTTTGTCATCCCAGTTTATGTTAAAATCTCCCAGAATAATGTTTTCTTTCTTTTGGCCGTATAGTGAAAGAAGTTCATTAAACTGGTCATAAAAGTCACTTTTTGATGAGGGTTTACGATACAGACAAATGACAGTTAGTGACATTTCAGCCGAGAGTGAAATGTTTACCCCAACACATTCTAAGGTGATACTGTTAGGCCATAATATAGATGTGCATTTAAGATTGTTTTTGACGTATAACAGGACTCCACCACCTTTTCCTTGACTCCTATCATTTCTAAAGGTATTGAAACCTGGCAAGTTTATAGCTGAATCAGGGGAGGAGTTCGTTAGCCATGTTTCAGATAGTCCAAAAAAGTCTATATTGGAGTTACAGATTAAATGTTCGAATTGTTCACGTTTTGACACCATACTGCGTACATTTAAATGACCTCCAAGTAAACCATTTTTCTTACTACTAGAATCCCAAACTACTCTTGCGTGGCTAAGTGTATTGAAGATTCTCAAGTGCCTATGCTTTTTGTAGACCGCGTTTCTGATTTTTCTGGAGACTGGTTGCGCTTCTGTGGAGTAAATTTCAGTTACTTGCCGAGTAGATGGTTGCATGATGAGCGCTTCTGTTGCCAGTCCTGTACCCTCCGGGCACACAGGGCAGCCCGTTACACCGGACATATTAGAGAAGTATAGAGAAGTTGGTGTTGAAACTTTTGTAAATTCACATTTTTCAAACAATAATGTTTATTTGTATTTTATTATTTTGTTTGGTCATGTATTAGAAATATCTCCATTGTGAGATCAATACTGTTTTATCTTTATATTTGATCTTTTCCCGAGCCAAGACTGATGCGATGACAGACAAATGAGAGATATGGTTGTGATCCACATTTTATGCCGTGAAGCTCAGTGATGGGGCATTTTCTTACTGTTCCTAAATTAATCGCCGGCCTTTTGATTATTATATTCTTTAAATTTGATTGTATGTCATTGTATATTTAATCAATGTGAAGAATACAGATGGAAAATGTCTGTTAATTCATAATATCTTGCAGAACATGTCTATAAACTGTGCACTATCCCTTCAAATAAAGACAACAAAAACTTTTATACTTTGGTGGGTGTCTTCTCTAACTCCAACAGTGGGGGGAGTGCTGGAGGTGGGTTACCGTGGGGTGAAGGTGCAGTGAGTCGGATTCCACCACTAGAGTTCTCCCTGGACTTGTCCCTATCCGCTCCACAGCACTGTTTACCTCCTCCAGCGGTGAGATACTTACCAGGGCCAGCTGGGAACACAGACTGCCCGAACTATAGCCCATATCTGCCTGCAAAATACCGATGTAAGGAGCCCCGTGTGGAGCTTCCGCAGCGCCGTGTGGTTGGTGACACTGTGCCCGAGGTGAGTGGCTATGTCCCCCGCGGTGCTGGACGCCAAAACCGCGCGAGTTCCCCCGGTCTTAGCATGTAGCTTAGCATGTAGCTTAGCATGTAGCTTAGCATGTAGCTTAGCCGCTAGCCCCCGTAGCTAGCTGCGTTGTCTCCCACTACTACCCGTGATGGTGGACTGTGAACATGGCGCCTTCCAAAACAAACAGCCACTTGGCTAGTGTTAGTTTTCTGCTTTATGACAACACACTGAGCTGCTAATGTGATATAATTATTACCAGCGTTTTGTTGGAGTGCAGTCTTTTGACAAATTAGGCGCAAAGTCTGGCTGTGTTTCCATGTCGGTTGTGGATAACATGTTGCAACCATTTACTAGCATGGGGAAGCAGAACTGGCTAACACTCTAGCCTTCTGTACTGACAAACTTTACTTTTGGCATTGCATTGAAATGTGTTCTATGATTAGTATCGGACCAAAGTTGCGTGCATTTTCCTGGTCCGTGTCATAACAACTTTACATATTAGTAAGTGAAGGAGATTAGCAGGCTATCCAGACAGCTAACCCAGTGGCCCCCATGTCTTTGTTGCCATTCACTTTTTTACGTGTTGTACGTGTTTACAATCATATCTGTGTCTGATCATGTGGTACTGGTGTAAGCACGTGTTGTATTTTTCCTACGCCCTGGATGCTGCAAAAGCTACAAGACAATAGATCACTGTTCCTGCTCCGAGACAGCAGCAGTCTGGTCCTGTTTATTTCTATCCTTTGCGCCAAAATGTGGCATGACCAAGACGTGGATCACAACAAACAAGTGACAGCGACAGTCCATCAATGGAAGTCTTTGCTTACTGTGTGATATTATGGAATTCATGTATCAATTTATTAAAAAATATTGAGTATGTGATTATACAAATGTTATGGATGTCACTGTTGAGTTTAAGCTCAAATTATGCTATCATCCAAAGGACAAATACTGATTCCAGTCACCCAATTGTCAGACTCATGGAATCAATGTTCTATGTATGTTATATTTACATACAAGTCACATGTTACTATGTAATGTATAAAGATGGGTTAATGTTTGGACATGATTTATGTAGTGAGCCTAAAGCAAGTGTTGGCACATTTTAGTCCTCCCAAACAATTTTCTCTACGTATTCAAACATTGTAAACATGTTCAGCTAAAAAGCAGGATTAAAACAAAGATTATGTGAACCGGACAGTGTTTTAGTCTGTATAAAATGCTAAAATTCAATGTCAAACACTAAAACTACACAAACATATCTACTCTATATTGCAAGCAAAACTGGATATTTGCGCTTTCTAACTTTGTTTTGCCATTAATTAAAGTGACAACCGTAGTTTCATGGAGGATTTCGCAGACAACACCATAAAATTGGATTTCACTTTCTTTGAAATGTTTAGGGATCCTTTTGCTTTGAACATCCTTGTCAGATTCTTTTTGACATTCTGAGCTTTGATCATTGAAATAATTCTTGCCACCTTTAATCTGGATTTTTTTTTTTAAAGGAGACTATAATATAACATGTTTGAACAATACTTTTATCAGATGATTTACATATTTTCTAGTATGTGAAGGATTCACTTTGATGGCTGCATTATTATTACTTCAATTTATTAGTAGTAGTCAGTTATTACCAGGTGAAGATGAAACAAACTCTGTTTGATCAGGATATTGCTGACATTTGTGTTGAAGATGTTTAATGCAGATTTCTCTTTTCTCTGACTACAGTTGAGATGAATAAAGAAATCATGTCTCGTGTGGTGAAGAGGCGGCAGGCAGACCCCAAAGTGGTCCAGTACGTCTGGGCCGCAATTGAGGTCATCCGCAACCAAAAGCAAATTGCAAACATGGACCGCATCTCCAAGTAAGTTTTGTTATTCATTAAAGGAACATGACATGAAAAATTACATAATATTTTCACATATTATGACAATGTCAGTAGTTTTCTCTTGGCATTTACACACTCAACTTTGTTTTTAGAGTTCTTCATGCATGGTTATTTATATTTGCTTGTTCCTGAGACACTATCGCTCCTCCCTGACTCCTCTGAACACTGCCACCGTGACACAGCCACTGTTTTTACTTATTTTACATAACTTTTTTATTCATGAATTTTCCGCTGTCTGCTCATTTGATGTGTTATTGCGAATTAAGATTCAGTTTATCTGCCATTATTAGTAAAACTACATTTGGAATACACTTGTTAAAGTCCCCCAGTGTGCACCAGACAAGTTCATAAATAACAACATCACACAGATTTTGTATTGAGATTTGATGTGGTGTCCCCTTCATGCTGTTGATCCAGACCAAAACAAGCGACAGAGCAGCTCAAACATGATCAATATCCCTAACCGCATTTGTTTTACATGTATGGTACTTTTACTGAGCTCTAAGGATGTAATACACACTGTAAGCATATCTGTTTTGTGAATGCACCACTTGTTTACAAATATTTAGTAGCCATGTGCTGGAGGGTTCTGTCTATTTTCGGGCTTCATGAATATAAAAAGATAGACCTGTCTTTCCTCCGCCACACTGGTTAGCCTTAGCACACACTACCGCGGTGAACATGGGATTTCAAGAAACATACTAACTTTAGGCAATGAAGGAAATGGTCTTATACCTACATTCGAATACTTACCATACAAATAAGTCAAAATTAGCTCAAATTTGGCTAAATGTATCTTTGAGCACATTTTGACGGCCTTGAGATTGCCAATGGGAAAAAATATCTCCATTGGAATGAGAAAATAAATCAACAGTTCTTGAAATAAGATTTTCACAAATTAAGATAAAAATCACTCGACTCAAGCAATTATTACCTCCCATATTTTCTCACTTCTCGCTGCAATATTTTTAAAAACACCTAATGTCTTATACTCACACTTTGTAATTACAATTTGTCCTGTAGTTCTGTAAACAAGTGGGTAATAACATAGAGATTCACAGACCACACTTTTAAAACCAGGGCAGGTTCTTACACGAGGCGGTCATACGGGTATTCATTAAGAAGAGAATTTAAGACGACCTGAGGGCAGACAATCCAACGCTAAAACAGACATGCTAACACTTGAACTGCTACTAACCCAATCCCATTGCAAAAATAAACTAGAATTGGTTATGAAAATGTATTGGTTTAGATTTATTTGGCTGGTATTTGTCACACCAGCTGAGAAATAGTGCCATTATGAAGAAGCTGATTCCACCTTCACTCAGATTCAAGTTTTTATTGAACTTTAAAGCTTGTTGTGTGTAATAAATATATGTAACAAATATATCAAGAAAAACCCTTTCTCAAAAAAATTTTTTGATTGAATGACAAAAACAAAGCTATGTAAGTAATTTAAAAAGTGCAGTTTTGGACATTCTAGGTAAAGGCAAATTGTGAAGAGCCCAGAAAGTCAATAAATCCAAGGCACTCGTGGTCAATAGTTTAGAGCAGTGTCTCCCAAAGTGGGGTCCGCGGCCCCCTGGTGGGCCGCGAGGGTACTGCAGGGGGGCCGCGGGAGGTCATAAAAAAAATTAAAAAAATAACATAATTATTTAATGTTAAATTTATAATGTTTTGTTTGTAATATTAAAATATTTGTGTTCATTATTTGACTTGAATAATCCACTGTAATCATTTTTGTATTACAATGTTTGTAGCAGAGGCTATTTCCCCAAAATAAAATAACCGGAAGAGCCTATTCTTAATGTTGTCTTCTTGGTTATTATTTTGGGGGGCCACGCAGACCCGTCAGATTTTTAAGGGGGCCTCGGTGTTACTGAGTTTGGGAATGGCTGGTTTAGAGAGTTAAAAAGCTGTAAGAATCTCATGGCTGTAATTTCAAATATGCACCGCCGCCTTTCAGCCTAGCTTGGCCTTCTTCAGGATGCAAATGGTGGCACCAGTGCCCATTTGACTTATAAAGGGAGGGTCTTCATTAGGCCCTCCTCTAAGCATGCACACACAACCTTCCATTTAGCAATTAGTATATTTACAACAAATATACAATGCACACAAAAAAGAAACATATTTACAATTACACATTCACAGGTAAGTAATATAGTTGTAGTCTGACAAACACAGTACATATGTTTGAAATGAGTTTAGTGTTATGTTTACTTGTTTTCGATTCAGATGTTTCACAGTTAGTTGTGTTTGTTGTTTTTTCCTCAACCCAAAAATGTCCTGAGGGGCAGAGAGCTGTGGACCTCCTGCTTGTGTTCACTGTATGCTCAGTGCAAATGATCACAATTCCATGATCAAGGCATATTTGGAACACCAATCAGAGTTGAGGAAAATATAATTAAATATAAAATATTAATAAATTAGCCATACCTGTATGTGAAATCCAGATCTGACCTCTGAAGCTAAGCAGGACAGGGCCTGGTTTGTGCTGTGATGGGAGACCTCTGAGAACACCAGGTGCCACAGTGCAGTGCAGTTGTAAAGTGCCAAACTGCCGTTGTGTCCTTAGGCAAGACACTGCGCCCACATTGCATTGAATGAGTTTGGTGTGTGTGTGAATGGTTGGTGGTGGAGGGAGGTGCCGATGGTAAATACTGGTTGCCTCGCTTCTGTTGGTGTGCGTCTGGGCAGCTGTGGCCACAGTAGTAGTTTATCATCACTGTGTATGGAGTGAATGAATGAACATGTGAAGCGTCTCTGAGTGTCCAAAAAAGAGCTATATAAAACCAAAGCATTATTGTTATTATTCATTCAATATTTTGATATAAAATAATGTTTGGTTTCATTCATGGTATTTTCTATATAATCCTAATGTTGACAGTAAATACGTATTTCTACAGTTTATAATATATTAGATCATTGAATTAGTTCTATGTATTTGAATGAAGATATGTTTTTAGTGGCATCATCTGAAATCGTGCTGAACACAGATAAAGCAAAGGCAGATCTCTAATTCACCGACTAAACGAAAGCACTCAACACGTCCTGTACGGCAGCAGGAGCGCCTCAGGAGCTGGCGCCGGTCCAAGTCCAGCCTGGCTGTCGTCATGGCAACGCAAAACGGCAACACGCTACACTACGCCTCGTCTCCTCGTCCCACTTTTATTCCTCAAACTGCTGCTGTGAAGGAGTGTCGGCTGTCACTGAAGTGAAGAGTGCATATTGGATACAGCAGACAGAAGCATGTTGTGTCTTTAACCAGGATCATAAACCACTCAAATCACTCTCAAGCAGCAGTTGTGTTTGATTAATGCTCATTAAATCAATCAGTGCTAAGTGTTTTTCTCGCTTGTCAAATTTTATCAATATGCGACACATGACCTCCCAACGGAAACAAGGGGGAACAAATTGCTTCTGAAAAATTAGGTCTATACAACCTGAAAAGATGTGTTGTGTAATAATTGTAATATCTGCTCCTTTGTGTAGGTACCTTAGCCGTGTGTTTGGGATGCACCCAAAGGAGACGGCCCGACAGCTCAGTCTGGCGGTGAAGGACGGCCTGGTGGTGGAGACCCTCACTGTGGGCTGTAAGGGCTCCAAGGCGGGCATCGAGCAGGAGGGCTACTGGCTTCCTGGAGACGAGATGGTGAGAGCAGCTGACAATGTTTAAAACTAACTCCTCTGAGTAGATCCCACACCAATTCTTAGATGTGTACATTGCTTGTATTTTTTGGCTCTATTATAGTATTGAATATGGAGTCATTAAAGGTAGATTCAAGTAGTAGTAGACTGTCTTAAAACAAGATTTGCCAAGGGGATAAGCAAACTTTTCCTCCTTCAAGCACGATAGCCATTTGTTTCCCATTCCATAGACTGTGAATAGTGAAAAATAAAATCCTCTTACTCTACATTTGTTACTGTCCCATTCACCATTTTGTCACATTCACAATTTTGGGCTTGACATTTGAGGTTTACCATTGAACCTGACCATGTTTTTATTTTGTTATAGTTTTTGTAAATCCAGAATTAAGTAAACTAAGAACTGACCAATCAGCTGCTTTCTGTCTACAAATTCCATTTCAACTGGCAAGTAGTGCGAGTTGGGACAGAGTGGCACCGCCCCTGGTCGGCCTTTTGATTGCTGGGTGGTTTCTATCAGCAAATTTGACTCCAGAGTTGCCGATTTTCTTTGATAGGGCAAACACTAAGGTTCACTTCTTCCACAGTCTATGGTTCTCAAGACACAAAAAACAAGACATATTTGTTCTTAACGTTGGCTAATTGACCCCTTTGCTTGAAAAAAAGAGATGGATTTATCTCCTTTTTGTGGTCCATTGGAACACATTAAAATGATATGTTTTAAGTTATCAGTTTCACATAATGTCCTAGGCTTTTGTGATGTCTCCATTTCCCCTGTTACCCGTGCTATAATCCCAGCACAGTCTTTCTAGCCCAGAACACAATAGAACTTCATATATCTTTACTCGCATACAGAACGGTGCAATATTGGTTTGGGGTCCCGTGGCGGACGTGTGTATTCAGCGACTCTTAAACATTGCTCTTTGACTCACTTGCAATCACAGGATCCAAAAGCAGAGGGCAGTCAGGTAAGGCTTTACATTGTTCCATTCACACCAGGGCTCTTCTCCCTCCTTCCTTTCTGACTAAAATCATTCGGTGAGAAATCTGCTCTGCCACATGTGCTGCAGTCCGGGATTTGGTATAATTGCAGAATGGTTCAGTGAATCTGCTTTGTGTTGTGTTTATATGGGGAGTCTGTATGAACTACACAACACAATACTCCCAATAATGGCTCTTGTATGCATTTACCACATGTACTGTATGACATCTTGTGCTTCACATACACAAAAGTTATAAAAAAAAATGTAATTGCTGAAAAATTGTGTGCATCTAGTTAATTTGGACCTGGACCTCTCCCATATACATGCTCTGACTGCCATCCTTTACAATTTATATTAAAACTTTCTCAAAGGACCACTAATATTGCTGGTCTCTTATGAAGTTCCGGTGCAGTGCTGTGGCCACATTTCTCACCGAATTGACGAGTGACGTATGTTTGAACGTGTGCTCACTACCAAACTGCAAACTTCATCCATTATTAGTTACTTTGTTTCCATTGTCTTCCAACGGTTTGATTGGTGGTTCTATGGACGCTTCACTTTACAGCCAAATCATGCTAACTCATTGGATTACTCATCCATCCATCCATCCATTTTCTTCCGCTTTTTCCATTGCCGGGTCACAGAGGCGCAACAGTCCGAACAAAGAAGCCCAGATTTTCCCATCTACACACACTTCCTCAAACTCATCCAACTCTTTCCCAGGCCGATGGGACATACCTGGATCATCCATTGCGAACAAATGGCCCGAACACATTAACTGGCTCCTCTTGACATGGAGGAGCAGTGGCTATAGTCAGAGCTTCTCCTGTGTGACAGAGTTCCCCACCCTCTGTCTATTGCATCATCTATTTAACTAAAATACAACATTTATACTGCACAAGACTAGATGGAAATTTAAGAATGTAGTGGCTTGAGCTGATAAGGTGAGCTAATGTTAGTCTAGTCTGGTTAACAGCTGTTAGCATAATGTTAGCCTCGACATTTGTTAGAAAAAACAAAATGAACAACATGTATAATACAAGATAAATACAAGATAAAAATAAAATAATTAAACTGAACTGATAACTTGAGCTAATGTTAGTCTAGTCTGGTTAACAGCTGTTAGCATAACGTTAGCATAATGATAGCCTCAGTTAGCATCAACAATTGAAGGAGAGGACAAATGACTGTTGTAGCAGTGTTAGCTTTTAACTAAAACACATTTATATTTAACCAGACTAGATGAAAATATAAGAATGAAGTGGCTTGAACTGACAGTGTGAGCTAATGTTAGTCTGGTCTAGTTAACAGCTGTTAGCATAACTACAGCATAACGTTAGCCTTAGTTAGCATCAACTGCTAGAAAAACAAAATGAAGGGAAGGACAGAAGTGTTGCAGCAGTGTTAGCGTAGGGAAGGACCTGGAAGTGCAGTGTCATTTAACATCCCCATTGTCTGCTACTGATACTGCACACACTTCTGCTTACACAGCATCAGTGGATGGAGGATGGATGATAAATTTAATCACCAGGAGCACTTTTTCCCTATTTACTGATTCTTGTCTTTTCTGTTCGGGAGACGTTTGCAGGTTGTTGGTGAGCATGTGTGCGTGTGTTGGTTTTGATGGTAGATCTAATCTCTGAGGATGTGGCTGTGTTCTTAACTCTTTCTGGCATGCATCTTTGTTTCACTATTACTAGGTGGATAAATAGGTCACTGTTTTGTATACCTGAATCTACCAACAAAATGGACAATGACTAAATAAACTGACCGTGAAAATGTTGTTATTGATTTCTGAAAGTTATCGTCAAAACAAGTATTTCAATAATTTTACAAGGTTGCCCTATCCAAGCTAATACCAGGACCTTCAAAGCACGAATCTTTTTCAGAATAAACACCTCTCCCTGCCCCTTCTGCCTAAATCTGTTCACTATGATGAATCCCTAGACTATGACATATTGGACACACTGCAAAAAATGATAATATGAGGTAAATAAATGATAAATTTTCTCATTCCAATTGACGCATTTCTTGTATATTTTAAAACAAGATAATTTTGCTTTGTTCCATTGGCAAATCTTGTTTTAAGAAATGTGCTCAAATTAAGATACATTTTGCCAAATTTGAGACATTTTATACTTATTTTTCATCACTTTTTGCTATGCCGAGTCTTTTTCTGCATTTTTAAACCAAAAATTAATATAACATTACAGCATGTTATTACTATAAAATATACATATTATATCTCGAGAAAACCGGCTTCTCAAATCCCTGTGAAAATTGGGCTCACAATGAACTGGTTATTCTATGGTTCATATTTATGTACAACTGACGCTCTTACACCTTCTGTCCTTGGAGCAACTTGGCAAATATTTACTCCAGCTTTGCTCCCACACTGATAATCATCTCACAAAAACTACACTGGTCAATTCAGCTCAGCTACAACCGTGTTTTGCGGTTTCTACGTTTAGAGAAATGACAGAGAGCACACATAGTCAGTCTATGACACAAACAATTCACTAATCTAAACGTTTTTCAATCACAAGAAGCCCATTTTTAAGAATTCAACTGATTTAACCAGTTCCTGGCTCTAAAGCAGTTTGGTTCTATTACTAGTTTCCACATACATGTATTTTTGACCTCTGTCACATCTTCAGATCAGTTTTTTCAGTTGGAAAAGTGAAAATGGGGCCACCCTCACTCAGCCAATCAGCTCTCAGCATCAATTAGGCACTCGCAGGCAAAAAATAAAAAATATTGTGTTTTCTGATATTGATCCAACTACATCAAAACAAATGAGCTCTAAATACATTGGGCTATGGGGTTCCACTTGCATCTCCAATGAGGAATGGAGTCCTTAAATTCAAGATGTAGTAATACTTTCAGATCCAATACTAGTTATAACTGTTCTTTCCCGTGTTATCGTCCGTGTCCTCACTGTGATAAGGTTTTAAACTTGTCATGACAGAATCAGTCCCAGCTCTTTCTCCCTTTGGTTGAGTCCCATTCACGGCTCTGTGTGTGAAGGGAGTCCATGTTAAATGTTTAGTTTGGAGCCAGCTGCTTCTGCCGACACAGTTAGGACTTGTCCAGACCGGGAGAGCACGGCAGCCCTTGGATCTGTTACTATTTACTCACAAAAAGACCCTGTACCTGATCCTGATGTAGTTCAGCAAAAACATATTTTGATCGTGGCTTAATATCTCTTTAGTTTAATGTGTTTAAACCAGGGCTTTTTGGGATGGTTGCACCGACAAATAGCAATGGGTTTACCTTTTTAATAAAACAATGATTGGTCATGGATTTCACAATATGAATATACAAAATAAAAACAAATGTATGTTTTATATTTATATTTACAATCATATTCCCTCATCAGAAACCAACATGGAATTGTTTTAAAGAAAGGTAAAAATACAGCAATAGGATTAGTAGTAATGTATTACGTTTGAGCTTTTAAACATGAATCAATATTTCCTAAATTAGAAATATAATTCATTATATTTAATTAACACAGACTTTATACATCTTAGAAAGTCTGTGTTAGCGTTGGCATCTGTGGACAGTCAGTGTTTTAGAGACTACTGTTCGCTTTCGAGCACAACTGTAAATATTTCTCATGATAATTGTGAGAAACATAAACATCTAATTGTTTAATTGTCTGAGCTGACTCTGTGGTGTATGAGACTTGGCATTATATGAAGGAAAAAAATGTCTCCCATGCTCCCACCCGAGGAAGGAGTTGAATTTTTTCCAAATTTTAAAATTACTGGCTGCAAACACAGTCTGCAATTGTAAAGGATTGTCATTTCAGTTATTTTTTGCTAATTTATGGACAATACTTTGGTTTTAAAGGAAAGAACACTGCTCTGATTGTAATGTCCTAGTGGTACAATGACATCCTACTATTCTAGAGGAGAGCATTTAGTCAGAAGGGGCGGAGTTACATGTCTGTGCTTGAAGTTCCTGATATTGGCATGAATGGACTTTTTTGTTGTATGTTTAAATTCAATTCTATGTCAGATTTGCTTTCTGTTTCCTTTAAAGAATAACGCCGCTATATGTACAATGTTAATCTATTCATAAATTAATGCATACCCAAAGGCAGATGACCCCCCAACATTAAGTTTATGTCAGGTTCTGTTTAACACATGATTTCTTTTGGTGCAGTGTGAAAATAGCAAGAGTACAGTGTGTGTGTTTGTGTGTGTGTGTGGCTGCTCCTTTAGATCCTTAAGCCTGAGGATCCACCAGTGCCCTGTCCTCCCGGCTCGACGGGGGGTCACTCGAGCTCTGTGTGTCTTGTGCAGGACTGGGAGACGGAGAGCCACGACTGGTACTGCTTTGAGTGTCACCTCCCTGGGGACGTTCTGAGCTGCGACAACTGCTTCCGGGTTTACCACATCAAGTGTCTGTCGGACGAGTGCCGGCCGCGGGACCCCGGCTCGCACTGGCAGTGTACCATCTGCAGGGTAAGGCCTCTGCAGGGACAAGAAACACCTCATGCACCCCTTTGTCCCATAACGTTCTCATAAAGAGCCAGGTACCTCTCCTCGGCCGCGCGGAACATTTTTAGGCTTGACATTTTAAAGTCTCTGGAGATTTCCACGTATCATCTGCCCCCTTCACCTCACCTGTGAAGTTACTAGGTCAGGTTTTTGTGAGGTTACGAATAGATTAAGATAAAGTGATCCTCTATTTGTCCCAAAGTGAGGAAAATTCAGTGTTGCATCACAAGTTTTAGAACAGGAATGAGGAGCACACAGCACAAGTTAGTGGATATTACATATAGCACCCTATACTCTGGAAAAATACAATACAATCTATATCTTTAGCTTAATTAGACACAAAGTATAAAAAACTGCATACTATTGTGAATGAACTATGTACTCGGATATATACATTTGTAGATTCATCTGTAGTACACTCTAGTGCAGGGATGACAAACTGGTTCCAGAAAGGGCCGGTGTGGCTGCAGGTTTTAGTTTCAACTGGAGTGGAGCAGACTCCACCCATCTCCTCAAATCTTCAGGGTAAAACTGGACTCATCTGAGGAAATGGGTGGAGTCTGGTGTGCTCCCCAGCTCTTTGAGGACTGGTTTGACCCCCCCCCCCTGCTCTTGTGCAAGAATATTAGGAAAGTAACTCATCAGCTCTGAGAGTTAAAATGTTTATACTGAAGCTACTGTACATGTTAGCAGCATGAGGGTATGTGCTAAAAGTTTCAGTGGACAAGATATTGTCACACGACACATTTGACCAAAGTGCTGCACACAAATAAAACACAACATAGAAACAATGTATTTAAATATGAAAACATAGTATATTGTCTAAATGCTCCAAATGTGCTACGATCTCTTACTATTAAAACAGTCTAATTACTAATATGATAAATATTTTAAAAAACAGACTGTAATTTCCCACTTCTATCACTAGATGGAATAGGAGATGGTCAGATGAGACCAACACTAAGTAAATGCATTTTTCTTTCTTTCATTCCACTTGAAGAATTGTGTTGCATGAATTGCATGTTGTTGTTTGTAGGGAAGTAAAAAGAAGATTCTCAACAAACAGGAGATGTGCAAATACCTGCGTTTTATCATCCAGCGAATGAAAGAACGGGTAAGAATGGACTTTCTCCTCAAACTTTACACTTTTCTCCATGATTTAAAATTGAGCCTGTATTTAAAATGGGGTTTATTCAGAATGGTTTTGTGAATTATTTCCTCTCTTGGACTCAAAGCCTCCTCGATCTCTTTCAGTGGTGTCAGCTTTTCCTCCAGGCTCCTCTGCAATGGCCTATATTTAGCGTCACTCAAACTGGTTTCCCCTTTTCCATCTGCAGGCGGTGGACCTACACAAGAAGGGCAAGGACACCAAACATCCCATGTACAGAAGACTCATCCACACGCCGCTCGACGTAGTCAACATTCAAGAGGTTTCACGAACTTGACTTTCTTTGAATTTAGAAGACTATGTTCCTGCCGCATTGCAAAAGTTATAAAAAATAAATTGCCCTAAACCAAAAATTACTAAAATAATTAAAAGATTTGCCAATTAAAAAGATTTAAGAAATGTCTCCCTTTGGAATGAGAAAATAGGCAAGGTTCTTGAAATAAGGCTAAATGGCTTTGTCCCATTTGCAAATCTTGTTTTAACACAGTCAGAATGTGCTCAGATTAAGATAAAAACTACTGATTACTGATTCAAGTAATTATTACCTCCATATTTTATCATTTTTCGCAGTGTGTGTACTGTACACGTTCTTGGAGAGGCAACTGTAAGGACAGATAATGTCTGGTCATAAATAGGTACTGCAGCTTTAAGATAAGATAAACTTTATTGATCTCACACAGGAGAAATGTACATGTCACATTTAGCACAGATAGAATCAGTCAGATTGTGCCAAAGACAGAAGTGTGAAACATGTTAAACACAAAAAATATAGTCTGTGCAGGATATATTATGTGCAATTAAAAATGCTAATTGCTACTTGATGCTTAACTTTAAAACCACAACAAAAATGTCACATGCCTCTGCCTCTGTATTTTTCCATCTTCAATTCAACTTTTTCAGGTCAAAAAGTGAAAAAGAGAGGACCAAGGAGCTCTCAGCCTAAAGCGTCAACATTTTACTTTTAAAATACTTTATGTTGGGATAAACAAAATGTATTAATATTTTCTTTTAAATATATAGGTACCAGATTTTTAAGGTCCTAAAGTTTTAAATCCATATATCCATGTCTGTGTTTGTTGAGGTTTTGTGAATTTTACTTTTCAGGGACAAAGTCTGATATTTTTGGCTTAAAGTTGTGCCTCGGAGGAACTGTCAAAACCAATTGGAGTTCACACTTCAGAAAAATATGATGGATCAACAATATAACCTAATATACTTACTGCTCTCAGTTAAAATGAACAAAGAAAACTAAAAGAAAGCGTAGACAGTTGTTGCTTATACGATTATACGATAGATTTTCTATTGAATGAAATGTATTTGATTGACTGGCCTTTCTGAATGGTACAAGGATACCTAGTGGACAGCCGCAGTATTGCACGCCAAACTCAAAAGTATTTATTTATTTCTTGTCTGTTTGATCAGAGTTTGTCGGAAGGAAATTATAAAAATTTCGACGAGTTCAAAGCAGACGCTCGGCTCATCGTTCACAACACGGCCATCTTATACGGCGGTGAGTGAGACCAATGTGTGTAGAGGCAAAACACAGTGGACACTTCTGACCTCATTCACGGTTTGACTTCGCAGTTCACAGCGACCAGGCGGAAATTGCACGGCTTCTCTACAGCGACACATGCCACGAGGTAAGGGAGTGGGAATGGTAGTCTTGGTAGTCGTAGTATATTTTAACTCTAGATCCCAGGTCACATGTTTTAAAAGATTCCACAACAAGAAAAACTTAAAAAAGCCCATTCAGAAACTATTTTGTACATTTCAGATTCAGTTGATTTGCTATTTGCAGTAAAACCACATTGGAGTACATGTGCAAAAGTCCCCCAGTGTGGGGTAAATGTTGATATAGTCCATAAATGTTGAATGTTGAGTGTCCTGGATTATAACCACTGTCCTCAGAACCTCCGCGAGCAAAAACTCAATGCAATACTACAGCCTGATACCAATATGCATCAACCTTGTCAATCTACTCGCAATACCCTATAACAGAGGTGTCCAGAAAGGGCCGCTGTGGCTGCAGGTTTTCCATCAGACCCAGCAGGAGCAGAGCAGACTCCTCCCATTCCTAAAATCATCAGGTTAAAGCCTAGTGTATTATTGTGTGTATTATTATGTCTTGTTTTTTTATGTTTGTCGTTAACATCAACCTGCCAGGGGGGTCTGCAGATGGAAATTAGCCTTAGGCTATAATCTGGAATATTTACATTGGTTAAATGTTCATTAATATGCATTGTACCTCCTTTTAAAACCCAAATAAATAAATAAAATGGTGTATACTTGCGCGGCGCTGCTTACGTTAGCGGTTGCGGTGAACCTACGCAAGCACAATTGAATTTATACTCCTTGCAGAGTTTTGAGGAGAATGTTGTAATCGCACAACCAACCACACGATGGCGATCTCACAGGAGTTGCTTGAGATACCAAAGCGGTCTCATTTACGCTGCTACTTTCTCCTCTTCAGAACAAAACATGAACAAACCAAGCTGTTTGAGATCATTACATGTGTTTCTACTGTAGGTTTATGGGATAGTTCTATGGACTCATTATTTATTAACTCATTTAACTGTGATGTTGTGAATAAAGACACAGTTCTTGTTGGAAACATAGTTATTATTAAATTGTATTCAGCACAAACAGCAAAACAATAAATGGTAAATATCTGTGGCAAACATGAACTATTTATAAGTGCAGGAGGAATGGAACAGACGCAATAAGCTACGAGTGCAGATTCAGACAAGACAGGAACAGTGCAAAACAAACGACTGCACAGTTTATAAGTTATATATATGTTAGATAGTCCACAGTCTCCCCGTATATCAGGCTCTGAACTCAAACTGCTTTTTCTTCGTTTCCTTCGAAGCACAAAGCTCTCTGCTCCATAGTGCCTCGTCCATTGTCCACATAGATCTATTGATTGTCCCTGCTGCAGCCGCTTCATGCTTCCCCCCAAAACACACACATGGACTAATCACAGCGGAGCTTCCTTGCGGCGACCCTTACGTAGTTAGAAAATGTAGATGCTGCGCGGCAGGCAACGTAAGGGCCTTGCGGTGACCAACGCGTAAGCTCCGCGCCAGTATACACTAGGCTTTAGACTGAGCTTACTTGAGGAAATGGGTGGAGTCTGCTGTGCTCCTGCTGGGTCTGATCGGGCCGCTGTAGCTGCAAGTTTTCTTTCTGGACTGGTTTGGACACCTCTGCCCTATAAGGACGATGTGAAAAAGAAATATTAATAAAAATAAGTGGTCTAAATAATAGCACATGCGCATAAGTATTCACTCCCTCTCAGCAACTAAATTCTACCGCTTTAACTTGAGTTGGATAGACACAAACCTGTTTATACAAGGATACATGTTATAAAAAATTTTCCATTCAATTTATTCTTGTGTAGCCTAAACCACAACAGTAGTTATCTCAGAAGACTTTACAATGGTGAAACACAAGTAATTCAATGATAATAATAAACACAGAACCGTTTGTCCATAAGAGGCAGATGACCAAATACCCTCCTCCTTTAACCACATTTCTCTCTGATTTCTCTGTTGCAGCTGAACGAGTTATTATTGTGTAAAAACTGTTTCTACCTTTCGAACGCGCGGCCCGACAACTGGTTCTGTTACCCATGTGTGAGTACAGAAATACAAGAAAATAAACAAAGAGCTAAATAAATACCACTCACTCACTCACTGGACAAAAGGGAATAATGTGAGTCTTTGCTGCTGCTTTTCCAGAGTCCCAGTCATGACCTGGTATGGGCGAAGATGAAGGGCTTTGGGTACTGGCCGGCCAAAGTGCTGCAGCGAGACGACAACCAGGCCGACGTGCGCTTCTTTGGACACCAGCACCAGAGGTAGCCATTTGCAGTAAAACCACAGGGAAGAAGCTGGAACATGGCTTTTCCCGGGGCCAGTACAGTCATATTTTTTGTTAGTTAATTATACAATTTCCTTGTACGTCATTTCCACTCATGTCTAACCTACGTAGTACAAGAAACATTTGTCACTGTGAAACCAATCCACTGAAAAAGTTTAGATAAGTGTTCAGACTGATTCCAGTTTGTGAGCTGTTAGCATACCCAGATGTCCTGCATCTCAGCAAACGATATCTTCTGCCAGAGGGAAGAAGCTGGAACATGGCGTTTTCCAGGGGCCAGAAGAGTTCTCGTTTTAGGAACCTTCAGAACAGGAAGCTCACATTTCTCTTTCAGAATGGAGCACCTCTCTCTGGTCTCTCTCTGGTCCCTCACCTTGTTTAGAGCTATCCTTTCTTTGACTGTGATGTTACCGTACCACAGTCACAAAAGAAACAGGCAAATTTTCAAAATAAAATAAATATATAAAAGTTACGCTGAATCTTAGAGGTTGTGATAAATTCAACAAGTTACCACAGAAAGAAGAGACGCTGACGAGCTGTGTATTTATTAATTTTTTCTCCAAACAACAAGATTGGAACGGTTTGTGTGTGTCCCCAGGGCGTGGATCCCGGCGGACAACATCCAGGACATCAAAGTGAGCGTGCAGCAGCTGCAGGTGAAGCGCAGCACCAGCTGGAAGAAGGCGTGCGAGGAGCTGGAGCTTTACCAGCGCTTCCTACGAGAGGGACGACTGTGGAAGACCAAGATGGACGAGGCGGGGAGCCAGCAGCCCGCCGCACGCTCCAGCCACCACCACCACAACCACCAACAGCAGCAGCAGCAGAAAGAGCAGAAGGAGCAGCAGGAGGAGGAGAGAGGAGCACGAGCCGAGGAGCCAGAGTCCAGCATCACCTCCACCAGCAACGAACAGGTCCGCCATGTGAGTCCTTCACACAAGCTCCGTAGCATATAACTCTGCAAATGCATGAGATTCAGATTCACTATATTTGCCATTTGCAGTAAAACCAGAGGGAAGAAGCTGGAACATGGCTTTTCCCGGGGCCAGCATAGTCATATTTTTTGTTAGTTAATCATATATCATTTCCACTCATGTCTAACCTATAGTTTTGTTAATCTATATTCACTAAATGATCATGATCATTGTCAGCATTTTGACAGTTTTTATAAACACTGGACTGTGTTATTTTGGATGAGCAAAAAGACTAAAGGTACTTATAAATTCAAAGCAACAGAAACGTTTTTTTTCGGCCTTTTATTAGTCAATTTTTGTCTGCAATATAATGTGTAAACAAAAATTGGATTTAAACGTGCAGCCTGATAAAAAAAAATTATGTTGTGAATCTTACTTTCTCTGTTTCAGCTCAAAAGCCACGAGCCCAAAGCCAAGAAAAGCCGTCGAACTCAGTCTGTCGAAGCCAAAGAAGAATCCAGTGTGAGTTGGACACAGACCGTACAGTAGGACGGGGCTGATGTGATGTGACATCACACATAACATTTGGCTTTTACAGGAAATGAGAAAGTATATTGAGATGAAGCTTATATTCGATCACTGTTAGATCCATTCAGCAGCAGATCTGGTGCCGTCTTTTCTCCTTTGGAAAATTTTTGTCATTTTCAGGCGTCAACAGAAATTGGAAAAGTGACGTCTAATTGATTCATACAGTCACGGAAAACCTGGAATTAGAAATAGATTTTGTGGGCCCTGATAAAGATTGTATTGCTTTTGGAAATATTTTGGAAATTTCGAATAATACTTGGTTCAGAAACAACTATCCAGATGTAAAATGCACCACAGTGATGGTATAACAATAGTAATACCATACGACTATACTATTCTTACCACCCATTTCTGATCCCTGTATCATATGCACTCATTCCTCTTGTATTTTTTTCTTCTCCAGCTTTTAATGTGATTCATTCCAACCTGGAGCTACACTGATAAATATACATTACGATTAAGAGATCCTTCATTCGTCCCACTGTGGGGAAATGTCAGTGTTGCATCACAAGTTACAGAACAGTAGGAATGAGGAGCACACAACACTAGATAAACGAATAATAACTCTGTACTTAAATAGAATCAAATGAACTAAAATCTTTAATTCTAGCATAAAAAGCTTATGACCTCGCTCTCGTCTGTTGTGATGTAAATTTCTCCATTGTGAGATCAATAAAGTTTATCTTATCTTGTGATGTCGCAGGAGCCGGAGCCGGAGATGGAGGCGGTGAGCTCCAGTCAGGAGGTCCCCGTGTCCTCGGGGCCTCAGCCAGAGAAGCTGTCCGTGTCCACGCAGACCAAGAAGGGCAGCGGGGGCTCGGCGCGGACCCTGCACCGCGGCACGCAGACCAGCAGCGACGGCGCCTGCCAGAACATGTGCCACGAGAAGTACACCAAGGTCTTCAACGACGTCAAGGAGATGATGAAGGCCGACAACAAGCGAGAGACCGAGAGAGTGGTGCGGGAGGCGCTGGAGAAGGTCTGAGCACACACACACTCATCATACACACACACACACACACACACATACAGTACATACATACACACGCACACACACACACACACACACACACACACACACACCGATTTTACTGCTGTCACTAACTCTTCAGCTGCAAGTAATTGTGTGTACATTTTAATGTAAAAGATAGAGGATGTGTGGGTTCTGGGCACAAGCACTTTCTTGTCTTTGTAATTGCTGATTTAAGATTTCTGGTTTGATTTAGATTTTTTTACTATTTTTTGACATTATGCCTCTCGCAATTGAAGTTGTTATTCAAATCTAAAGTGGCGCTCTTCCCGTTGTTTCAGCTGCGAGCGGAGATGGAGGAGGAGAAGCGGCAGGCGGTCAGTAAAGCTCTGAGCGGAGTCCAGGCCGAGATGGAGCGAAAGTGCAAACAGGTGAAAGACAAGAGCAAAGAGGAGCTGGTGGAGGAGGTGAAGAAACTGGTGTCGCAGCACAAACAGCTCATCTCCCAAACCAAGAAGAAGCAGTGGGTCAGTACCACAACACACAACCTACAATACACAACATAAAACACACAATAAAATTTTTGCTCGTGAATGTGGAGCCCATAGTAAAGGACTGTCTTGTCATTTCTGTATATCGCAGACTCAAATCGCAATTTCCGGCCCAATTTCCAGCAATGTTGTTAGCTTAGCCGTAGCACCAACTGGAAACCACTCCCCCCTCCCCTCACTCTTCACCAAACCAAACATCCAGCATTTTTTTGTTCATTTTTTTTCTTCATGTTTAGAATTATGTCTGGATATTTTGGAAGGGTTGGGAGGACGACGGAGCAAGTTTGTTTTGTGTGTGACTGTCCTGTATTTTTGTCAATTGTAATCTGTTTTTTGTGTTTATGGACCCCTCAAAAATAAGATGGCATATGTCAAGGGGCATCCCATTAATAAACTAAACAATCAATCAATCAAAGTTTATTTATAAAGCGCTTTTCATACAACAGATGCAACACAAAGTGCTTTACAGTTTGGCTAAAAAACAATCCTGCCCATGCCCTCCCCCCGACCGCCCAACAGACCCTCCCCAAACTAAACTTTTCTTTGTCACAGGGAGAGTGGGCGGCAAACGTGAAATTGGCATTTTCTGTTCAGCCCTTTTAGGTTTTAGAAAATCCAATAACTCAGGTGCACTCGCGAGAAACGGGAAGAGGGTGAAGGGGGTAAATGCATCCCATTGGTTTAGTTCAAGCCCCGGTGATCCAAGATGGCGCCCTATTCAAATGAATGGCTTGTGCTCAGTAGCGCATGGGACTTCACGGAGACCGGAAGAAGAAAGAAAAAAAGTTCAGGATGACAAGGGACACTAAAATCCCCACAAAATCCGATATTTATGAAAGCTGTAGGCTCTCTGTCAGGTTCTCTGTCAGCTGAGGTCGAGCTGTTTTAATTTACATTGAGTTCTATGGGACTTTTTTCTGGGTAGCCCTCGTGAATTTAGTCAGCAGTACCACGGGCGCCCCCTGTGGGTGGGACAGCTATAAGCTAGTAATACTCTATCCAGTTAATATTATAGATCCATGGTTTAGTTTCATCAGTTCGCTCCAAAATGTTTTTTGTTAATTTTTGTAGACTATAAAAGCATCTGGTCGATTCCATTACTATTTGAAAACACATGATAACTTCACTACTTTTAGGGTTTAGGGACGTTTTCCCACAATATTTAAAAAAATGCGTCTGAAGAAATCACTGACTGCACATTTAATAACGTAATGCTGTGGTGGTTTTCAGTGCTACAACTGTGAGGAGGAGGCCATGTACCACTGCTGCTGGAACACGTCCTACTGCTCCATCAAGTGTCAGCAGGAGCACTGGCACGCCGACCACAAGCGCACCTGTCGACGGAAGAGATGAGCCCCTCCCCCTTTCCATACGCCCCGCCCCCCCTCTCCTCTCCACACAGCCAGGCCCCGCCCACCTGCCCGTTGACCCCTCCCCTCCGGTCACTCACTCTCTCTTTCACTTCTCCGGAAAAAAACAAAACAGTCTGGACCCGCCACGTTTTTGCCCCTTTTTCATATTTAATCTAACCATGTTTTTGTTAAGATTTCTATATTTGCCGCGGACGAAGACGTTTCTGTTTCTGTCGTCTGGAAACATGGCCAGAGTTTATTTAAGTGTGACGGAGGACAAAAAAAAGCATTAACTGTTTTATGATGTGAATTTTTCTTCTTCTTCTCTCCTCACTGTAACCTCTCGACCTTAGCACTATCTGGCATTCGACCTGCTTTGCATTCTTAGAAAAGAAAAATTATCGCAGATTTAAAAGATATTTGCGTTTTTTGCATTTTTGAAATTTTCCCCCTGAATGTTTTTGGTCAAAGCACCTTTTTATTGTTCTACCTAAAAATCGACGTCTCTTATTGGATACAGGGTTTGAAAAGACGACGAGAATCAAAATCTTCCAAATGTTACGTTTATGCACAGTTTGACTTTTAAACGAAAGCTTCTTGCGTTTTTTATACACATTTTAATGGATTATGAGTTGATTACGATCTCTGCTTCCACATTTTTCTCACACAGCTGTTTCCCAAAACAAATTATTTAGAATAGACGATGAGTATAGAATGGATAGAATTGGGCTTAAACTGGGCATTTGGTTAAAAATGCTAAAAGTTACAAACCACAATTAAATTTTTGCTTGAATTAGGAAAAAAAGATAGTGTTTTGAGAGAAATTTAACCGCTTTGAAGTCTAAATTGACAACAGAAATAACCGCTTCTGTTTTTAAACTAAAGCCTAGCTGTTTTATTTGTTTTTGCCTGATCTTAAAGGTGCAGTGCGCAACTTTCCCGGGAAAAAATATTGTTGCTTCGGTCTGTCTTAATATCGCTGTTTTGTCTGGAAAGCTGTTACTTCCCCGACACTATATGGATTGACAGATATAAAATTTGTCTACGAGATGGATACAGTCTGGCTTCTTCATATCCAACCGGAGACGACAAGCAACAAAATCAGATTTATTTGCCATTTGCAGTAAAACCACATTGGAATCCACCTGCAGGGAGGATACAAAGTGACTTCACTTATAGGTAGTTTCTGCGGACAGGACATCCGACCCAATGCAAGAATTCAGGTTAAGTTCTACAGATCTCCATGGTAACAGGTGGGATTGCAGAAACTGGTCAGAAAAGTTGCGCAATGTACCTTTTTAAAATAGATTATTTTTGTATTTGTCCCATCGGCAAAATACTATGAGAAAGTAGTTTTTTTCTCTCTTTTTCTCTCAAAGCAACATAAAAAAAACCTTAATTAATTAAAAAACCAATGTATTTTTTCATGTTTTATTTTTCATTTTTACAGAAAACAAGTAATTTCTTTCCCTTCCCCGACAACAACTGAACCTACCTTTTTAAGATATTATTATTTTGCTCCGTGTTCCCTCCAGTCTTAAATGTGATCCTTTCTTCTGTTTTACCGAGGTGCAAAAAAAACCATGTCTTTTTCTGTCTTTTTTTCTATAGCATTTTTTTTGCCCATTTTGCGATGACTGTTGCTACGACGACCTTAGCTCAGTGCCTCTCGGTGTCTCCAAATGTTTACTTCCCCGATGCCAGAAACGCATGTACAAAAACTTGACTCTGATCTGGATTTAAATACGACATGGATGGACCGATATAAAATGTGCGAAAGAGAATCAGAATTATTTTTATTAGCGTTGTAAGTAACAGGAAGTCACTCAAAATCTGCTTTGGCTCAAGTTATAAAGTTAAAATACATATAAGGCATACATACATTTATTTTAAGTTTAAAAAAAAAATGCATATATTTACTATTTCTACCATAGATAAGGACACTAGGTACACAATAGACATTTAACAGGGCAGTAAAGTGACTGTAGTTAAATGTCTATTGTGTCTACTTATATATATAGTACGTTTTTTTTGTTTTTTAAAGCTGGGGTATCTTAATTTTGTTCATGGATAATACCTTTTTAACAATCTTGTAAAAGTAACAATCCGAACAAATCAGGCCACATGCCGTTTTTGTCTTATTCCATTTGATCTTTATCTGTTACATACTGTGTGCTGAGAGCTGATTGGCTGAGGGAGGGTGGTCCTCTTTCTCACTTTTCTGTCTGAAAAAGATGATCTAGATGAACGAGAGGAGCGACTAGTTACATGGATTCTATTTTATGGTTGGAAAGTTGAGTACCCCAGCTTTAATAGTTTTTTCTCTCTGTCTCAGTTTTGCTCCCTCTAAGCTTCTATCTCTCTGTTTCACACTCTCTCTGACTCGGTCTCTCTCTCTCTGTTTCTATCTCTCTCTCGGACTCTGTGTGTGTCTCTCTCTCTGTCTGTCTCAGTCTCGCTCTAAGCCTTTATCTCTGTCTCTCTCTAAGCCTCTGTCTCACTCTCTGTCTCTGTTTCTATCTCTCTGTCTCTCTCTCGGACTCTGTCTCTCTCCCTCTAAGCCTTTATCTCTGTCTCTCTCTCTAAGCCTCTATCTCTGTTTCACTCTGTCCGACTCTCTCTCTGTCTCTCTCTCACTGCCTCTGTCTCTCTGTCTGTTTCTGTCTCTCTCTCCCTGCCTCTCTCTCTCTAAGCCTCTATCCTTGTATCTCTGTCTCTCCCCTACTCTCTCTCTAAGTCTCTGTCTCTCTCCCTCTAAGTCTATCTCTCCCCTACTCTCTCTCTCCCTCTCTCCTACTCTGTGTTTTACCTCATAATATGAATCATCATTTTTGTTACATCACTGTTAAAATTCTCGATGGACATTTTTTCTTGTTGAAAACAAAAAGACAAATTAGGTGAAAAACCCCCAAAACCGTGTGGTAAAAAAAACTCTGAAACTATCGCCAAAATAACTCACACTCTTCCTCTTCTCCTCCTTTTCATTCTGTGGCTGCTCGGAATGTAAATATTCGCTTGTTGGTTTCTGAACATTTTGTAAATCTGACATTTTGGATGAAAGTTCTCGATTTGTATAAAGCTGAGTGTAAATACGACCAGCCTCGGCCTCTGAGTCACTGCTCCTTTAATTTATCACTCACTTCTGGACACAACTTACAATCAAAGAGTCCATTTTCTTTGTATCGTTTTGGTTTCACTTCGATCGAACTAAACCGCTGTTTTTCTAAATGGTTCATTTTGTGTGTTTTTTATTAATCTTGTATTTATGCTGCTTAAACATGTGTCTGCAAAGGTCTCACAGAAACTCATTTTAACGTACAGAGTTGAGGAAAGAACAAGGGAAATTGCAGCATTTTGGAGATTTGTTTTTGTCACAATTTTAAAAGTATTAATCCCAACCAAAATTATCACTGTTTGTTCAGACTCCCAGATTATTCTGCTACATAAAGGAGTTTGCTCTGAAACTTAAATTTTTTGACAATTCTCTAAACTCATGGGGAAGACTTATAGTGTCTGAGCTCGGGCTAATATTAAACAAAATTACACTTTTTTACACATAAAATAACACTTTTTTCTTTCCCATTGATGATCCATGTCGTTTTTCCACAATCCAGTCTGATAGAAGTCCAATAATTATGTGTTTTTTTTGTTTACCAGACTCAACATTCTGACGTTGTCTTATTAGATATCATGGAATCTTTTGAGAACTTGTGAGAAAGAACCATGTGAGATATTTGACGCTTTTGGGCGGCCCCCAAATTCCCTTTTCTAACTTATTTAGATTAGTTTATTTACAGCTCACAATGACACACATGAACTGGGGATAGGAGGAACGAGTGACATGGCATTTATTTTAGTTATTTTTTGTGTGGTTTGAAAGTTACGTTCATTCTCGGTCCTCTCCTTTTCAGAGTTGACCGTAAATTGTCCTCGTTATGAGTTGTTACGGTCTCATGACATCTGGGAATCTGAAATCAAACCGTGTCGAGGCTGTTTTCCGATTACTTTTAAATCTAAATGAATTGACGACGTCTCAATATCTCTTGGGCATTTTATTTTTTTCAACGTTAAAACTATTTCAATTTTAACCCTTTTTCAGAATCAGACAAAAAGGTGAAACTAAGATCGAGGACGACTCAAATCTAAAGCTATTTTGAATGAAATTTGATGTGAGATTACTCAGAAAAAACATAACTTGATACTCCTAAAAATCTCACTTTTTTTAAACCAATTCTTTCAAACTTCTATGGCAGCTCATGTCGGGTCAAAAGGCAAAACGCAGCCTGTTTTTTGTTCTCTACGACATAATATGGACATTAGTTGTATACGCTAACAGCTATACTACTGTTTTTGAAGCATTTCTCACACTTTTCCTTCCTCCCTGTGACTCAGAGGCCGTAGCTTTTTCTGTTTTTTATATTTGTCCATCCATCGCTACTGTAATGTCGGGGGTCGAAAACTTGCATGTCGAAAACTATGTCCCCTTTAACTTGTACAAATTGCAATATGACAATGAGATTAATTTGTACGTCCCAGGATTCCAAAAAGGTCCAACTCGACAGATCTGAACCGGTCTCTTTTTTTTTTTTGTCCAAATGTTTAAACTGTGGCTTCACGTTTTTCTACGCTCCTGACATTTTTGATGCTTTAGCTAGCAATATGTACATAAATATATTATATGTGTAACATGGAGGAAATAAATGTACCCATGATCAAAAGGACTGTTTTAAGTTGTTTTTGTTGGTATTAAAGAAAACAAATACTATGCTTTGTTTTCATTTCGTCTCTTTGTCCTGATCCGGAGAATTTTTACTTTGGCATTTCATGTTTTAGAATTTGAGAATTTTTAGTAGAAAGTGTTTGGATCAAGAAATGTAGAAGTATTTACATCCTGTTTACTTCCTTAGTTAAAGAGTGAAGTTAGTAAATGTATTGTTAATAAAATATTTGTGGTTTTAGACATTTTCATACTTTATCCTTGTAGGGAGCTTTGTCCTTTGCAGTTGACCCATCCTTTATTGCGAAGCAGGGTTGGGCCTGGTTAGTACATGGATGGAAGACTGCATGGGAATACCCGGTGCTGTAAGTTTGTAAATTTCTCTATTGTGAGATCATTAAGGTTAATCTTATTGCCACTAAGGCGTCTGTCTGAGCAGTGGTTGCCGTAGTAACAGCCCCCCCATCTCCAAATGTAGATGCCCGGCTTGGTCAGGACTGGATCTGGAGGATTTACCTGGAGGAAACACACAGGCACAGGGAGAACATGCAAACTCCACTCAGAAAGGCCCTGAAGCCACTGGTATTCGAACTTAGGATCTTCTTGCTGAAAAGTGAGAGTGCATCACATTCATTATAACTACACCAGGCGGACCAATCTCAGGCCTGCGAGAAAAGTGCGGCCCTCTGCCTTGCTTCAGTGTCATCCAGCCAACTTCAGCCCTGCTAATGTAGATGTTATACCTCGTTAAGCTCTCCAGAATCATTCCATTGTCTGTTTCATGGTGCGACGACGGGAATTCTGAACCTGGCCTCCTCCATCTACACCGCCCTGCCAGACCCGCCTGGGAGCCGCTTCAGTCCAGCACCGGACCTGCTCGTGTCCTGCGGCCGCTGAGTGGATTCTTAATCCTTTCGCGAGCTGCCTGGAAGGGGGTGGTGAGCTACAGTTTGGAGAAGCCTGGTCTAACAAGGACTGTGGTCCAGGACACTTGAACTGAAATTATTTGAATAAATCTTTTTGGATTGTATGGCACTAATGTAACTGAGTGAACATTTATCATTCAGCCAACTTCAGCTCCGTCAGACATAAACCAATATAGATAAACCTTATTTTCAAACCTTTTAAAGCCTGAATCCAATTACTCCATGTCATCGATCTTTGAACTGAACTAAAATGTCCGTCTTTCTAAAAAGTTCCTGGACTCTCTCTGCAGAAAATCACTACAGTTTGACACTTTTTTTTCAAAATGAATGAAATATTTATTCATCAACTCAAATAAGACATTTTTATAAAAACGGGCGACATCTGCTGATAAGAAACAGAACATTATGAGGAAAGTGCTTCATCTTTAAAAAATTAAAATTCACAAAAACATTCCACTTCAAAGGGTCTGTCACCTCTTCCTGTTGTGACATCATCGAGTGACACAGACTCGATGATGACATACAAATATAGTTCATTATATTAACCTTTTACTCACAAAGAAAAGTCAATGGAAGCCCCAAAGGATCGTGATGATTGCTTCAGTGAAAGGTATAATACACTTTTTGATTTTAAAACTGCCATTCTCCTGGTCCACCACTAGAGGGCAGCAGAAGACCATGCGCTTCAGTTTACTTAGAGCTGCAGTTGTGTTTTAAAAATGGGAATAAAGCTCAAATAGGAATCTTAATTATTGTTCTCATGCATAAAACTCATTTACTGCATAAACTGTATTTAAAAAACTAATAATGCATAATTTTCTGTGATTATTATATTAATGCCTTTTTTACGCATCATTTCTTTGTTCTTTCTTCTTGAGCCATTGGAGTTGCCTGTGTATGAACTGTGCGATACAAATAAACCAGCTCTGCCTTAATGTAAAACCTGAGGCACCTAACTGTGTTTCATGAATAATAAATGTTCTTTGTTCTGACAGAAAATCTCATTCAAGTCAAATGTGAAGAACAAGTTTGTGAGAAAGAGTCACTGTTGGACTTTGGTTTCTCTTTTTACACTCGTTTTGTTTTCTTTGTTTAGACGGACGTGTTTCTGCTGCTTTTCGACACCTGCGTTTCTCCATCAGGGATTAAAAAAGTGTCCATCTACCTATCCATCCACCTATCAATCCATCCATCTACCTATCCATCCATCCATCTACCTATCCATCCATCCATCCATCCATCCATCCATCTACCTATCCATCCATCCATCCATCTACCTATCCATCCATCCATCTACCTATCCATCCATCCATCCATCTACCTATCCATCCATCCATCCATCCATCCATCCATCCACCTATCAATCCATCCATCTACCTATCCATCCATCCATCCATCCATCCATCCATCCATCCATCCATCCATCCATCCATCTACCCATCCATCCATCCATCCACCTATCAATCCATCCATCCATCCACCTATCCATCCATCTACCTATCCATCCATCCATCCATCCATCCATCCATCCACCTATCAATCCATCCATCTACCTATCCATCCATCCATCCATCCATCCATCCATCCATCCATCTACCCATCCATCCATCCATCCACCTATCAATCCATCCATCCATCTACCTATCCCTCCATCCATCCACCCATCCATCCATCTACCCATCCATCCATCCATCCACCTATCAATCCATCCATCCATCTACCTATCCATCCATCCACCTATCCATCCATCCACCTATCCATCCATCCATCCATCCATCCACCTATCCATCCATCCATCCATCCACCTATCAATCCATCTACCTATCCATCCATCTATCCATCTACCTATCCATACATCCATTCATCCATCTACCCATCTACTGTATCTATCTTTTTATCTCTATCCATCTTGTCCATCACATCTCAGTTTTGTCAGATGCGTTCCTGCAAAAACTCGGGATAAAATCTTTCTTTGTTTCTATGACACTGTTCGATTGTTGTGGTGAAAGTTAGGTACCCCAGCTTTAACCTTTACTTTACCTTTTTACTTTTAAAAGCTGGATTTTTATTACAGAACGATTTCAAGTTTTGTTGCACGACAGAGTTTTGGCACAAGCTACACTGCTTTTATATAGAAAGCTGCATTTATTGGTCCTAATATTTTCTCAATTAAGTAACATAATAACAGTTACATATAATTTTCTTGATGTTTTGACTGAGCAGAGTTGCAGAAACACTGTCAAACATAAAAAAAAACTAAACTTTATAAATTTGATGAATGGCTAATGTTATTTGGTTCTTCTACACCAGTAAGCTAGCGATGACATTAGCCCGACATGCTTCAAGGTATGACGTTGCTAACTTACTATTGTCTAGAAGTGCGTGACCTAGAAATGTCTATAGAAGAACCAAAACACCTTATTCTACTCAGAAAATCAGTACCAGACTAAACAAAACAAAAAATCTTTCATGTATGAGAGCTTCATTCACCGTTTAAAAACACTAGTAATATGAACAGTTTTCAAAAAGATGGAAAAAATGGCAACGCAAAATCCTCTGCATATTTGTCCTAACAGGGCTCCCGTAGATACAGACATGGCACCGATGTTTGAGGCCAACATAATCGATGATTTTTGTTAGTATGTAATAAACTCTCTTAAGTCGGTAACAGGCTCCGCCCACATTTTTTTTACATTAACAAATAGACTGGAGCCACGCCCTCTTTAAACTTTTTTTTCTTTACAGCGAAACAAAATAAATTAAAAGTGTTTGATTTCCGTTTTGTACATACTTACACGGTAAAGGCTGTGACGGACCTCCACGACAGGACGCTTATTCCAGATGTAAAAAAAGACAAAGGAAAACTCTCGTACCTCCCCCCAGAGTTGTATCAAAAGATATTTGATATAAAAAACATACAATCTTTACGCTTTGTTTCCCCCCGTAAAATCGTAAAAATACAAAAACTTGGAACGGAAAAAATATGGAGATATGACACGCGTTTAAAAGTACGACATTTTTGCTACGATTGTCCGTCGAATAGTCTGCAGGAGCGGTTGTAGTTCTGAGCCTGAGAGACAAAACTCAGGGATTAAACTTTTCAACGATTGGGAAAAAAGGCTAAAAATCTCCTTATGTCGTGATGCTTCGAAGTCGTGTTGTTTTGACTTTACCAAAGCTTTTCTGTATTTTATAACTATCATTCAAACCCACATTCCTTCCACATCATACAAAAAAAACATTACTTTTCCCGATCTTTTCAACATCGTCCGTTTTGAGGCTGCAGTAAATCCACAGTTCAAAAATTGTCCTCGCAAAACTGCAGACGTTGGGAAATGTTTCTCGTAGCGATTTGCAGTCAGTATTTTTTTGTTGTTGAAGCAATGGAGAATCCAAGGAGGAATGGGCCAAAATACCAGCGTCCTTTTACATCCATTGGTGCTTCCTGCGGTTTTACTGAGCTCTGGTTCAGGAGCGAAGAGTCAACGTCCCTGGACTGTTTCAAAGCCGATGATTGGACTGAAAACCTGCATCCCCGATCTCAACTTGTCAACAAAAATTTTCAAAATGCACGTAGAGGTTGGGAGATCATTATAAACTAGATCTAAAGTCTAGACTGTAGTTTTTAAATGATGCACCAAAAAAAAAAAATTCTGACTATAGAAACGAGACCAGATCTTGCGCTGGAAAAGGATTTTTTTGTGTGCAGATTTTTTGAGAATTCTTTGCCAAAATATTAGTTTAAAGAAGAAATAGTATGAATTATTTTGACCTAATAACAACAATCATGAGACAATGTACTTTGTCAGTTCATGTTTTGTGAAACAATAAGATAGAAAATATATGATGAAGTAAGTATTTAAGGTAAAGAAAAAATGCTATTGGCCTGCTGTGTCCCTGTGCTACCACCAGAGGGAGGTGTTGAAATAGTTTTTTTTTTCCTCTCCAAATTTTAAGGTTGCCAACATCATTTCAACTGAGGAATTACCAAAACTAATACATGGGAAATACTTTTGTTTGAAATACTTTTGTGTGACGTCATAGTGGGACAGTGAGTGAGACAGAGGGGGCGGAGCTACAAGTTTGTGAAAGAAGTTCCTGTTGTTAGTGTGGATGGATCTCAAAAAGACTCCAGATCTGTTTTTGATGAAAGAAAAAAGCTCAAAGCATGTTAATTTAAATGACTAGACTGAGATATATATTTTGAGCACAATTATAACGATATAGGATAAAGTCACTTGTATATTATTACTTATTTCTTAACTATAGATTTATTGATCATTTATCTTGTGCTGTTGTGCTCCTCATTCCTGATGTTCTCTAACTGGTAAGACAACACTGAAGTTTCCCCACAGTGGGACGAACAAAGAATTTCTCAATCTTAATCTACACTGCAAAAAATGATATAATATGGTGTTTTTCGAGTGGTTTTTATCTTGGTTTTATTTCAAGAACTGTTGCTTTATTTTTCAAATAAGATCATTTTGTTTTGTCCCGATGGAAAATCTTGTTTTGAGGCTCAGTCAGAATGTGCTCGAATTAAGATACATTTTTGCCCCATTTTCTGGCTTTTAACAGTGCGTGAGTTGTATGGACCTTTTTTTTCTATTTTATTGTTATTTTTATATTCATAAATAGATGCACATAGTGTTTTTCCCATTTGATTTTTGATGATGTTACTATTTTCCTATGGATTTGTTTGAATTAGTATTTCATTGTGCAGCACTTTGGAAACTGTGTTTATGAAATGTGCTCTATAAATAAAGTGGATTGGATTGAAATTTGAGCCAATTTTTCGTCACTTTTTTCCGTGTTTGTGTCCAACGTTTTATTGTAAACGGCAAAATCTCGTCTCGTCTCGTTCCATATATTTCTCCTGATATTTTCCTCAGTCTCGTCTGATCCCTGTGATCCCCGGTCCGGTCCCTACATCTCCGGTCCCTGTAGTCCCAGCCCCTGCAGTCCCAGCCCCTGCAGTCCCAGCCCCTGCAGTCCCAGCCCCTGCAGTCCCAGCCCCTGCAGTCCCGGTCTCTGAGTTACATGTTGTAGGCCACGTAGATGGGGTCCAGCTGGTCGGCCAGGAACCCGTCTCGCAGGTGCATCCGCTGCTTCTCGCCGCGGGAGTTGATGGGGATGACGCCGATGTCCACCACCACCACCACGCCCACGATCAGGTAGTGCTCCTCCAGAACCACGTTGGTAACCATGGGAACCAGGTCTAGGGCCTCGTGCTCGGACCCGTCCAGCTCCACCACCACCACCAGCAGGTTCGTCCACGTGAACACCGCACTTTTGGGGAAAAAAATAAAAAAACACAAAACCAGATAAAGTCTTACTGTTTTGAATATGAGCCCTTTACACTGCAAAAAGTGTTATTATTATTATAAGGTAATACATGTTTGAATCAAGTCTTAATTTGAGTATATTTTGACTTTCTTAAAACCAGATTTGCCCATGGAACAAGCCATTTGGGTCATATTTCAAGCGCTGTAGCAATTTTTGTCAAATTCCAAGGAAGAGATTCCTTGGATTATCTTGTACCTTTAAAGACAAGAGATTTTTGTCTTGTTCCATTTTAGACAATTTAGTCAAAATGTGCTTAAATTAAGATAAAACGACTTTATTCGAGCATTATTTCAAGAACACTACTCAATACAATACTCAAATGAAGATACATTTCGGCAAATTTGAGACATTTCTTACACATTTTTCCTCATTTTTGCAGTGTAAATATTGTACTTTTGAACTTTTCTGTAACAAGTCAATTCAATTCAGTCGTTTTATGCTTTATAAATGGAGACTTAAGACAGATGGACGCAATGCTGCCCTCTGGTGGACGATAATATACCACTACTAATAATAAACTGCTCCAACCTGCTCTAAAAACCACTTGTGAGCGTAAATAACTAAAAATAAACAACGTTATAACATCAGACTCAGACCCGGACCCGGACCCGGACTCGGACCACGTCCCAGAGAGGGGCTCGTACCACTCTGTGATGCTTTTGTGCGTCCGGATGACTGAAGTCTCGATGTCGATGGGGTGGTACCGCATCCCCCTCAGCTCCATGGCCTCCTCCAGAGCCCCCACCACGTACAGCGCATCGTGACGTTCTACAGAGACACACAATGACACACACACACACCCTTGGATTCTCAACATCTAATAATCTCAGTTTGTTTAATAATAATAATGCATCGGTTTTACAAAGCGCTTTTTTGGACACTCAAAGACGCTTCACATGTCATTATTCATTCACAACACGGTGGTGATAAACTACTACTGTAGCCACAGCTGCCCTGGGGCACACTGACAGAAGCAAGGCAACCAGTATCGGCCTCGCTGACCACCACCAACCATTCACACACAAGACGTGTGTGTGTGTGTGTGTGTGTGTGTGTGTTGTATGAGTTAGTGAGGCTGGAACCAAATCAGCGTGATAATACATCATTAAATAATAATACATAAATAAGTACATAAACTACTATTATATGCAGATATGTATTTTATCATGTTTTAGAGCAGTGGTCCACTTGGTCCTATTGTTTTTGATTTTTTATTTTCATGTGGAACAATGTGACTAAATGAACTAAAAAAAAGTGTTTTTTTTTTTATCTTGTAACTCGACGCCCCCTGCTGGTCGTACCTCCATTGGCGTCTGTGAGCTCGGTGCGCCGCAGGAAACCCAGGTACCCGGTGCGCGCCCACAGCGTCTGCGTGTCTCCGAAGCTGAGTCTGGAGCAGAAGTGGTCGGACTGCAGCGCCTCGTCCCCGTACACCGTGAAGTACCCGCTGGCATTGTGCCCGCTGTGGACCCAGATCTGAGGACCACAGGGACCAGACCACAGGGACCAGACCACAGGGACCAATGAGGGGTTAGAATATGCACACAGCTATGTTCATGTAAGTAAGTATGATTTATGTAGCAACTATCATGTTTTTAGCAGTAGGGGAAACTGGAGCACCTGGAGGAAACCTAGGCAGTATCAGCCGTTCCCTTTACGCCCCCCTTTAATCATATATTATCAAGAAACACACAATGACACACAATGACACACAATGACACACAATGACACACACACACACACACACACACACAATGACACACACACACACACACATTTGGTCCATATGTTTTCTTCTGGTTTTGTTTTTCTTCTGGGGTTTCGATTAAATATGGACAAAATTGACTTTGTGTTTGCTTTTGCTGTAAAACAATTATAGAAGGACCTGGAGGAAAGAGTGAGTCAGCACAGAGCTAGTGATGGGGGAGAGGTGTAGGGTCGGAGAGTTTTTGGGCCTGTGTCGTGTCTGTGTGAATATATGTGTGTGTGTTGTATGCCCTCTTTAATAATATAGAAGGACACACTGACACACGCAAACACATACAGACACATTTGGACCCCTGCAAAGACTACACTTCCCAGCATGCCTGGCGCCCAGTGCACCTGCGCAATGCGTGCCTATCTATCGCACACATACAGCTGTGCAAAGACACAAAGTATTTGAAAATAAAATGACACACACACAAACATACATACATTCTATAGTTGCATAGCTCATACCTCTCCCAGATGCGACTCCCCCATTGGTCCCTTGGTCTCCGGGTTTGCAATGATGATGCGGACCCCAGGAAGGATCTGCGGACACGGGAACGATCATATGAACATCAAAATAACTCAGGGGGACGTCAAACTGGATCCAGGCTGATGCGGCTGCAGTTTTCATTCCAACCAAGTAGGAGCACATCAGACGCCACCCATTTCCTCAGGTCTTCAGGTTAGGACTGGACTCACCTGTGGAGTGTGGTGTGCTCCTGCTTGGTTGGAACAAAAACCTGCACGTCTGAGGACCAGTTTGACACCTCTGAACTAAACCTTTTTTTTTTTTTTTAACAAGAAAATCAAACGCTTACCTTTCCTGATTCCATGAGGGGTAAACTGTGCGGTGAGCCTCGTTCCACCAATCGAACCCTGTGTGGAGAAAGCAGCGTGGAATTACAAAATAAAGTTTATGTACATATTTTGCAGTCATTGTATTGTTCTATGTCTTTTATCATGGTCTTAAAGGTCCCATATTACGTTTAAGGTCCTCTCGTCTTCCACGTCAAACTCTGGTGTTTCTCTGCTAATGTCTGCGACTAAAAGTGTTAGCATCATGTCAACTTGGAGAAAATGTATTTTTTGGGTGTAAAGATTTTTTTTTTATTTTTTTTTTTATTTATACTTTATTAAGGACTCACATGCAAGCACAGGATCCATAGCTAAGAATAATTAAAGAAAAGTTTTAAAAATAACAGAACAGAGTTAAAACACACATAGTAATCACATATTCACATATTTAGACCAAGTCACACATACAGAGAAGCACGCCAGTGACTCCAGAGCAAAGAAGTGAACCTGACTGAGCTAATGTAAGGACAAACCAGTGACTGTACAATAGCATTAGGCACCCTCACCACTCTACACATGAACCGATAGTAGCAGTGACGTAGGGCAGCAGGAAAGGAGCGCACCCTGCACTCAGCAAACATCTGACTCGCACTACTGTGTCTGGGGATCTTCAACAGCATCCTCATCGAGTCATTATAGGCAACAGTTAACTTCTGCAAACTGGCCTGCTTATAGCTCCGCCATAGTTGGGCTGTGTATAAGGGAGCACAAAAAGATTGGAACAGGGAGGTTTTAACATTCACAGAGCACATGTTAAACTTTCTGACCAGCATGTTGGATTGGCCATACAGTTTACATCTCTGTCTGTGTATATCCCGGTCGTCTGTGAGGTCACTGCATATGTAATGGCCAAGGTACTTTACCTCCTCACTGACATTTAGAGCATTACCACATAGGGAGAATGCAGGAAATACAGATTTTATGTCATTTTTTGTCCTCACAATCATGATGAAGCTTTTACTAGAGTTATATTTTATATCATTTTGAAGACCGTACTCAGAGCATATCTTGAGGAGCTGCTGAAGTCCTGCACTGTACGGACTGAGCACAACCAGGTCATCGGCATACATGAGGTGGTTAATCACTCTGCCTCCCACAACACACCCAGTCTTACAGTGATTGAGCTGTACAGATAAATCGTCCATATAGATGTTAAACAACAGGGGGGACATCACACTACCCTGCCGGACTCCATTACTGACCTTGAATGAGTCTGACACTGACCCACCCCACTTCACCCGCATACTCTGCTGTGAGTACCAAAATATGAGGACCCTAATAAGGTAGCCAGGAACACCTCTATTAGATAACTTCCTGAAAAGCCTCTGATGATTAATCCTATCGAATGCTTTGGATGCATCTAAGAAACAGGTGAAAATTGTGGAACCTTGACTGTGGTACTTGTCCAGAATTTCCTTAAGGGCAAAAATACACAGATCAGTACCATGCTCTTGTTTGAATCCAAACTGGTTTGCAGCTGTATAAAGGTATGGTTCAAGTCTGTACAGAATGATCCTCTCAAAAACCTTGGCCACACAACTGGCCAAGGCAATAGGCCGATAGTTGTCCTTACTGTTGAGTTTCCCAGCCTTGTCTTTGATTACTGGGACAAGTAAGACTGACATAAGTGACACAGGCAAAACCCCATGAACAAAAAAACTAGTAAAACATAGAGCAAGAAGTGGGTATAACTTTTTGCTTGCATATTTTAGGTGCTCAGATGAAACTGCATCTGGTCCACATGACTTGTTACTCTTCAATGTTAAAACAGCATTAAAAACCTCAAGTGGAGTTACGATCACACCATCATTATTATCAACAGCCCCTATAATAGCATTATTGTCTTTACCACAATTATACAATTCATAATAATATTTCATCCACAATTTACATATATTGTCCGAACCAGTCACTCCGTCAATATCACAGGGAAGAGAAGTCTTGCAACTGTTCATCATTCTAACTTCTTTCCAAAAGTCAAAGAAGTTGTTGTTTTTCAGTTTGGAAGCAAGAGATTCTGCTCTTAGGCGATTCTCATTCCGCTTTATATAGCGCAAGGCACATTTGAATTTGGCATTTGCACGTTTCTTTTGTTCAAACAGTGACCCACTCCTGTGCTTCCCAGCTTCTGTCCAAGCTTTAAATGCACACCGAGCGTCCGCATGAGCTCCTTCCACGTACATATTCCATCCAGGTTTACCACTGTGGGTGTGCTTTTTATGTTTACTGAGAGGTCTACCAGCTGCAATCAGGGCCTCAATGACACCATTGTATAGTGAACATATTTGAGAGCAGTGCTCCTGACTTCTGCAATTAATGTCACGGCACAAAATGGCATCTTTGGGTACCTCGATACTGCTCAAGCACCCATGTGTCCTATTGGTGAAGGCAAAGATGTTCTCATCCGATAGTTTTGACCAGTCCAGAGTGTCTGTGTTGGGACATACTTCATTAGGTGTTACTTTTGGGATGTTTCCCAGGTTACATTTGAGAATAAATGGCATATGATCAGATATTGCCAGGTCATACAAAATCTGCATGCTGGTGATGGTGGTATGCCCATCCGTAGTACTTAGGCAATGATCAAGCCAAGATGTGGTGTGCCAGGCATCGCTAACATACGTGTAGCTTCCTTCTGGCAGGCAAACCTCACTAGATAGTATAAGGCCATTATCAGCACAAAATAGTTTTAAATGTTTAGCAAATATTGATTTGTCATCAGCGATATCCGCATTCATATCTCCCACAACAATTATACATGTTGAGTCAATGGCATTAATGAATGTTGAGATGCTGGCAAGACATTTGACATACTCATCCTCATTTTGTGCACACTCATAAGGTGTATAAATGTTTAGAATTACTATCTTACTGCTATCACAATGCACTTCAAGGCCAATAGCCCAGTTTACCCCCAGCCTGAGCACCTTGACCATATTGTCATATTTCTTATGCCATAGAACAGCGACCCCTCCTGGTATTCTGCCTTTAACATGTTTAGTATTTAAGTCAGTGGTGGACTCCCCTGCCCCATGGAAGTCCTTGTGTACACTATTGAGGCGTTCTAGATCTTGTTTGGTCAAAAATGTCTCTTGTATGCACAGTACATCACAGGTTTCTAATAGTTTATCCACTGTGAGACGGCGTGCTCTGTCTCCATCACTATGCCCCACACGCAGTCCGCGCGCATTATAGGATACCACTGAAAAAGCCATGTTGAGTGTTAACCATTATACGCATGCATCCTTTACGCATTGGTCACGTCACTCTCCACTGCTGCATTACCGTGTTCTGGTGAGGTATCCCTCACCGCACCAGACATCCCTGCTCCATGAATTCCACCAGCCCTGCGTGGTTCATAGTAGCGGCGCACAAAGATGCCAGCCGGCCATAGATTTGGGTCATAGAAACACGCGACATCGGAGCATTCTGCCGTGACGTGAAATGAGCTGTACCGGCTCTGAATTGTTGCAATCTTTCTACACACGACTGAGTTGTTGTTAAGTTTCTCCGCCAGGTAGCCACATAAAGTTTCAGCATCAAGCGCCGGGTCAAAGCGGGTAGCAAACACACTCACCAGCTGTGACAACACTATTTAGATTCAGATTCAGATTCATTTATTTGCCATTTGCAGTAAAACCACATTGGAAAAACTGTGCAAGACTACCCCAGTGTGCACCTGACAGAGAAGACGACACACAGAAGAGAAAGAATGACGCAAATGTGGCTGGACTTTTTTTCACAGGGATCTGCCTCTGAAATAAGCTACGAATATGTTTATCTGCGAGCACCAAAGACTGCTTTCAAAACTAAGGTTACCTTGAAACTGGACTTACTCAAAGGCTGGTCTTGAAGTCTGGGGTTATTCCCATAATAATAGTAACAATAATAGATGTTAACGAGGAGCATACATCTGTAAGTGCAGTGCTACAGTCGCCATATACAAAAAAATAATTTATTAGGCTCAGACTCTGGTTGTTTTATGCCGTATCACCCAAATTATTATCACACATGTGTTTAGGATGGACTGTGAAAAAGGTAGAAGAGCACAATATGGGACCTTTAATGTGGGAACTATTTGCATTGTATTTTTCCTCATTTTACTTTGTGCATTGGAAAAGTCTCAAATGGAAGCCGTCGGCGTGTGGCGTGAGGCGTGTGCAGTCTGGCACATGAGTCACCGGTGGGTTTTGAGGCACTGGAGTTTGCACACTGTCAGTTTTAACCAAGAAACTTTTCATTATGTTTCCAGTTTCTCCCAGAGTCACCTCCGCAGCACTCAGGAGGCGAAGACAGACTCTGGCTCTGAACCCGATAACCTCCGAACTCCAGTCCACCGTTTCTTTTCTTTTCTTTTTCTTATTTGTTCGGGACAACACACGCTAATGAACAATCATATACAAGTCGTACACAAATTGTAAATGTGCCAGATTATAGCAAAACTGCAAATTTACATCCGTAGTCCCGACGCAGGTCATACAATAATAAGAATACAAAACACAATATACAACTATACAAGTTACAGTTAGTTAAAATATATGTCGAGCATTCTCTTATGTCTGTCGGAAGGTTGCTTCAAGACTGACCTCCTCTGACTGACAGCACAGTTTGTCCAAATGTTGTGTTTCTGCATCTCCACACATGTTCAAGCAGACAGACAGTTTGTACACAACTATATATTTCAGGATCTAAGAGCTATCCACTGAATGACTATCCCAGTTTTACATTTATTACATTTGAAATTGAATTAAAACCAGCTCTGAGAGAACAGACACTTCCATATTTAGTCCAGGCGAATTTGTGCTCAGAGAATTGTGGTCACATCAAAGCGCACGTTCTGCCGCAGATGAAGTTAACAAAAAAAGCAGCTACATTTTCTTTCCCTAAGAGCGAAATTATGCAATGATGACATTTTCCGAGTATCACATTCAGAACAGAAAATGGATGAAAATGATTTTGTCCACATATAAGCCGCACTTGAATATAAGCCTCAGATTTTCATGTTGTAATGTAGTAGACGACTGTTTTAACTGGACACAACATGATTTAATGGACTCTGAGGAGAACAGGGACTGGACTCCTGTTAGTGCCCAGAGTCAGAACTAAACATGGGGAGGCTGCATTTCAGATTCATGCTGCTAAAATCTGGAACAGTCTTCCTGAAGATGTGAGACAGGCCTCCTCAATGACAATGTTTAAAACCAGGTTAAAAACAGTGCTGTTTAGCTGTGCATACAACTGAGGGATTTTATCTTTTTATCTTTCTTTTTAATGTACTGTGATTATTTATTTGTCTTGTTCAGCACTTTGAGTTGCCTTGTGTATGAATTGTGCTATACAAATAAACTTGCCTTGCCTTAATGACGATGAGTGATGGGAGCTAACAGTTCTTACTCATTCACTTTCCTCTATGTTGATAATAAACAAGTGTCCTGTAGCTAAGTCAAAATCATAAGTCCATAATACAGGGTGAAAAAGCAAAAACAAAAAAGTGATATATACATATGTACACACTCACACACTAACTACACTAAAATATATGGTTTGCTTTGTTCTTGTTTTTTCTCCTTTTTTCTTTTCTTCCATATGTCTGTGTGAATGTGGGAACTATGTTTAAAAATGCAATTAAAAATATTGTTAAAAAATAATAATAAGTCCATAAACTCTGCTTTGACAACTCAAAAAAAAATAAAATACACATATTAGCCGCATCGCTACAGTGCCTTGCGAAAGTATTCGGCCCCCTTGAACCTTTCAACATTTTGCCACATTTCAGGCTTCAAACATAAAGATATAAAATTTTAATGTTTTGTCATGAATCAACAACAAGTGGGACACTTTCGTGAAGTGGAATGAAATGTGTTGGATAATTTAAACTTTTTTAACAAATAAAAAACTGAAAAGTGGGGCGTGCAATATTATTCGGCCCCTTTACTTTCAGTGCAGCAAACTCAGTCCAGAAGTTCAGTGAGGATCTTTGAATGATCCAATGTTGTCCTAAATGACTGATGATGATAAATAGAATGCACCTGTGTGTAATCAAGTCTCCGTATAAATGCACCTGCTCTTTGATAGTCTCAGGGTTCTGTTTAAAGCGCAGAGAGAACCATGAAGACAAAGGAACACACCAGGCAGGTCCGAGATACTGTTGTGGAGAAGTTTAAAGCCGGATTTGGATACAAAAAGATTTCCCAAGCTTTAAACATCTCAAGGAGCACTGTGCAAGCAATTATATTGAAATGGAAGGAGTATCAGACCACTGCAAATCTACCAAGACCCGGCCGTCCCTCCAAACTTGGTGGGGATGGTGTGTTCAGTTTTTTTATTTTTTTAAAAGTTTAAATTATCCAATAAATTTCGTTCCACTTCACGATTGTGTCCCACTTGTTGATTCATGACAAAAAATTTAAATTTTATATCTTTATGTTTGAAGACTGATATGTGGCAAAATGTTGAAAGGTTCAAGGGGGCCGAATACTTTCGCAAGGCACTGTATATAGCCCGCATCACCATATAGGCCGCATCGCTATATAGGCCGCATCGCCATATAAGCCGCATCGCCATATAAGCCGCATCGCTATATAGGCCGCATCGCCATATAAGCCGCATCGCTATATAGGCCGCATCGCCATATAGGCCGCATCGCTATATAGGCCGCATCGCCATATAGGCCGCATCGCCATATAAGCCGCATCGCCATATAGGCCGCATCGCCATATAGGCCGCATCGCCATATAAGCCGCATCGCCATATAGGCCGCATTGCCATATAGGCCGCATCGCCATATAAGCCGCATCGCTACATAAGCCGCAGCGGTCAAAAAACTAGAAAAAGTGGCAGCTTAGGGAGGGGAGGATGCATGAAGGTAATAACTAGGGCTAGAACCAAACAGAGAGAGGGGGGAACTAGTGAGATGGATTTTATATATTATTATTATTCATTTTTCTATAGCTCGGAAATGTAAAGTCTGAGATGATTATACACTCACAGCAAAAACAGAGAATATAAAAGCAGCTGCTGTACCTGTCGTGGCGCAGTGCTCTCATGTCCACAAAGACCGTGGTGGGGTCTGGACCTGATGTGCCCTGAGAACAAAACCATTTATCATCAATATATATATATATATATGTAAACAACAACAAACCACAGCTTCTGGAGAGCGTGCACTACCCCCATACACCAGAGGAGGAGCTAGAGAGGAGCCTACAGGCCTGACCATGCGGCGCACACAGGACAAAGTAGAGAAGGGAGAAAAGTTGATGCGGAAATTCTGAATATGTCTTGATTTTAGCCACAGAACAGAAGGAAAGAACCAAAAACCAAACATTTTTTCATTTTACATTTAAAAGACTATTAAATATGATGAGCACAGTTTTCACTTCCAGGTTCAAGGCTGCGGCAAATTAACGGCGACATTTTTGGTGGGAGCTTTACAGAGCTTAGGAGAGTTTAATGTATTTGTGATCAGATGAGATAAACTTTATGGATCTCAAAATGGAACAAATCACAAATGAAAACTGAAATAATCATAATAATAATAAGTTCAATTTGTATATTGTGGTTTGCCGTAGTTTAAGCTATAGAGTACCTGAAAAATATAAAAAAAAATATAAAAATCCATGCCACTCGTTCCTCTCTCTCGAAGCAGAGAGAGTGAGTCGGGTTCTAGTCCTAGTTCTCACCTTTATGCTTTTTTCTCTCTGTCCCATTAATAAACCAGCTCTATCGTTTAATACAAATAATTAATTAATTTAGTTAATTTCATGATATTTTCAAATTACTTTAATAGATGTCCATTTTTCTCCTTTTTTAATGTAATAATACCTATGATAATAATGCATTGGTTTTATATAGAACTTTTCAGGACACTCAAAGATTACTATATATTACTATAATTATTTTTTTACAATCAGTATTAGCATCATTATATCTATATTTTTTGTGCCTTTGTGATTGTTTTAATAATTCATGTTTAATTTGCCTTTTTTTCTCTTCTTTTTTCTTTTTAAATATAATATGTTTTTGTTGATTTCACTGAAACTAAAAAAAATAACAAAAAATGAGCAGCATCTTGGACCTCTTTTCGTTCAAGATGACCTGAACCCTGGACCTGGAAGTGAAGAGCTTTACCTCAGATTTGGAACAAGAAGGTTTTGATTTTGCGACACATTTTTTCTATATCTATATTTCACTGCAAAAACAATTTAGACGTAAAAAGTCCAAGATCCAATTCCATCACGAGGACAGTAAATACTTCACAGCTGCTCCCAAAGCAGAAGCCAAAAACCACCCATGTTTGTCCACACTGATACAAGTTGGGAATAACGACGGGAATAACAAGGGTTTTTGGATGTTTTTGTGTCTTGTGTGTTGGATTTGTGGTTTTACACTGCAAAAAATGATCAAATATGAGATAATAATTGCTAGAATCGAGTTTTTTTAACTTGACTTAAGTTCATTCTGACCGTCTTAAAATGAGATTTGCCAATGAGACATGCAATTTTGACTTGATTCAAGAACTATTGCTTTATTTTCTCATTCCAAGAGAAAAATATCTTGTATCTTTTTAAAACAAGACAATTTTTCTTGTTCCACTGGCAAATCTTGTTTTAAGGCAGTCAAAATGTGCTCAAATTTAGATACATTTAACCAAATTTTAGCATTTTTTTGTCTTTAATTCTGTCATCTTTTCCAGTGTAGGCCATGTCCACACAGAGACTAATAGTTGGACTGGCAAAAGTGATAAAAAAAAAAAAAAAATGTGGTAAAAAAATTCTCAAATTTGGCTAAATGTATCTTATTTTGAGCAGATTCTGACTGCATTAAAACATGATGAGACAAAGCAAAATTATCTTATTTTTAAAAGATACAAGAAAAGTCTCCCTTGGAATGAGAAATTAAAGAAACCGTTCTTGAAATAAGAATAAATGGCTTTGTCCCATTGGAGAATCTTGTTTTAACACAGTCAGATTGTGCTCAGATTAAGATAAAAACCACTAGATTCAAGCAATTATTACCTCATATTTGATCATTTTTTGCAGTGTACAGGTTATTATTATCATTTGTGACATTTCTGTTTTTGTGTGTAAAAAAAAAAAAAAATCATGCATTATTTGAATTCTTTCATACTTTCTTGTGGTCTTTCCGTACATTTTTCTTAAAGTTGCCAAAGTTCAAGCTGTAGATACACTTTCCCAAGGCACTGTAACTTCCTGGCCTTGCAAACCAACCGTATCAGTGTGGACTTTTACTAAAATATAATGCTCTAGTTTCCAGAGGGACGGTGGATTTTTGGGGCTGGTGTTGGTGACCTACCTGCTCGGCCAGCTTCCCCAACCTGTGAGGCTGCAACAGTGAACACGGAAAAGTGGAAACGGAGGAAAACGGACAGAACAAAAAGAAAAAACAGAACAAAAAAACACAGGTGAGGGCGTGGGAGTGGTTAAAAACACAAAGCAGGAGGAAGAGAAGAGAAAATAATGTAAATGAAACAAACAGCGTCAAGATGGTGCAGAGGAGATGGTGCAGAGGAGATGGTGCAGAGGAGATGGTGCAGAGGAGATGGAGCAGAGGAGATGGTGCAGAGGAGATGGTGCAGAGGAGATGGAGCAGAGGAGATGGTGCAGAGGAGATGGTGCAGAGGAGATGGAGCAGAGGAGATGGTGTAGAGGAGATGGAGCAGAGGAGATGGTGCAGAGGAAAGGGTGCAGAGGAGATGGAGCAGAGGAGATGGTGCAGAGGAGATGGAGCAGAGGAGATGGTGCAGAGGAGATGGTGCAGAGGAGATGGTGCAGAGGAGATGGAGCAGAGGAGATGGAGCAGAGGAGATGGTGCAGAGGAGATGGTGCAGAAGAGATGGTGCAGAGGAGATGGAGCAGAGGAGATGGGGCAGAGGAGATGGTGCAGAGGAGATGGTGCAGAGGACATGGAGCAGAGGACATGGTGCAGAGGAGATGGAGCAGAGGAGATGGAGCAGAGGAGATGGAGCAGAGGAAATGGTGCAGAGGAGATGGAGCAGAGGAGATGGAGCAGAGGAGATGGAGCAGAGGAGATGGAGCAGAGGAGATGGAGCAGAGGAGATGGTGCAGAGGAGATGGTGCAGAGGAGATGGAGCAGAGGAGATGGTGCAGAGGAGATGGTGCAGAGGAGATGGTGCAGAGGAGATGGTGCAGAAGAGATGGAGCAGAGGAGATGGTGCAGAGGAGATGGTGCAGAGGAGATGGAGCAGAGGAGATGGTGCAGAGGAGATGGTGCAGAAGAGATGGAGCAGAGGAGATGGGGCAGAGGAGAAGGAGCAGAGGAGATGGAGCAGAGGAGATGGAGCAGAGGAGATGGTGCAGAGCAGATGGTGCAGAGGAGATGGAGCAGAGGAGATGGAGCAGAGGAGATGGTGCAGAGGAAATGGAGCAGAGGAGATGGTGCAGAGGAAAGGGTGCAGAGGAGATGGAGCAGAGGAGATGGGGCAGAGGAGATGGAGCAGAGGAGATGGTGCAGAGGAGATGGAGCAGAGGAGATGGAGCAGAGGAGATGGTGCAGAGGAGATGGTGCAGAGGAGATGGGGCAGAGGATATGGAGCAGAGGAGATGGTGCAGAGGAGATGGAGCAGAGGAGATGGAGCAGAGGAGATGGTGCAGAGGAGATGGTGCAGAGGAGATGGTGCAGAGGAGATGGTGCAGAGGAGATGGTGCAGAGGAAATGGAGCAGAGGAGATGGGGCAGAGGAGATGGTGGTTTTCTGTATTACTATGGAAACACTCGACTCGGTGTCTCTCTCTATTGCCCCATCTTGTTTCAAATGATCCAATAGTCGTGAAGTTAAAGCTGCGGTCTGTAAGTTTGGAGCCGGTACCTGCAGACAGATGGCCAGGTTGACTCTGCAGCCGAACGAGGTGCTGACGGCCCGAGGGTGCAGCCCCAGGTCTTTGAAGAGTTTGGAGAAGGACTGAGTGAGAGCGATGCGGGGGCGCTCCTCTGCTACCACCACACAGGTACGCACACGGGACAGGTCCAAGCCTCGCGACTGCACACACACACAGAGACACACACACACACACACACACACACAGTTTTAATTGACACTAAAGCAGCTGCTACAAGTACTATGCATTAGCTCTGTCCTTTGCCTCTTGTTGGTATGGATTTTTCCCTTTATCTGATGTCCATGTCCAATCCAGTGGAACCTGAGAGTAACCTCACAGCCAGTATATAGAGAGCTGGAATGGACTAGTTTGGGCTCTTGGTCGGTGTCAACTCTCTGCATGATGTAGCGGCCTAATACTGAGGTTCAGAGCCTCCAGGGTTCTCTCTCTCTCTCCAACCATCTCTCCTTGGGGTATGATATTTTCTGTTATGTCTGCATGAATCTTGTTATAATGAAGTGTCATTACATCTTCTCTCCTCTTTTATATCTATTGGTTTGGGCCTAGTATGTACAGCAACGATTACACTTTCATGATAACACCTCTTTACCTAAAACATCTTAAGAATATTTATAGAGAAATGTTATGATGTAGAAAGTGAAACACATGCGGCACGTTTACAATTGTCGGCCTGGTTCACTTTAAATGGACCAAGTTTGTGTCATTTGGAGAAAAAAATCTCCACGGATCGGATTCAAAGGACCAAACTGATACCACTACAAATATGGAATTGGCTCCAGGTATCTCGTTCCATCTCTAGTTTTCACACCATTTCTGGGTCATTCTGATCCATGGCTTCTCCGGGTTCATAAATGTACTTCTTATTACGCTAAAGCTAGAGATTTTGTATTAGCTTCTTTATTATGCTAAAGCTAGAGATTGTATACACGCTTCTTTATTATGCTAAAGATTGAGATTTTATTAAGATTAAGATTAAGAGATCCTTTATTTGTCCCACAGTAGGGAAATTTCGGTGTTGCATCACAAGTTATAGAACAGTAGGAAAGAGGAGCACCCGGCACACGTTAAGTGAACAATAGCTATATTAAAATAATACAAAATCTCTAATGTATACTTGCTTCTTTATTATGCTAAGGCTAGAGATTTTATACTTGCTTCTTTATTATGCAAAAGCTAGGCATTTCATTTTAGTATAGAGTTATCAATTTCCCCACTGTGGGAGGAATAAAGGATCTCTTCATCTTAATCTTATTCTTAAATCAGCGTGTGGGGGTCCCCGGGTCCCTCACCTTCAGGGCGTCCGTCTGCAGCCCCAGGCCTTTGGTGCAGAGCTCCATGACGCTGTAGGAGCAGAACGTGTCTCTCACTCTGTACTGACTGACGGCCGACAGCCACAGGGCGGGGTTCAGCTCCAGCTCCGAGGGCGGGATCAGGATGGACTGGTGACCGCTGTACACGCTGCAAAAGTCAAAACATTTTTAATGTGAAACAGACAGAAAGTTGAGTCCTAAAATGCCTCAGTCCTGGATCTACAGCCTCAGTCCTGGATCTACAGGCGGCAGTAGCTCAGTTGGTAGAGCGTTGGCCTTTGAGCCAGAAGGTCGTGGGTTCAAGCCCCGCTCAAGACTTTCACCATCGACTCCCACTGACTACTGTCGTTGTGTCCTTGGCAAGACACTTAACCTCTGGGAACACCAGCCACAGTGGGGCGGCTGCGGCTGTAAAGTGCCAAACTGCCGTTGTGTCCTTAGGCAAGACACTTCACCCCCATTGCCTAGAATGAGTCTGGTGTGTGTGTGAATGGTTGGTGGTGGTCAGAGGGGCCGATGGCACATACTGGTTGCCTCGCTTCTGTCAGTGTGCCCCAGGGCAGCTGTGGCTACATTAGTAGTTTATCACCACCGTGTATGGAGTGAATGAATAATGACACATGTGAAGCGTCTTTGAGTGTCCAGAAAAGCGCTATATAAAACCGATGCATTATTATTATTATTATTACAGCCTCAGTCCTGGGTCTTCAGCCTCAGTTCTGGATCTACAGTCTCAGTCCTGGATCTACAGCCTCGGTCCTGGATCTACAGTCTCAGTCCTGGGTCTACAGCCTCAGTCCTGGGTCTACAGCCTCAGTCCTGGGTCTACAGCCTCAGTCCTGGGTCTACAGCCTCAGTCCTGGATCTACAGCCCCAGTCCTGGATCTACAGCCTCAGTCCTGGATCTACAGCCTCAGTCCTGGATCTACAACCTCAGTCCTGGATCTACAACCTCAGTCCTGGGTCTACAGGCTGTTCGTCCACATAGGCCTCCGAGGTTTCTCACTTTTCCCCCATGTTTTTTCTTTCTGGGACTGCTGTTCTGATTTCGAGCTATACAAAAAAAACATTGAATTGAGATTGAGGACTACTAAAAACAATAACAGAAAAAAAATAAAAAAAAATATGTTCAAAATATGTTGGGAGTCATTTGTGGGAAGTCAGGTCACTGTATAGAAAGCAAGTGGACTATGGAACAAGTAGATGTAAGTGTCTGATTAGAATGTTGTGTTCACTTTGACTAGATCTAAAGTCCCTTCAGTAACAACCAGGAGTGGGCCTGGGGTGAGCGTGGTCATTGTGTGGTTAGTGTGTGGTCAGTGTGTGAGGAGTCTGACCTGCAGAGGCACCAGAGCACGAACCCCAGGCCGCAGTACGGGTCCAGACAGATGGCCACTTCTCTGGACGGGTACAGCTCACACTGCAGCTTTATGGAGCGGCAGAAGGCACTGGTGGCACTGTGGGACATCTGAGAGACACACAACACGTGTTACCGTGACGCAGACATGACATATCTTTCCCGAACGCAGAGGTTTGGAAATAACACGCCACAGAGACATCATACAGTCATCCACCAACCTGCCACTCGCCGTTTCCAAAACACAACATTTATAACAGCGAGAAAACACATTCTCAAACTTTTCCTCACCGTTTTAAATTCTTAACATGTTTTTCACCCATTTATTTCGCAATCAAATCTGCTAGAAATGTTGACGAGAGCTGTAACTAATTATTATTTTGTCATTTATCTCAAGCAATTTTAGCTGTGATTCATTGATTAGCTGTTTAAAACACAAATATATTTAGAAAACTTTTAAGAGAATAACATATTTTTTTCTATTTTTTTTTATAGACAAAAATATTACATCCTTATTTTTCAATTCAAGTTTACTACAGACTCTAGGTCCAATTTAAAACACAAAAGAAAATAACAATAAATATTTACATTTATGCATTTTTTTGTAAACTGTAATTACTGCTCTGTTTGGGTCTTGGTGATGGGGAGAACAACCAAATTCATTCAAAAAATTGACAGATAAAATGTTGACAGTGTAGTTTTTTTTAAGTTGCCAAAATTGATTAAAAATATGTCACAAAGAGACAAAGTGTTCATGGTTCAAAGAAGTCTAGTCTCTCCAACCATCGACATACATTACTATTGCACATGTTGTTAGTAATGGGGGAATCCGGAGAACCTCGGAACGATTGCAGACACAAGAAGAACATGCAAACTCCAGAATTTAGGAGAAAAGAAAATGTTACCTTGACCCCGGCCAGCATCCCTGTGGTGGACACGCTGAAGTCCAGATAGGCCAGAGTGTCCGGGCTCAGAGGCTTGTGCAGCAGTGGGGGCTTCTTTTTGGGCAAATCGTCTAAAATACACAATATACAACAATCAACAAATATATACAGTATACAAGAACTCTCTAAAATATACAAACAAGTTGTCACGGGATCAAAGTCTTCCCATCCAGCCGTTATGCTACCACGGAATGTTTCACCTCATTTATTTGACTTTATTATTGATAAAATTATTGATAAAAATCTTTAAAAATCTGCCGTACTTGCACAGTAATAATATGTTGAGTTGAGTGAATGTAGATTATGATCCACAATCACTACATAGAATTTTCTAACATCTCATTGATCAACAAATACTTATTCTTATTATAATATTGTACATGTTTCAAACTAAAAAGTGGGAGAAAGAAAATAATGTTCAACGTACAGATAAATGCCAATGAATTATAAACAAAACTTCCATAGATAAATTGTTGCTTATCTTCCCTTCTCTTCTTTAACTCATGGACTGCCAGCCGTTTTTGTTGATTTCACGGATTTTCAAGACCCACAGAATATTGTGTGATATGACGACGTGAAATATGAAACCAGATTCTGAAAGATTGGATTGTCTACTTTCATCAGAAAAAATATGATTGTTTTAAGCTATTTTTGTTCTCCTGTAATCTCCAGTCGAAATCACCATCAGTCAAATACGTCAATGGCCGTCTATGAGTTAAAATCAACCATCATCCCCTCCCCACTGCTGTGTTAGCATGAGCCCTTTCCACAGGTTTATATCACAGGCAGCCGTAAAGATGCAGTGATTTTTCCAGACGCATTTTTTTTTTATATTGTGGGAAAACGTCCCTAAACCTCTGTTTTCAATTAGTTATGGAATTGACCACCTGCCTATAGTCTCCAAAAATTAATAAAACATAGTGTGGAGCGGACCGATAAAAATAAACCAATGGGATTCGTTCATCCCCAATGAACCAATGGGATGTGTTTACCCTCTTCACCCGCTTCCTGTTTCTCGCGAGTGCACCAGAGTTATCAGATTTTCTAAAACCTAAAATGGCTGAACAGAAAATGCCAATTTCACGTTTGCCGCCCACTCTCCCTGTTGTGACAAAGAAAAGAAAATGCTGGATGTTTGGTTTGGTGGAGAGGGAGGGGAGGGGGGAGTGGTTTCCAGTTGGTGCTACGGCTAAGCTAACAACATCGCTTACTGCCCCTTTAAGCAAAAGCCAGTCAAACTTTGGAAAAAAACTGTCTTTTTTTGACTGGACCATTGACATTGAGCCGTGTGGTGGGACTCACCGGTGTCTATGACCGGGGGCCAGGTCCGCAGGTCGACTGTGGCTGTGGCTTCTTTGGACCGCAGCAGTTTGGAGATCAGCTGAGTGGTCATGACGCACACTGAGCGACTCACCTGCCGAGCACGGAGAGAGAGAGAGAAACATATTCTTATTCAAATCAATTAAATGTAATGTTGTAAAGCCCTAAATCAAGGCAGTTGGTTTTTTTGGGGGGTTTTTTTCTCCACAGAATACAAGCGTTCTTTCCACTCATGGTTAGTGCTGGGGTGAGGGCATATGCTGTCGTTAGGGTTAGGGTTTTATGTTATTAAAACCTGTTGGAGTGTGAGCCCAAATTTAGCCTGAAATAAATAAAAACATCAAAGTAAATAAAAAAACAAAAAATTCTAAGCAAAAAACAAAACAAAAAATATAATAAACAAATAAAAGGAAAAAATATTGAAAAAATAATAAATACAATTGAAAAAATATAGAATAATAAATAAATACAAAAAATAGAACAAATTCAAATAGAAACACAATAATACATAAATATAAAATAATATAGATTAACAAGATAGATAATTTTTTTTACCCAGGACCAATACTATGGTTGTTTGGTTTGGTTCATTTCTACACCAGGGCTAATTGGTGCCACATTGGAGCCATTGCCTATGAGCCTAAGTGTTGTGAATACTGATAGAGTTCTGTGGGAGTGGGTCACCTCCACAATCATCTTGACCGTGGGCAGCGTGGTGGCGATGTTCTGAGGATGAGGAGGTCTCACTGTGATGGGAACACAGCCGGCGTACAGGCAGCCATAGAAGGCCACCACCAGGTCCACTCCTGAAGGGCAGAGAGAGGCGACCGTTAAGACTCCAAGTGCTCGGACTGAATTTCTTTATCATCTCAAATGTTGTGACCTGGTTAGTAGTATTAGTAATATTAGTCTATTTTTGTCCTTGTAATTTATGTGTTTTCTTTATGTATAGAACGTGAATGGATATGTATGCCTGTAATCTCTTAAGTGAGGTAGTGAGGTACCCCAGCTTTAAAGAAGAAATTTGTGGACTTTTTCATTTCACATTTTAGAATAAACATAAATGAATGTTATATATAAATAAATATATATGTGTGAAAATAATATATATTTATGAAAATATAGGGCGAAACACGTCTGCCTGCAACACCCTATGCAACCACCAGAGGGAGAAGTTAAGTATTTTTTTGCCAAATTTGAAAATTACCGGCTTTAACCACATCCATGTTGTTGTAAAGACCATAATTTCACCTGAGAAATAGCAAAAAACTGATTTATATGACAGGGTACAATGACATCATACTTTTACAGGACTGAAAGTGGAGAATTTTGACTTTTTGATGTTTGTGCCTCATAGTTCCTGATATTAGTGTAGATAGGCAAGGCAAGTTTATTTATATAGCACAATTCATACACAAGGCAACTCAAAGTGCTGAACAAAACAAGAAAGCATTAAAATCATAAATAATCACAGAACATTAAAAAGAAAGCTAAAAATATAAAATCCCTCAGTTGTATGCACAGTTAAACAGAACTGTCTTTAACCTGGTTTTAAACATTGTCAGAGAGGAGGCCTGTCTCACATCTTCAGGAAGACTGTTCCAGATTTTAGCAGCATGAATCTGAAAAGCAGCCTCCCAATGTTTAGTCCTGACTCTGGGCACTAACAGGAGTCCAGTCCCTGTGCTCCTCAGAGTCCGGGCTGGTTCATATGGGACTAACATGTCACTAATATATTTTGGTGCGAGGCCATGGAGAGACTTGTAACAAGCAGAGCTGTTTTAAAGTCTATTCTCTGAGCCACAGGAAGCCAGTGCAGAGACCTGAGGACCGGACTAATGTGGTCGTACTTCCTGGTTCTAGTCAGGACTCGAGCTGCTGCATTTTGAATGTACTGCAGCTGTTTTACAGCCTGTTTGGACAGACCTGTGAGCAGGCCATTGCAGTAGTCTAACCTACTGGAGACAAATGCATAGATAAGAATCTCCAAGTCTGCTTTAGACACTATGTTTTTGATCCTGGCAATGTTTTTTAGATGGTAAAAAGCTGCTGATGTTACTAGATGTATAACAAATCCAGATCTGTTTTTAGGCAAGAGAATAATGTTGGAACATGGTTAAAAGCTCAAAAATAAGTAATTTAAAGAAGACATATCGTGCCTTGCTAGCTAAAGTAGAGAAAAGTAGCAATAACAAAGAAGCTAATTTTCAATACGTGCATGTAATAGTTAAAAATATAAACATAAGTGTATATATTTCTGTACCTGGAGGGTAAACTAAGGCCACGTGGTCTCCGTCCTGAAGGTGTGCGCGCTCAGACAAAATGGCGGCGATCTTCTCTGCTCGCTTGTGCAGCTGGACACAGGTCAGCGAGGTGGCGATCGTTCCCTGTCGTCAAAAACAACACTGAGTATTCGGCTTGGCACAAAATGAAATTCAACAAAACTCAAATTTTATATATAGAGTATTTTCCCCAATTTTTACCATATTTATTTATTTATTTCATCCAGACTCCGTTCATTCAGTATTCTACTTGAACATATTCATTAACTAGTGATGTCACACTGTTACAGCCGAAATAACAATATAACTTCACATCCAGTCTTTACAATGGGACCTATTTTTATCTTTTCTATTTATTATTTGTTTTATTACCTCATACTTTATAATTTTATTTTGCAGTGTAACAGTGATTGAGCGTTTTTTACCATAATTTGAGCACATTGTGACTGTTTTAAAACCAGAATCTCCAATCGGACAAAGCCATTTAGTCTTATTTCCAGAACTGTTGCTTTATTTTCTCATTACAGAAGAGACATTTCTTGTATCTTTTCAAAACAAGTTAATTTTGCTTTGTCCCATCGGAAAATTTTGTTTTAAAGGTAGCACCAACTAGAAACCACTCCTCCCCCTCCCCTCGCCTCTCCACCAAACCAAACATCCAGGTTCGCTCCAAAATATGTTTTATTAATTTTTGTAGACTATAGGCATCTGGTCAATTCCATTACTATTTGAAAACACATGATGACTTGACTACTTTTAGGGTTTAGGGACGTTTTCACACAATATGTAAAAATATGCGTCTGGAAAAAAATCACTGACTGCGTCTTTAAGGCAGTCGGAATGTGCTCAAAGTAAGATACATTTAGCCAAATTTGAGACATTTTAAACTTATTTTTCATTACTTTTTGCAGTGTAGATAAACACATTCGTATTATTCAAAATGTTTTATTAAACCAACATTTTTACATTTTTACTGAACATGTAAATCAACTCTACATATATATATATACATACTGTCACTGCTAAATGTCTATTGTCTATATATATATACATTATACTATTCACTCTTACAACATGGTAGCACCTTGAGGCAAAGCAAATTCCGAGTTTCTGATTCTGATATGGGTTATTATCTGCCTCGTTACTATTATTATTATTGGTGCTGACAAAGCCATAAATGGTGGACCTCTGATGCAAACACACGTCACACACGTCATTAAGGAGTGATAAAGCGGACTGACCCTGGAGTTGATGAGAGTGTAGAGGACGTGGTCAGGAGTGGTCTGAGCTCTCCACTGCAGAACCTCGGACAGGAACAAGAACTACACACAAACACAACACACACATGGTTACGACGGATCCTTCACACAAAGTTTAAACATCCAGGGACAGAACAAATACGATACTTTACAGGAGGAAAGACGGCTTCACACTGCTCTACAAATAAACTCGCCTCGCCACATTACAAAACATGTCTGGAGGAGTCATTGGGGAAGAGACATATTTGGTGAATAACTTCTTTCTATGTGAATAAAAAGTACAAATACATTATACTGCTTTTACACTCTCCACTATCAGGAGATAAAAAAGCGCGTGGTTCAGTGAAGTCTAATAAAGCCATTCATCCGGCCTGTGCCCAGTGCTGTCCGTGAGAGGAGGAGGAAGAGGAGGAAGCAGAGAGGGGAATCTCCAGCTGAAATGGAGATGTTTTCAACGCTGCCCCCTGCAGGTCTGTCGGCTACAGGCACCGCCGAGTTTAACAGAGAAGAAGAAGGATGACAAGCAGCTGACAAGCCACGAAGACGGGAATAAAAATAGACGTATTATTGAAGAGTAGGGATGCACAGTGGCAGAGTGGTTAGCTTTGATAGTTGAGCCGTTGAATTGGTATATGTGTTATGTAATGTGAATCTATTGTATGTAATGTGTATTATTTGATGTGTATGTAATTTTGTCGCAAACCATCACATCAAATACTTGCAAATGACAAATAGATAAATTAAATAAAAAACATATCTTTAGAAAAAAATGGTTACATAAAAAAACAAGGATTTTTTTTAAACAACATATACACATTTACTCGATACAACAAGTACAAAAAGATAAAGTAGAAATGATATGAATGCATCGGTTTTATGTCGAGCTTCTTTGGACACATTAATTCAAACTATAAACTGTAGCCATAGCTGCCCTGGGACACACTGACAGAAGCGAGGCAACCAGTGTGTGCCATCGGCCCCTCTAACCACCACAAACCATTCACACACACACTCATTAACAATAATAAGAATTCAACAGAAAAATGACACAAAAACTTCTCAAAAAGGATAAAATAATTGTACATTTTTCAAGATTTCTTTAAGTATATGTGACACTATCATCATCTATCATTGAATTTTATACGTTTTTTACCATACCCAAGATATGTATTCTTAAAAATAAAACCTTGACATGATTTTGTCGCTGCCCAAAGCAAAAAGCCTCAGTTTTGATTATGAATAAATCCATATGGTGTTGGACTACTGTCAGAATATTTCCACTCCAGAGAGAGTAGCCGAGCCGTTCAGAGCCAGAATACATGGAGTGCCTCAAACTGTGAAATGATCTCACTTTTCCCATTTCTGTCGACAGGGAGCAGTGGATTTTGTGAATAGAAATACTTGTTACTAGTATTTGAGTGCGCAGTGTTGAACGGAGAACAAGATGGATCGTCTAAACGGCTCACGGACCTCGTTTTGGATGTGAAGATTGAGACTGAATCAAGCAGATCCAGCTGACAGTGTGAGTGCATGTGTGTGTGTATGTCTATGTATATGCGTGTGTGTATGTGTATGTGTGTGTGTATATGCGTATATGTATGTGTAAGACATATATTAGGAATATCTGTAAATAATCTGGAATAATCTCCCTGAAGATGTGAGACAGGCCTCCTCTCTGACAATGTTTAAAACCAGGTTAAAGACGGTTCTGTTTAGCTGTGCATACAACTGAGGGATTTTATACTTTTATCTTCCTTTTTAATGTTCTGTGATTATTTATGATTTTAATGCTTTCTCGTTTTGTTCAGCACTTTGAGTTGCCTTGTGTATGAATTGTGCTATACAAATAAACTTGCCTTGCCTTGCCTACGAGTCTACCAATAACCTTCTGGGCCAATTATCGGCACCAGTATCGACCAATTTTCTTAAAAAAATAATTAGTCAAGTCCGGTCCCACCCACTGCACATGTGCCTAAACAAAGAACATTCTCATCAGTTCACTTTATTTTGGTCAAAATTAACATAATTTGGATTCAATCTTGTGTTCTTTATTTTTTCAGATGCACATATGTAGTCTAATTTAACATGGTCTCATTGAAAAGTAAATTCCTCTCTGCAGGTCTTTCTAGAAACATTTATGCCTGTTACCTTTGACTATGTGACTTCCCCACGGCTCAGATTTTCTCCCGATTTTATGCATTTACAGATCACCAGATAATAATCGGCAACTTCAGCTGCTAGGATTACCCTGGAGTAGAGTCCCAGTCTTTACCATCGTCTCCTCCAACTCTCCAATACCCCCAACTCACGCACCATCTTCATAATCACAATTTAGACACAAAAAAAATATTGATAATGTCCGTATACATTGTCTGTCTGTCTTGATTTGTAGACAATTTTACGTTTTTCTTTTAAACACTGTAAAAAGTGATGAATAACGAGTCAAAAATGTGTCTTTTTTGGCTAAAATAAAGAATAGAAAAAAGACTAAATGGCTATGTCCGTTGGCAAATATTGGTTTAAAACAGTGACTTTATGCAGTGAACAAAATTAATCAACTATATTAATGCAGACTTTGTTTTAACTATTAAAAAACGCATCCATAAGCAGTAAGTTAAAAGCTCCCCACGGCTAAGTGCTGCCGGCTGCGTTTCTCCGCTCTGAAAAAGTCCTGAAATATTCATGAGAGCAAAACAGTGAGTGGTCCGTGAAGCATTTACACGTGCCCAGTGTCTGACAGCTGGGACAGGGCTGCGTCTACTGAGTCTGCTTTTGTCATCTAATTTGACCAGATTCTCGTAGAGATTTGAAATGGAAACTGTGCTTTTGTTTTTTCACTGCAGACTCAAGTGGAAAACGTCATAAATCCATCCATTTCCTTCAGAACAGAGATGCCCAGACGTTGATTTATCCACCAACGCTTCTTCCAGCTCGTCCTGGGGAAGCCTGAGGTGTACACAGGCCAGCTCAGAGCCAGCATGAGCCACCATCAGCGGCTCTACTCCGAGCTCCAGACCTTTTGATCCCGACCCTATAACCTTGCGTCATGGGGACGTAAAACGCGCAGGTTATGTCCAAGAATTATTCTCACTGTAATGAGCCTGTCAACTCACACAGCGCCTATAGCAGTAACACACTCTGAATAAGATGGATTCTATATTATTTTTCACTTTAATGCAGGGTATTCTGGCACAAAGGGGTAAAAGGAGTATGTGGGTGTAGAAAGAGCATTTACATTTATATACTGTAGGTATCTGTTACATTTACAAAAGTTAGTGAAAATTGGGGTTAAGGAGAAGCCCGCATTTTGACCGCTTACCGCTTATCACAGGGCGGCACGGTGGCTGAGTGGATAGCACTCTCGCCTCTCAGCAAGAAGGTCCTGGGTTCGAATCCTGGTCGGACCAGGGCCTTTCTGAGTGGAGTTTGCATGTTCTCCCCGTGTCTGCGTAGGTTTCCTCCAGGTACTCCGGTTTCACCTACCACTAAAAATATGTCCAATAGTTCTAGCATGCGCCTCCTGTACTGGCGACCCGGCTCCCATCTCTGTGTGGAGTGAGAGACAAATGCCCAAAATTGACAATTGTAAACCGCTTTGAGACTCAGATCTGCAGTGAAAAGGCGGTATATAAATAAAGACTACTAAAGACTACTTACTTATTCTTGTTAATTTGGTCTTTACCTAAAGTGAGAATTATTGGCTTGCAGTCACGTAACGCATCAACATCCGGTTAATGAAGTGGTGGTCAGGCCAGCAAAAACAGCTGGTGATATGCAGAGAAAATGTGACTCTTCTTGTATTTTTCTGGCTTTTTTGGATGTTTCATGACACTTTGAAGCTACTGTGGTTAAAGTTCTAACTCATCATTCTAACAATATGCACAAGGCAGTATTTTTCCACAACATGCTTTGGTTATCTACACGATCCTAGACTGTCCCATCTCACTTTAGATTCTAATTCTCGAGATCGATACTCGATCTCTAAAAAGTAAAAGTGTGTAACGGTGTAGATCCTAATGCGTTATCCAAGAATGATTTGATTTGATTTGATTTGAGAGTTAGAAAAATATCTGCCAGTTCAGTTCCCTGATATCTCAAACTATCTAGTGTTACAATCAAGCTTTTGCACTTTAAACAATTGAAGGCTTGGAAAAACATGGATGCTACAACGTTTTCGTCTGTCTGTGGGTTAAGGAACTCGGAGTTAAGGTCCTGAAGGACAAATGTGTGCTGTGTTATTATCAGGTCAAACATTCAGTGTTTATCTAAAACGCAAACTTATACCTGAAAGTTAATCCACAAAAATATGGAGATGTAATAACTGCACATGGCTGGGTAAATAAATAATCCTTCGATGTAAAAGCGTTTGCTAGGGAAATTTTAGCGAGCCATTTTTCCTGCGTCTTTTCGTAAAGTCCTTAGTGCGAGGCTCTTTATAATCTCTTCACGAGGAACCCTAAAGTATCCTTTGTCGGTTTCGCAACTCGATCGGTTAGAACAAACTAAAGCAACACACGCAAAAGGCATATTCAAACACGCTGCTATAGTAAAGAACTAGCTCGGCCGACCACCACTTCTCGATACGCATAAGTAATGAGGCGGTCGTGGCGTCAATGGCAAGCAAGCAATAGGACCAATCCATCTGTCAATATCATGCTTCATCCACATTGCAGATAATGATCAAATATATTGTGATAAATGCTTGATTCAAATGGATTTAATCTTGATTTGAGAACATCTTGTGTGTATTGTAACTTGTATGTGACAGTGTTTGTGAAAAAGAGTTTGCCTCAGAGGACAATAAATCTCTATCTTTCTATCTATCATTTTGAGTTCCTGGTTTATTCAAGTGCAGATACTATTCATTTCTCATTCCAAGGCGGGATTTTTTTAATACAAGACTTTTTTGCTTGTACCACTAGCAACTCTTGTTCAATACAAATGCAAATGATTTTTTTTTTTAACTTTATTTCACTTTTTGCAAAAAGTCTAATGCATTCTTCCCTCACTGTGAACAAGAGATATTTCAACTCCTCCACTTCAGGAAGGAGCTTTGCCCCCACCTGGTCAAGGCACGGACTCTCTACCACCTCAAATCTAACTCACAATGGCAATGTTTGTCAGAAATTAAAATCACAGTGAGATATTTTGCCCAAACGCTGTAGTGTAATCAGAGCGGTCCTGGACAAAGGCCTGGTGTCTGTCAGATTCCACATGGATCACGTCTCTGCACAACAATGAAAGCAAAGACCGGGACCAGCTGCTGCCCAGACCTCTGCACAGACCTCTGGACTCGGACTCTCCACAGTCTCTTCTTTGTGCTGCGCTGAGGTCGTGTCACGTCCTACCATCAACAGCACATGGTTTGAAGAGGATGAGCATCGGAACAACACAGACTGTCTCATGTGTCTACTATAAGACACTTATTATTCTCAGTCTAGTCTCTCTCTTGGTTTTGTCTGGTCTGTCTCTGGTCTGTCTCTGGTCTGTCTCTGGTCTGTCTCTGGTCTGTCTCTGGTCTGTCTCTGGTCTCTCTCTGGTCTGTCTCTGGTCTGTCTCTGGTCTGTCTCTGGTCTGTCTCTGGTCTGTCCCTGGTCTGTCTCTGGTCTGTCTCTGGTCTGTCTCTGGTCTCTCTGTTGTGTTATGTCTGTATTTGTCTGTGCACACTGGGGACTTTTTGCTAATGTATTCCAATGTGGTCTTTTTACTGCAAATGGCAAATAAACTGAATCTGAATCTCTGGGCTCTCTCTCTCTGGTCTCTCTCTCACTGGTCTCTCTCTCACTGGTCTCTCTCTCACTGGTCTCTCTCTCACTGGTCTCTCTCTCACTGGTCTCTCTCTCTCTGGTCTCTCTCTCTCTCTCTGGTCTCTCTCTCTGGTCTCTCTCTCTGGTCTCTCTCTCTGGTCTCTCTCTCTCTGGTCTCTCTCTGGTCTCTCTCCCTCATTGCTCTCTGGTCTCTCTCACAGTGTAATAGAATAAACATTATTTTTAGGATCCGCAAATAAAAGATTGGATTTTAAAGAATTTACTTTTATTTAAGTCTGGTTGGTCTCTCCCTGGTCTCTCCCTGGCCTCTCCGTGGCCTCTATCTGGCCTCTCGCTGGTCCCTCGCTGGTCCCTCGCTGGTCCCTCGCTGGTCCCTCGCTGGTCCCTCGCTGGCCTCTCGCTGGCCTCTCTCTGGCCTCTCTCTGGCCTCTCTCTGGCCTCTCTCTGGCCTCTCTCTGGCCTCTCTCTGGCCTCTCTCTGGCCTCTCTCTGGCCTCTCTCTGGCCTCTCTCTGGCCTCTCTCTGGCCTCTCTCTGGCCTCTCTCTGGCCTCTCTCTGGTCCCTCGCTGTTCTCTCGCTGGTCTCTTTCGTGCCTCCCTCTGGCCTCTCTCTGCTCTCTCCTCTGCTCTCTCCTCGGCTCTCTCCTCTGCTCTCTCCTCTGCTCTCTCCTCTGCTCTCTCCTCTGCTCTCTCTCGGCTCTCTCTCGGCTCTCTCTCGGCTCTCTCTCGGCTCTCTCTCGGCTCTCTCTCGGCTCTCTCTCGGCTCTCTCTCGGCTCTCTCTCGGCTCTCTCTCGGCTCTCTCTCGGCTCTCTCTCGGCTCTCTCCTCGGCTCTCTCCTCGGCTCTCTCTCGGCTCTCTCTCTCGGCTCTCTCTCGGCTCTCTCCTCGGCTCTCTCCTCGGCTCTCTCTCGGCTCTCTCTCGACTCTCTCCTCGGCTCTCTCCTCGGCTCTCTCCTCGGCTCTCTCCTCGGCTCTCTCCTCGGCTCTCTCCTCGGCTCTCTCCTCGGCTCTCTCCTCGGCTCTCTCCTCGGCTCTCTCCTCGGCTCTCTCTCGGCTCTCTCCTCTCGGCTCTCTCTCGGCTCTCTCTCGGCTCTCTCCTCGGCTCTCTCCTCGGCTCTCTCTCCTCGGCTCTCTCCTCGGCTCTCTCCTCGTCTCTCTCTCGGCTCTCTCTCGGCTCTCTCTCGGCTCTCTCTCGGCTCTCTCTCGGCCTCTCTCTCTCGGCTCTCTCCTCGGCTCTCTCCTCGGCTCTCTCTCGGCTCTCTCTCGGCTCTCTCTCGGCTCTCTCTCGGCTCTCTCTCGGTCTCTCTCTCGGCTCTCTCTCGGCTCTCTCTCGGCTCTCTCTCGGCTCTCTCTCGGCTCTCTCTCGGCTCTCTCTCGGCTCTCTCTCTGGCTCTCTCTCGGCTCTCTCTCGGCTCTCTCTCTGCTCTCTCTCTGCTCTCTCTCTGCTCTCTCTCTGGCCTCTCTCTCTGGCCTCTCTCTGGCCTCTCTCTGGCCTCTCTCTGCTCTCTCTCTGGCCTCTCTCTGGCCTCTCTCTGGCCTCTCTCTGGCCTCTCTCTGGCCTCTCTCTGGCCTCTCTCTGGCCTCTCTCTGGCCTCTCTCTGGCCTCTCTCTGGCCTCTCTCTGGCCTCTCTCTGGCCTCTCTCTGGCCTCTCTCTGCTCTCTCTCTGCTCTCTCTCTGCTCTCTCTCTGCTCTCTCTCTGCTCTCTCCCAGGTCTCTCTGCTCTCTCTGGTATATACTGGGAATTTACAGTATGACACATAGGACTAATAATAATTACATGGTTAGTACATTTTAAAATCTCAATATTGATCTAAAACTATTTAATAAAATATTTGAGGAAGTCAGATTATCAGGTGGCATTTGCAGGATGGGTCAAATGCAGAGGATAAAGTTAGTAATACCAACAATACTAACATTTAAACCCTCATCCAGGAGATCATGGACACATGGAACGGTTTGAATGAATATGAGATGGATTACTTTTCTCCTAGTTTTACACCATTCAAGAGACAGTTTGTGAAAAACTTTTGAAGAAGACAAAAACTACAGAGGAAAGCATGCTGAGAACTATAATGGAATCTCTGTAATCAAATAGAGAAAATAGTCTAGAATATTTCAACAAGGTAAGGTACTGTGCCATAATTGTACGTATGATTTTAGTCATATATTTATTTATTATTCTTGTGACAAGGTTCGAGTGGCGACAATCTCTATGTCACATCTGTCGAAACAGGATTAAACTTTTTTTTTTTAACTCTATTAAATTATAAATGTGTTGTTGGGAAGACCACATCCACCGTATTTGTAAGTTTTAGAGAAATGAAAAGTCAAATCTGTCAATACTGGCTTTGATAAGAAGGATATGATTCTCAGCCATTTCTACACACACTGCAAAAAGGGATTATAAATAAAATAAAAAATAAAAATGCTCAAATTTGGCATAATGTATCTTGATTTGAAAACATTTGGACCGCTCTTAAACAAGATTTTCCAATGGGAGAAAAAAAATGATCTGGTTTTGAAATAATAAGAAATCTCTCCCTAGGAATGAGAAAATAAAGCAACAGATCTTGAAATGAATGGCTTTGTCCGATTGGCAAAATTGGCATTTTGAATAAACATAAAAATCACTAAATTCAAGCATCATTTAGTATATTATTGAATAATAATATAATAATAATGATAAACGACCTTGTTCCAATGTAATATTACAATCTTGGGCAGCTCTTTCTTATCTGGCAGGACTTTTTCTGTCATTCAACAACAGAGATAAAGAGGTTACAGGAGAAAAAGAGATAAAAGGCTAAAGTTTATCTTCTTGCTCTTGTCTGAATTGTTGAATGAAATGTCAATGGGTTATAGACACGTAACAGGAAAAAAAAACCTGATTTTAACCAGTATATTAGTCCAAATGCAGAGAGCAAAGTGAATGGGTCTGAAAGCAGACGATAGTGGTGGTACTAGTTGTAGCATGAATGATGAAATGAGATGCTTTGGTAGTATTGTATGACCTAAAGGTAAATAGAGGGATTTGTCTACTTCCAGGTGGATCATCATTACGATTGGTCTTCCCAGTTGTCAATCATTTTGGTGATACGTGCTCGTCAAATAAGACCAGAGAGTTTTGTTCAAAAAGTGCAGAGGGCGGTTCTTTCCTAAAATTCGGGAACATACCGTTAACAACAAGGCAATCCCAATTTGTAGCCAATTCTTACACTGCAAAAAAAAATCAACTATAAGGTCATTAATGCTTGTGTTTTTATTTTATCTTTGAGTAAATTTTGACTGCCTTAAAAGAAGATTGGCCAATGGGACAAAGCCATTTATTTCAAGAACTGTTGCTTTAATTTTTCTTTCCAAAGAAGACATTTCATGTATATTTTTAAAACATAATTATTCTTTGTCCCATTGGTAAATCTTGTTTTAATGCAGTCAAAATGTGTTCAAATTAAGATACATTTTGCAATGAACGTGTATTTGAAAGCAGTTGGATATAGTAGTAGCATGAAGAATAAAATTAGATGCCTTGATTGTATTAAATTAACAACAAGGCAATGAGTTTGTTGAATGTGAAAATGATAATATGAATGGACATGGGTCTGCTGCAGTTGAAGCCAGGGCTCCACACCCACACACACACACACCTTCCTTGCCTGGTCATTGTCCTCCATCTGGGTCAGGTCTCTGCCGCTGGCCTGGGCGATCCGCTTCCCCGACACCAGGTTCCCCACCATCACCGACGCAGGGCCGATCTCTGCAACACACCAGGAAGATTCTACAGTTTAGATCAGGCCCCAGAAAATGAAAACGAACACAGCCCTAACCCGAGCCAAGGTGAAGGATTTATAGGATTCAGCATTGAAATACTTTTTTAAATTCTAGGGATATCTCTCTCTGGTCTCTCTCTCTGGTCTCTCTCTCTGATGTCTCTCTCTGATGTCTCTCTCTGATGTCTCTCTCCTCTCTCTGGCCTCTCTCTCTCTGGCCTCTCTCTCTCTGGCCTCTCTCTCTCTGGCCTCTCTCTATCTGGCCTCTCTCTATCTGGCCTCTCTCTATCTGGCCTCTCTCTATCTGGCCTCTCTCTATCTGGCCTCTCTCTATCTGGTCTCTCTCTCTCTGGCCTCTCTCTCTCTGGCCTCTCTCTCTCTGGCCTCTCTCTATCTGGCCTCTCTCTATCTGGCCTCTCTCTATCTGGCCTCTCTCTATCTGGCCTCTCTCTCTCTGGCCTCTCTCTCTCTGGCCTCTCTCTCTCTGGCCTCTCTCTATCTGGCCTCTCTCTATCTGGCCTCTCTCTATCTGGCCTCTCTCTATCTGGCCTCTCTCTATCTGGCCTCTCTCTTTCTGGCCTCTCTCTATCTGGCCTCTCTCTTTCTGGCCTCTCTCTTTCTGGTCTCTCTCACTGTGGTCTCTCTCACTGTGGTCTCTCACTGTGGTCTCTCACTGTGGTCTCTCACTGTGGTCTCTCACTGTGGTCTCTCACTGTGGTCTCTCACTGTGGTCTCTCACTGTGGTCTCTCACTGTGGTCTCTCACTGTGGTCTCTCACTGTGGTCTCTCACTGTGGTCTCTCACTCTGGTCTCTCACTCTGGTCTCTCACTCTGGTCTCTCACTCTGGTCTCTCACTCTGGTCTCTCACTCTGGTCTCTCACTCTGGTCTCTCACTCTGGTCTCTCACTCTGGTCTCTCACTCTGGTCTCTCACTCTGGTCTCTCACTCTGGTCTCTCACTCTGGTCTCTCACTCTGGTCTCTCTCTCTGGTCTCTCTCTCTGGTCTCTCTCTCTGGTCTCTCTCTCTGGTCTCTCTCTCTGGTCTCTCTCTCTGGTCTCTCTCTCTGGTCTCTCACTCTGGTCTCTCACTCTGGTCTCTCACTCTGGTCTCTCACTCTGGTCTCTCACTCTGGTCTCTCACTCTGGTCTCTCACTCTGGTCTCTCACTCTGGTCTCTCACTCTGGTCTCTCACTCTGGTCTCTCACTCTGGTCTCTCACTCTGGTCTCTCACTCTGGTCTCTCACTCTGGTCTCTCACTCTGGTCTCTCACTCTGGTCTCTCACTCTGGTCTCTCACTCTGGTCTCTCACTCTGGTCTCTCACTCTGGTCTCTCACTCTGGTCTCTCACTCTGGTCTCTCACTCTGGTCTCTCACTCTGGTCTCTCACTCTGGTCTCTCACTCTGGTCTCTCACTCTGGTCTCTCACTCTGGTCTCTCACTCTGGTCTCTCACTCTGGTCTCTCACTCTGGTCTCTCACTCTGGTCTCTCACTCTGGTCTCTCACTCTGGTCTCTCACTCTGGTCTCTCTCTCTGGTCTCTCTCTCTGGTCTCTCTCTCTGGTCTCTCTCTCTGGTCTCTCTCTCTGGTCTCTCTCTCTGGTCTCTCTCTCTGGTCTCTCTCTCTGATCTCTCTCTGATCTCTTTATGTCTGGCCTCTCTCTTGATTTTGTTTTTTAAAATAAATTAAAATCTAAAATCTCTCTGGTGTCTCTCTCCTCTCTCTGGTCTCTCTCTCTCTGGCGTCTCTCTCTCTGGCCTCTCTCTCTCTGATCTCTCTCTGTCTGATCTCTCTATGTCTGGCCTCTCTCTTGATTTTGTTTTAGAAAATAAATAAAAAAATGAAAAAGTCAGTTCAAATGTATGATCTAATAGAGTTGCTGGAGTATATTTGACCGACAGCTGTGGTCGTACCCGGCTGCTTCTGCCGTGGTTTGGGCAGGTTGGTGACACAGGTGTGGGGGCACATGAGAACGTTACAGGGGTGAAGCGCCCCCTCCAGGAACAGCTGCTTGGTCTCTGACAGGTGGATCCCGCCCAGAGGGGTCTTGGGGAGGGTGTTGGAGGGCACCAGGGCCAGGCAGTACACGCCCACCTGGTGGATACCATCGATGGCCTGAGCACAAACACAAACCATCAGCCAGAGTGAGAGAGCGAAGGTGACCGGCTGAACATGGAAATAACATTATATTGGAAGAAATACAAGTACCTCGGGTTGTCCAAAGAATCGCAAAACCTACATATTAATATAAAATGTACTATTGTGGTAAAGTGGTCAGAGTAAGTTTATGGTCTTATTTTGACTCCTTGGTTTGGAACACTCGTTTATTGTCCAAATAGATTGGTGAATGAGTAAAGTCCTGGAAGCTAATGGTTAAGCCGGGGGTTGACAACCTGCGGCCCTCGAGAGCCTCTTCAAAAATATCTGAAAATGGTGCTGCAATGAAAATAAAAATTAAGTAATCATGGATGCATATTATGTACAGTATTTTGAGCCTTTACTTAGTCATTCTGATAGCAGCTAACATAGCTAACATGGCTAATACAGCCTGTTGCCTTTATTTAAGCCTTATTCATTTTCTGTGACTCCAGACATATTTGTTTTTAGTTTTTTTGTAAAATCTGGCTCTTTGAACCTTTTGAGTTGCTGACCCTAACCCTAACCCAACAGCCTGGGTTAAGCTGTTCAACACCTCATTATTAAATCACGTTGTGACCAGTTAAAACAGTCGCCTATTTGCTACAACATGAAAACCTGCCTAAATAACACATGTCGTTTGTCCCAACAGAAAGTTAATGTAAAATACTGTGAACAAATCAGTCCACAACATTCTGCTTTCATCTAGTTAGAAAACATTATGCCTCTCTATGGCTCTCTGGTAAGAAAGATCCCTGAGAGTCACAGCTTAACACTTTGAAACTTCTCTACCTGAAAAAGCTGATCTAAAAATGGTTGTATATTTTCTGGTATGAAAGGTAGGTACCCCAGCATTAAAAAGAGACATCAAACATAGAAATCAAGGTGTTTTATGCAAAGTTCACTTTTTGGCTTGAAATAACAAGTATGCAGTTTCCCACTGCCCTGTCCCATGTTTGTGTTCAGTCTAATCACAAACTGTAAACCCACGTCCAGAAAACAAAATAAAATGTTCGCTGTGATCATGTTAGACATCTCTTTCATCACAGTGAAGTCCCCAGCTGCTCTGCGTTTTTCTCGGGCCTCTTTGCTGACGTTCTTTGACAGAGAGCTCACAATCACTGACGTGGGGGAAAAAAAAAGAAAACACACGTGGTTCCGATTGAAGTGGGGAAAAGTCAGAGCGGTTTTATGGAGCTGCCGCAGCCTCAAACAGAGCGGGTAGAGTTTATCAGGAGAGCATTATGTTACTACAGGAGAGACGGACTGTGGACATGTGATACGCAGGTGGCTTTGTTCTAATGATAAACCCGAAAGTACATGGATATAGCAGAGCGTTGGGCTTTAGAATAACTTATGATATGGTTTACGAGCTGCTCCCATTTCTAAAGTTACAAAGAAATGGGTTAAATTTGATCTTGTATGTTGAACGATAAGCGATAGTTTCTTATCCCCCCAGACAGGCCTGTGTAAAGTGGTTCACATGGTCCAAGGCTGGATTAAGGAGTTTGGAGGGATGAGGATTTTAAAGCCTACACTTGTAGCAGATAAAGAAGGTAAAACTATATAGAATACGTTGTTTTATGATGGGAAAAGCAACATGGGGGACTCAGTATTTGCACAACAATGTGAGCTGCAAGCATAGACTGTATTAAGATTGACAAAGCCAACCTCCTAACTCAATGACACCCAATAGGGAAGTGCTCATGGACAAAGTTTTGCTCCTATAGAGGTTTTACACCAACGTGTGACCTACATAGCAACCGTTACTACGCCGCCATGTTAGTAGTAGTAGTAGTAGTTTATTTTCTTCAGGCAATATGTACATTAGATCTCAGGTCATAAGTTTTCAAAGATTGTATATACTGCACATATTACAATAAAAAAAAGACGGCAGTATATGGGAAACTGTCTCATTTTTCAAAATACCGGCCATAATAAACTTTTTCTCTCGTATAGTGTGATGGCAGTGTTCCTTATACTGCCATCTAAAATGGCGGCATAGTAACGGTTGCTGTGCAGGTCATGTGGTGGTGTAAAACCTCTATGGACTTACCTTGAAAAGTAACCTCCTCTAGTTCAGTAAGCATTGTGTGCTTAAACAGCCATGGTATAGTGCTCTCTGTGATCGTGGTGTATATATTTTTTGACATTGACTTTGTAAAACTTGATATGAGCTAAAGATTGATCAGATTGAAAACTCCAGCTTGCCTCGATAACAGTTAGTTTGTATCAGCCCTGTTACGGCTTGTTGCTAACACTGTCGCAACAAATGCCCATATAAGGAAAATGGCTCCAGCAAGCGAAAGTTCAAATCGGCTTCGTAGGTCATTTGGCAAAAGACATTTCCAAAACAACATTTGGAGACAATACTTTTGGTGTAAAAGGCAGAAAACTTCATATCCATGATGAATTCTGAGGATTCTTATGGTGCAGGTATACTTCAGGCGCATCGAACATGTTCAAAGTAAAAGTAGTTCTTGATCTAGGTTCAAGTACATTTACAAAAGAGACAAACAAAATATCTCAGTAGCAATTTGAAAAAAACACAGCTTGTCTCAATTCTTCCCATTTTTGACTCGGGTACAGTCATTTTGTGAGGGGATTCTCCAAGATCAAAAAGAGAAAAACATTGAGTACGGTCTCCTCTTATCTTACAGTGTTGCCCCTTCAGAGAAAAACAAAAAAAATCGTCAAAATGAAGTTTATGAGCCACATCTGTTCCCAGTTTAGATAGAGCCTGTGTTTGGTGCTGTTAAAAGAGAAGTGTATCAAACTAAGGCAAAGGGCAGAGCAGGACCCAGTCCATGAAGCACAGTGTACAGCGACACCAGAGATGACTGAATTATTATATTATTGTGCAGTATTTTAAGGTAAGGTGGTTCATCTGATCATTATACTGTTGTTCTGTAAAATCTGCAAAACATACAGGGCGTTTTTTTGTTGTTGTGTGTTTTGTTAAGCACTTTGAGTGGCCTTGTGTATGAATTGTGCTATACAAAATAAACTTGCCTTGGAAAGGATTCGTACATATATGAAAATATAGATAGAGAAAAATGTATCTTTTTTGAGCACATTGTGACTGCCTTAAAACAAGATTTACCATTTACAGTAGCTCAGTTGGTAGAGCATCGGCCTTTGGGCCTGAAGGTCGTAGGTTCGAATCCACCACGAGACCTACTTCACAACTCCCACTGATGTCTGCTGTCGTTGTGTCCTTGGGCAAGACACTTAACCCCACTTTGCCTGAAGTCCCCACTGAAAGATCTCGGCTCCTGTGGACTCACCACCTGCAGGAGGATCAGTGAGGGGCTGGTGCTCAGTGACAGGGTGCAGCACTGACTGCCACCCCCCGACCCAGAAATGGATTAAGGGGAAGAAAATGGATGGATGGAAATGGATAAGCCTTTGTTATGGATTAGTGCTTTCCAAAATGTCGAGTTTTTAACGTATTAACGTGAAATCAACATCAACAGCGTTTTTTTTTTTAAAAGCACTATTCATTTGTGTGACCTACTTCAAGTGTAGTTTTTATTTTTATTTTTTTTAGCTGTGACCACGGTTAGTAGCGCTAGAAAAACTACAGAAACCAGAAACCACCTGCAGCACGCGGCTCATCCACTGAAAGCTGTCTTCCTCGGTGGAGTCCGGCCTCTGCTCCGCCACCACCACGATCCTCTCATCGTGCAGCACCGTGATGGAGAACACTGCGATCCTGGACGCACAACGACAACCTCTCAGCCAACGCACACACCGACTCCACCATAACAAACAACACAACCTTATACATAGTTCCTACATGACGTCACTACATACGGGGATTTGCCGACCCGGCGCCATTTGTGTTGGCATTCTGTGGGCAAAACAATAGAAAAAGAAGCTGAAACGTGTTAATGTCGTGATAAAGTTGAAAATGGTCATCTCCTGCTGGGTCAATGGATGTTCAAATCGTGCCGGAGGTTCCGTTAAACTTGGATTTTACAGTATACCCATCATTAGACTTCATGAATGTGAGAAGACTAAGCTTTTGTCAGAACAACCACGGAGGTTATGGCTTGCGAAGATAAACAGGCAAGAAACTCCCTCAAAACACGCAAGAATATGCTCGGAGCACTTTGTGTCAGGTGCGTATCGTATCTTATAATGTGTTGACAGACGTAATTTACTCAGTACTAACTTGTGTATGCTGATAGCTGGTAACTTGAGAGTTTCATTATTTAGCGTTAGATTACTTTATTATGAGGAGGATCGGTGTCGCGTCCGAGGCTCTCGAGGGCAACGTAAATGTATTAAATAGATAATAATAGTTCTATGGTGGGCTAAAACAATGTTCACGAACAGCATTGCTTCTGTAAAAAGATCTGTGTCATAAAATAAACTGCTCTTTACGCCTGGAAAAATCAGTTGCCCACCATTCACCAAAACATACGGTCAAAAACGCGGAAATAAACAATAACAGCAATCCAGAGTGTCCGTGTGGCATTAGCATTAATTAAATTAATTGTTAATATAATTAAAATAATTAAATGGAGCTCCAACTGGTATTGAATCTAAAGTTTTTGAGAAATGTTTGCATTGCTTGTTAATTTTTGCTGCATAATTTGATCAAATATGTAAAACATGTCCGTAGCACGTTAAACTGTGGTGCCATTGTATTAATATACAATTATTTGCTCAAAAGTTGCCCTTTTTTCCAATTTGCGTTTGAATATCTACATTTATTCTCATTCTTCTGTTTAATGGAATGCACAAACACAGCAGCGTGCCATCAAAGATGGCGTCTCCGAGGAGGTCATGTGACATTCATTGGTCTGTGGGAACTATGTATTGAACGAGTGAAGGACCATCCATGCGGCAGATACATCGGTACATGTAGCTAGAGAATGTATGTGTAGCTGGGGAAAGTGATATAAGTGTTTTGTGATAAAGAAAACACATATTATTTAAAAAAGCCTATTCAAAATACTTCTGATTTGATAAAGGCGATAACAGCCGTGACACAGCAGGTCATCAGATTATGTGGTATCTTTTTCACTTACCATTTGTAAATATTAATAAATGATTTCATACAATTCAGTTAAAACAATAGGCTTTTGGTCCCTTTTCTATCTCTCCATTTGAACAAAAATCAAAGAACATCATTGATGCATTTAAGAATATAATGTATTGAAGAATATTTTATTTGTAAAATTCTGTACATAAATAAAAAAAAAAATCTAAATTACAAAAAATGCTTAGTTTTAATATTTAAATTTAAAATATATTTATTTTTAAACCTTTTTTACTACACACCTCTAAATGTAACTATATGTTTTAATATTGTGATGTTTGTTATCGCACCAAAATGTCCTTGATTGTGAATTTGATGTTCAATGGCAATAAAAACATTCAGATACTATTATCTGTATGCACAGCAGTCCGCATACCCCCGTTTGAGAAACATTGCAGCATTTACATAGAGTACAACACAAGGCACAAAGGCCATGTGACTCACCTCCCTCTGTAAACAAACTTCATTGGCTCCACCGCGAGCGCCGTGGCAACGATGTCGTCTGCGTTGTGTCTCCGCCCCCCGACCACCATGAGTCCGTCCATCTTCCCCGCCACAAAGACCAGACCGGCCGGACCCACGAAGCCCAGCAACCCGGTCCTGGTGAAGGGAACGTCCCCCAGAGGAGAACCGACGTCGGACAGCGGGAGCACCTGAACACACGCAATGCATTATGGGAAATGTAGGAAAAAGGGGTCACCAAATGAACTCACATGTCCAGCAGAAATTCTATCACAACAGCTTCAATTCATTTTTGTATAGTTCTAAAGCTACAAACAAACTTAAACGTCAGACGTGTGAGACTGTGGCTGCAATGAGAGCCACAATATATTTGAACAGAAATAGTGGATAAAAGTACAATCTCCATCATGTTTACAACAGTATCCTCACAGTTTGGTCAAAGGAAAGACAGCCATTTACGAAAACAAAGACAAAACGGAAAGTAATCATCAACGGTTATGTGCCACAAGCTGCAGGAGGATGTAAAGTTATTCATAAGCGACAGGACTCACTTCGAAGGTGTTCTTGGTCATCCCAGAGAGGCCGTAGTAGGATGTTCCCGTGGCCGGAGTACAGACGCACAGCTCTCCGATCTCGTCCGTCTTACAGAGCAGAGGGAGGCCTTCAGGCTTCACCGCACACATGAGAGCTGCAGGGACAACGTATCAGTGCAGCATCCTCAATGGACTTTTGAATTTTAATACTTTATCGTGAGCGATTAAAAATATAACATTCTGCGTCATAAAGCCAGCACTGTACCCACACACTTGGGTAACATATATACAGAATGAAGAATAATACAGAACAAAAAAGGTACAGGGAGAATCTGTACAACAGATATTTTTTTATATATATTTTTTTATATAAGGCTCAAAAAGGAGTCGGAAGAAAACTCATGTGTTCCCACCCCCTGTTCCTAAATGTCTTTACTTAGCTTAGTTCCTGGTGTCTTTCAATAGTTTCTCGTATAACGAAGGTTACGAGTGTAACTATAGTTCTATGAATCCCGGATGACTGCCAGAGGGCGGTGCATAGCACTGAGTGACAGAGCGCCTCTGACGGTCAGGAGGGATGAAATAGAACGAAGGTTACGTATGTAACCTCAAAGAACAGAAGCCAGAGGGTTTAAAGTTTAGTGAGTGAGGTGTCTGATATGAAGTCTTATTTGACACATAATGGCTATTGATGATTGTCTCACCTCCTGGCATAACGGAGCCCACGTCCTGCAGCGTCAGCACCGACAGCTTCTCCTCAGAGTCCACCCGGATCACCCCATGACTGAGACCGGACATAGACAACACGCCTCGCCCGGGGGGGTCACTGTCCTCCTCCACCGGCCTGAAAATATAAAATATACATGTGTTCAATAACAATAGGAAAAGCAAGGCATTTTTATTTGTATAGCACAGTTAATACACAAGGCAACTCAAAGTGATTAGATTCAGATTCATTTATTCGCCATTTGCAGTAAAACCACATTGGATTTGGATTTGTAGAAGTCCCCAGTGTGCACAAGACAGATTAACAAAACAAGATAGAAACAGTCACACAAGGCATTCAAATAAATATAAATAATCACAGTCCATTAGAAAGAGAGAAGGTACAATCCTCAGAACTGTCAGGGTATCATATTTTCAGGAAGACTGTTCCAGATTGTAGCGGCATAAATCTAAAATGCTGCCTCCCCATGTTTAGTCCTGACTCTGGGCACCTGCAGGAGACCAGTCCCTGTGCTCCTCAGAGTTGGTTCATATGGCACCAACGGCACAATACTGTTCACTGACAATGAAATGTGATTATGAATGAGGTCATGGAATATTAAAGAAGACATAATATGCTTCTGTCTGCAATAACAATAATTATTATCTCAATAAAATCTCAATATTGAAACTCTTTGTTCGAAAAGAGACGAGTCAGTCAGCGCACTTGTGTTCACTGTAAAGCTCAGTGCTCTTTCTGCAACGTAAGTGAAAACATGGACCCCTAAAATGTTTCTTTCCTAAACGCACAACCCTCTGACACTTCACAGCCTCAGTCCTGCGCATCACAGAACTAACTCCTCTGATACAGGATGATAAAGTGCATTTATATTTGAAATGTGAAAAATGACAATATTATAATTCCATCAGAATTGTAAAAGTGACAAAACGTTTTGAAAAATTGGCAAAAAGTTGTAATCCTCGAGCTACAATCTACATGTTTTGTTACTGGCAGTACATTTTAAGGATTTTCTCAAGAAGGTGAACAACTGTGTGACACTAAAATAGACCTGGCTTTTGAAAAAATAAATAAAAAAATACCACATGGTAAAAAGTCAAAGTGAAATCCATTCAAATATTTTACTAAAGACAATATTTTAAAACCCAATATTTTACCTATATGTTTTTGCTAATTATTTACAGTATAAATACAAATATGAGAAACATTTGAATGTAGTCTTAAATATCTGTGTGTATAGTTTATATACAATATCGGAAAAAAAAAAATCATATTTTTGTTATTTCATTAAAGATAAATAAATAATTAAAAACAACAAAACAAGATTTGCCGATAGGAAAAGCAGAATCAAGAAATGTCCCAGTTGAAATGAGGAAAAAAATTGCAAGAACTTTTGAAATGAGACTAAATGGCTTCGTCAGAATGTACTAAAATTAAGACAAAAACCTCATATTTGATGATATTTTGCAGTGTAAATTCAGGTTTCATTACCATCTATAACCATCTACAAAACTTGAGATTGGCACCTTTAGATTTTTGGCACAGACCTAAACTGAGGGTTTATTGGCGTAAAACAATAATCTATATTTAAAACAGGTGACATTCCACTAAACTAAGCCAAAATTAGCCATAATTATCCCCGTCACTTCCACTTTAACTAGTGTGTAATTTCAGGTGGAACGATTAAAAATAGTTAGTGCCATTGAATCAGTCTTTTCCAATAGTTTAACTCTTACCTGCTCTCACTTCTATCCCAAATGAACTACTTTATGAAGTTAAGAAACCATTTGAACGCACACAGTCCCACGTCACATAAACAGCTTTTTAGTGTTTTTAATCAAACGTCTTCTTATTGGCGTTTTATGACCACCTTCACGGTCCTTTTACGACATCTCACGACTTTACAGAGGACTCCTGCGCTGCGAGAACGACAGGATTTATGGCATGTAAATGTGGGGTTGTGATGAAAAGAGCAGCTTTACTACAGAAGCCACATGCAGTAAAGCACTACTTTAATGTGGCGCTTTCATATGAGCAGGATGTCAGTGAGCCTGGTGCATTGTGGGACGTGTGCTCTTACACATACGCCCTCTGCTTCGTACATGTTAAAGACGTTTACGGTTTTGTTTCAACGTGAGTTTGACTTGGCGTGTGCTCCACCTCCTCCCAAGCTGGTACCTACTGTGACTATAGGTACCAAACTCTGGAACACTAGGTGGCGATTGGACTCTCTGGACTCTCTCTGGACTCTCTCTGGACTCTCTCTGGACTCTCTCTGGACTCTCTCTGGACTCTCTCTGGACTCTCTCTGGACTCTCTCTGGACTCTCTCTGGACTCTCTCTGGACTCTCTGGACTTTCTAAATCAGATTATTCTCCGGGAGCTTTACGTGTCAATCTACATTCCCTCCCTCACCTCTGGTCATGAGCTTTTGGTAATGACCGAAAGAACGAGATCGCGAATACAAGCGGTCAAAATGAGCGTCATCCACACGGGAGGAGCTTGGAGTAGAGCCGCTGCTTCTCCACCTGGGTACGTTCCACTGGGAGGAGACCCCGGGGAAGACCCAGGACTCGCTGGAGGGACTGTGTCTCTCTCTGGCCTGGGTACGCCTCGGGGTCCCCCTGGATGAGCTGGACGAAGTACGTGTAGAGAGGGAAGTTTAGGCCTCTCTGCTTAGACTGCTGCCCCCGCGACCCGGCAACGGATGAAGCGGAAGAAAATGGATGGATGGATATTCTTGGTAATCTAATTCTATTGTAAATGTATTCAATTCTGTATTTTAATATTGTGTGTGATGTTTTTAACCCATTGTAAGGTGTTCTTGGGTGTCTCGAAAGGTGCCGTGAAACAAAACTTATTATTATTATTATTATTATTGTTATTATTATAATTATTATCTTAGTCTAGTTCCGTCTGAGGGTCCAAACAACAATGATAAAACTCGACTAAAGCCGTAAGACTAAGTCTGTGCCTCTGTTTTGTTGTGTGGAGGTACATAAGATGTCTCACTGCGTGTAACGTGTATGTGACAATAATAAAAAACTAAATTAAAGTAGACACAAACATTTATTAGTCTAAAGCACAACAACTATTAGTATCATTGGTGCCTGGTTATGGATAACACTGGGTAACAAAAAAATATTTTTTGAAAATAGTCCAGGGTTTTTCAGCTGAATTAGACAAATTTTGATGCTCTGAGTTCGAAAATGACCTTGGTTTTGCTCAATCAGGTCAGGATTTTTTCCTACAGAAATATTTTTTTTAATTGATTTTGCGTAAAAAACAAATTTCTGCGGATCATCAGCTGAGAAACCCCTGACGTTTTTTCCGTTTTCCTCAAGAAATAAAAGTCAACGTATCCAAAGTCATTCAGTTTTTATTTACTCCATCAAATTTGATAAGCAGAATTCATAATAACGTAGACGTACGTAATCCGTAACACTATGGCTGTATCTCAAAAAGTTGACCTGATAGAGCAAAATGCATGTGATATTCGGACTCCGAACACCAAAATTAGTCTAAATCAGTTGAGAAACCCCTGACCATTTTTTGGTTGTCAACTTGTGTAATCAGCCCTGAAAAACCATATTGAACCCTTACAAAGGAGTAGATAGATTGGTACCTCCTGATGGCGACGGTCAGGGCCTCGGGGGAGCTAGCACAGGGACAGATGACCTCCGGCTTCAGGCCTTTGGTTTGAAACACGTTGAGGAAGGCATCGCACGACGAGATGGACCCTGGACATCACACAAACACCACAATATTCCAATTCAATTCAATGTATTAATTAATAGCAGTCGTCTCAAAGGGCTTTACAACTTTGCCGATTCGCCAGCACAGATCAGAGAATCAAACGGTTCGAACTCAGGAAATGCAATAATAACAAAATGTTGATGAATGTTGATGAATGTCCATAAATCTCCCAGATTTATGGAGGAAAAGAAAAATGTTCAATATGTATGCATATTTTGTCTATGTTTTGTTTTAAAAGGACAGCAACAAGATAAGTGGTTATTGACTAATTTAGTAATGGGTTTTTTAACACTCTGTGAGTAAGAAAAAGCCATAATTACTGCCAAAAGAAACGGAAAGGCATAACTTATAACTCATCTTGAAGAGTTTATTTGCCATTTGCAGTAAAACCACATTAGAAAAACTGTGCAAGACAATCCCAGTGTGCACCAGGTGGTTCTGTATTGTTGAAATCTAGCCTAATATTCAAACATGATTTTATATTAACTCTATAACTAGGTATCTAATAGAGAAGGGAGAACAGTTAAAGACAAGAAGAGCATTTTCGAAAAATAAGAGAACAAAAATATATACATTTTATTCATATTTGCATTTAATATCAATGCAGTTTGATCAATATTTTGGCATTAGTTATCCATATTTTTAGAGGAAAAGATGAAAGTATTTCATTTTGAGTTCAGTTCAGGTTCAGTTTAAGTTTTGACAATTTCAGGCACAAAAAAAGGTGAAAATAAGGTCTGAAAAAAGAGTGGGTAGAAGCTAAAGCTAATAGACGTCTGCCTTTAGCATGTGTTGAATCTGTTTGTGAGGTGCTCAGAGTCTTACATGGGTTGGATCCGTCGGCCACCAGCAGCATCCGGAGGGAACTCAGGTTGATGTCCCTCTGTTCTCTGTGAGCCACCAGCGCCCAGTGCATGTCCCGGGACTTCACACAGGCCACTCGAGCTGCGCACAACCACACAACACACACATGAAGAGCACAACACACACATGAAAATCACAACACACACATGAAGAGCACCACACACATGAAAATCACAACACACACATGAAGAGCACAACACACACATGAAGATCATAACACACACATGAAGATCACAACACACACATGAAGATCACAACACACACATGAAGAGCACAACACACACATGAAGATCACAACACACACATGAAGAGCACAACACACACATGAAGAGCACAACACACACATGAAGAGCACAACACACACATGAAGATCACAACACACACATGAAGATCACAACACACACATGAAGATCACAACACACACATGAAAATCACAACACACACATGACAATCACAACACACACATGAAGATCAAAACACACACATGAAGATCACAACACACACATGAAAATCACAACACACACATGAAGAGCACAACACACACATGAAGATCACAACACACACATGAAGATCACAACACACACATGAAGAGCACAACACACACATGAAGATCACAACACACACATGAAGATCATAACACACACATGAAGATCACAACACACACATGAAGATCACAACACACACATGAAGAGCACAACACACACATGAAGATCACAACACACACATGAAGATCACAACACACACATGAAGATCACAACACACACATGAAGATCACAACACACACATGAAGATCACAACACACACATGAAGAGCACAACACACACATGAAGAGCACAACACACACATGAAGAGCATAACACACACATGAAGATCACAACACACACATGAAGATCACAACACACACATGAAGAGCACAACACACACATGAAGATCACAACACACACATGAAGATCACAACACACACATGAAGATCACAACACACACATGAAGATCACAACACACACATGAAGAGCACAACACACACATGAAGATCACAACACACACATGAAGATCACAACACACACATGAAGATCACAACACACACATGAAGATCACAACACACACATGAAGATCACAACACACACATGAAGAGCACAACACACACATGAAGAGCACAACACACACATGAAGATCACAACACACACATGAAGATCACAACACACACATGAAGATCACAACACACACATGAAGATCACAACACACACATGAAGATCACAACACACACATGAAAATCACAACACACACATGAAGAGCACAACACACACATGAAGATCACAACACACACATGAAGACCACAACACACACATGAAGACCACAACACACACATGAAAATCACAACACACACATGAAGATCACAACACACACATGAAGAGCACAACACACACATGAAGATCACAACACACACATGAAGATCACAACACACACATGAAGATCACAACACACACATGAAAATCACAACACACACATGAAGATCACAACACACACATGAAGAGCACAACACACACATGAAGATCACAACACACACATGAAGATCACAACACACACATGAAGATCACAACACACACATGAAGATCACAACACACACATGAAGATCACAACACACACATGAAGATCACAACACACACATGAAGATCACAACACACACATGAAGATCATAACACACACATGAAGAGCACAACACACACATGAAGATCACAACACACACATGAAGATCACAACACACACATGAAGATCACAACACACACATGAAAATCACAACACACACATGAAGAGCACAACACACACATGAAGATCACAACACACACATGAAGATCACAACACACACATGAAGACCACAACACACACATGAAAATCACAACACACACATGAAAATCACAACACACACATGAAGAGCACAACACACACATGAAGATCACAACACACACATGAAGATCACAACACACACATGAAGATCACAACACACACATGAAAATCACAACACACACATGAAGATCACAACACACACATGAAGAGCACAACACACACATGAAGATCACAACACACACATGAAGATCACAACACACACATGAAGATCACAACACACACATGAAAATCACAACACACACATGAAGATCACAACACACACATGAAGAGCACAACACACACATGAAGATCACAACACACACATGAAGATCACAACACACACATGAAGATCACAACACACACACATGAAGATCACAACACACACATGAAGATCACAACACACACATGAAGATCACAACACACACATGAAGATCATAACACACACATGAAGAGCACAACACACACATGAAGATCACAACACACACATGAAGATCAAAACACACACATGAATATCACAACACACACATGAAGAGCACAACACACACATGAAGATCACAACCCACACATGAAGAGCACAACACAACAAAACAATATAAGGACATACATTCTTAAATTAATTTTTTTTTTATCTTGAATTGAATACATTTTGATAACAATGGATCAAGTTTAGTCTAATTTCAAGTGTAGCTGCAATTCATTTCAAGAATTCAAGAATATTCTTGTCTTGTGCCTTCCCATTGGCAAATCTTGTTTTAAGACAGTCAAAATCTACTCAAAATAAGATACATTTAGCCAAATTCAAGCAATTTCTAATCTATTTAGAATTGTGTATTCTATAAATCGATTTCATTTCATTATATTTTCAAATGTTAGAATGTTTCCGAGATCATTATTGATTCAAAAACCACAAAGCCATATTATCTTTATGTCTGAAAATCCTTTTGACTGAATATTTTCACCACTTCTAGACACTTTTAGGAGAAAATAAAAAATATTTGTTTCAGTATTTTTTCCATTTGTGGATTGGCCCAGGAATTAGAGAAAACATCTCTGAGAGTCACTATGGTTTCCAGGACAGATTTTTCAACTGCCCCCACCACAACTTTAATCTACATGTTCTTTGAAATGCTGTGATGTCACATGAACACAGCCTATAGTAGTGCAGTTCACATATTGGTCAGGACTGGTCCAGGACTGGTCCAGTCCTGGTCCAGTCCTGGTCCAGTCCCGGGGCTGGTACCTTTGTACTGGCAGACCTTCTGGATCCAGGACAGAGGGTTCACCTTCATCAGGGCGTAGGGGATGCTGATCACGTGCATCATGTTCATGACACTCTGGAATGTGACATCACACAAACACAAAAGGAATACGGCCGGGACAGTTAGATAGAGATCCAGTGAGTACATATACATTTATACACATATACACACATACATACATCTACACATATAGTACATATACATATACACATACATATATTGACAAAAATCTATCACACAGTACATGGTATAAATGTTCACAAAGAAATAGTAAAAAATAAAAACGTTGTTTATTATACAGAAGGAAATCTTTTAACCAGATTCAGGTTAGCAGTAAAACAAAGCTCAGGTTTGACTGTTCTCCATGATCCTCCAATAATAACATTATTTAATCAAAATAAAAAACGGCATTAATGCTCAGTTAATAATGGTCAATAGTTGACCATCAATAACTGAGCAATCCGGTGACCTTATATATCTAGCAGTTAGCAGTTAGCATTCAGTAGTTTTTGCTGTATTTCAAGTCGTATAAAAAGATAGTCCTTGAAGATGTAAATTCCATTGATATGAATGGGAGCCGTCAAAATGACTGCTCTGGGAGTTCTAGTAGTTTCAGAATTCTAATAAATGGTTCTGGTCGGATCAAAACTGGATTAACATTTATAACAGTCTTGAATAGTATTGTATAGTAACAGTTTATTTATTCAATTCTCCCCAAAATATTGTATAAATAAATAAAAGACAAAACCAACTGTCTCTGTTTTAAAATAAATAAATACAGTTCTGCCACAGCCTTTTACTCTTTTGAGTCTCTGCGACTCTGAACACACGGATTGTCATTGTGCTCCGTATTGAAATTACATTTATTGTGTGAGATTTCCCGTTACTCACCGTGAGGACGGCGTGCCACAGTCCCACGTCTTTCTTGAAGTCCAACACATTCACTATGGTCTCGGCTGAAACGTGGAGACATGAAAGGATGAGAAATTGTCATGAAGTGGATTTGTATCAGTTTGGAAGTGGGTTTTATTTTGTAATTTCAGTTTTCTTCTGAGTTCTAAATGGTCTGTTGATTGTCTGCCCCGATCTAAAGTCTCCCGGTCTCTTTCCCTCTTTCTGTCAGTCCATTGTGTTTGTTCCTTGTGTTAGTTTTTATATTCTGGACTTATTTTAAATTAAATCAATTCTCATCTACAGTTGGGCACACATGACATCAAGTCAAGTTTTGAAAGTGAAGTGAAGTGAAGAGCATATTTTAATTTGTTTGAAACAATATAAACTCTTTCACATTGTAAAACATGAAATGGCAAAGTAAACATTCTCAGTATGAATACTAATGCAGTACATTTGCTTTGGGAGGGTGTGTACCTTCAGTGTAGGAGCAGCACTGGGTTAAGGCTTGACAGTGGGCGAGCATAGCCGTCCGGGGCACGGTAACTCCAAGCACACTGCCGTCTTTACACGTCTTGTACTGTCAAACAGGGACAACATCACACACGTGTTTGTTCCTGACACTTTCTTGACAAAGTAAACGGCTGTAATTGTGGCGACAGTATCTAAACGTCTACAAGGACATAACTAATTTTATTCAAATGCATACACTGCAAAAATTGATGAAAAATTACTCAAAAATTGCTCAAATTTGGCAAAATCTTAATATGAGCACATTTTGACTGCCTTTAAACAAGTTTTGTCAATGGGGAAAAGCAAAAAGATCTTGTTTTAAAAAGATACAATAAATGTCTCCTTTGAATGAAAACATTTTTAAACAGTTCTTGTTTTAGGACAGAATGTCCTCAAATTAATAATAATAATAATAATAATAATACATCAGACTTATATGGCGCTTCTTTGGACACTCAAAGACGCTTTACAAAACACATAAAAACATTGAAGAACAAAATTAAGGAAAGGCTGAAACAGGTGGATTTTAAGAAGTGATTTAAAGTTCTGTAGTGAATCTGAGATAAGCCACTCAATTATTACATCAGATTTGATCATTTTTGCAGTGTAGGATAAAATCAGGTACTTTCTAGTTAAAGTGCTCATCTACGACTAACCTCGATGTAGGCGGTGTCCTGGTTAGCGTCTTTGGTCAGAGGGAACCAGTCTCGTGGAGGTTTGGAAAGGTGCTTGGACTCGGTGACGAACCACAACACTTTAGGCCAACCTGTCAAACATAGAGAGAAGAGAGAGACGCAAACTGGTGACTTGAACACATAGACCTTCTTTATAATTAAGATGTATTAGTTCACTGTTAAAATCAAAAAGGAAAATCCCCCAGAAAAGTTACACTGCACCTATTAAAAGTATTTTGTGATATACAGTGAGTGCTCTTGCCTCTCCAACAACCTACTCATTTGCCCTCCTCCTGCTCGATTCCAAAGAAAAAATATTTATTTGACATTAATCAGATCTGGTCAGACATGCTAGCCTCTGCCAAAGACTGTATGAGCAAGAGGGAGTCCGGTTTGGGGACCAAACATGATGGAATTCTGGCACAGTCTTCTGTTATATCTGCTCACAAACATGTCAAGATTTTGCTTGTGACGCTTCATCTGATGTTTTTTTTTTTTCCAAAATCAAAAACAAATGTCTCCTACAAAACACAACAAACCTTTAAAAAAGCGACAAATTAACAGAATTCTGAGGCATGGTTAAAAAAAAAAATGTAGACATTTTTGAAAGAAATCTGATCCAATTTCCTGCCAAAAAGTTCTCTGGATCTTTCCCTTTCGCAGATGACTTGTCCCAAAGGCTCGCTGCTCAAGTCCCCATAAATGAGGGAAGGATGGAGCACGAGTAAGTAAGTAATGTAAGTAAACAAGTGCATAATGTTTTATTTAAATAATGCATTTTTTCAGACTAAGATCCAAAGCCCTTTTCCAATGTTCAGAGTTCAGATATTTGTCTACACGGTGATGACGGAAGCGAGACACTCTGGAGCATTAAAGCCTCCAACCAACACCATCCTTTCATTAACTCACATTCAGAGATTTACAGACGATCCGTGCAGCATTTGCAGTGATGCGGTCGCTATGTCAGAATGTTGTGGTGAAGAGGGAGTAGCGTCTGCAGTCAGAGCTGTATCAGACTGTGGTGAAGAGGGAGCAGTGTCTGCAGTCAGAGCTGTATCAGACTGTTGTGGTGAAGAGGGAGCAGCGTCTGCAGTCAGAGCTGTATCAGACTGCTGTGGTGAAGAGGGAGAAGCGTCTGCAGTCAGAGCTGTATCAGACTGCTGTGGTGAAGAGGGAGCAGCGTCTGCAGTCAGAGCTGTATCAGACTGCTGTGGTGAAGAGGGAGCCATGCACAAAGGCAAAGCTCTATTGGTTTAATCCACGTTCCCACTCTCCCAGATGGTCATGCGATTTTGAGCAATGAGTGAAATGACAAGAATGCAGATACAAGATACAAAAATAGTTCGAGGCTGGGTGCTTCTTAGGGGACAGCGTGAGGAGCACAGTAACGAAAAAGGAGCTCGGAATAGAGCCGCCGTTCTTCTGAATCCTGAGGAGCTAAGTTGTTCCAGAAGTGTCCCATCAGAGAAGACAGTGAGGACAACCCAAGTTACACTGGAGAGGGACCATGATTCTTAGAAAGACTCTCCAAGGACAATGTTGAAACGTATAGTATGACTTTCTATATCCATGGAATCACACATGCTGTCAGACTGTACAATGAGAACTGCTGAGCCTGTACATGTCATTCATCTGTAGATAGTAAATAATGTAATCATGTGCAATGAACCTACATGTATATACCTTTGCACTAGATACTGTATATAGAGATAGATACATAGATTTACATATACAGCTAGCTAAAAAAACATAGCAGCTGTTTGCATTGTATATTTTGTGTGCTCCCTGTGTGCTCTTACTACTGTCCTGCATGTAAGCTGCAACATTGAAATTTCTCCACTGTGGAACCAATCAAGGATCTCTTATCTCATCTTATGTGAAAGCACCAGAAAGTTACATAGTGTATCTTTAAACGTATGACTATAACTTATTATTATTATAAAATTCCATATTCAGATACAACTTAACAAAACAAGTGTAATGGAAGAAGACATGGAGGACCCTTCCTAAACTTGCCCCTTGTTGGTCTGAAAACAACACCCTTCCGTCGCACACAAGCGTGGACAGAGAGCCAGTGTTGTATGAAGAGATGCAATTACCGGCTCCCGTTTTACACCCGGAGACACGGCCCCGTGGAGTTAACATGGAGTGAGAGGTGCCGGCGCAGAAACAATCTACTGTGAACCAGACGACTCCGCTAATCAATAAAAGAGCACTCAGCACTAATGAAACATACTGAGGGAGTGTGTGTGTGTGTGTGTGTGTGCATGTGTGTGTGTGTGTGTGTGTGGAAACAGCCTAAGGAGTCACGATCACAGCCTCACGATTTCCAAGGATGCAACAGGGAATTTAAGGAGGAATAAAACATTTCACTATAAACAACGACTAAACAAGTCACTTACTAGAAAAGAAAAGAAAGCGTGTGGGTTGCAAAAGTATTATTTACAGCTTGTCAAGTCACAAACATAAATATTTTACTTCGAAAACGTTCATTTTGTCTTGAGTTGAATCCCAAAAAGAATATGTTCATTTTTATATTTTACAACTGTGAGGTAAAAGCAAAATAATACATGAATTTGTCAACAACAACAACAAAATACTATGTGCAATACCCTGCGCCAACAGCTTTTGGCTCAATATTTGTCTAATGTTTTTAATTATTCAAATGTGTGAGTTTAATGTGAGAGAGAGATAACATTTTAATACTGTTGAATGTGTCCCCTGCTACTTGTGGCTTTATTCATGCAGTTTTTTTTTATTTACCACTTGTCCATAAAGGCCAGTGTAGTGTAAGACTAATATTTGCCTCGTGCAAAGCCGTGAATGTCTGCAGATCCAGAGTAACCATTGGCCTCTTGTCTGCACAGATCACAACACTGAGATCGTAATGAGTTTCCTCTGTTGAGAAGAACGAGTTGGGATGCCTCCTGGACGCCTCCCTGGGGAGATGTTCTGGGCATGTCCTGAAGTGTAGAGACCTATAGGACGGACACGGACACGGACACACACACACACAGACACAGACATACAGACACACAGACAAACAGACACACAGAGACAGACACACAGACAAACAGACACATACACAGAGACAGAGACAGACACACAGACAAACAGAGACAGAGACGGACAGACACAGACACATACACATACACAGAGACAGAGACAGAGACAGAGACAGAGACAGAGACAGACACAGACACAGACACACAGACACACACACACGCAGGCCTGGGAACCCTTGGGAATCCCCTGGGCCAGCAGGTGGAAGTGTGTGTGGAGAGGGAGGTCTGGGGGTCTCTGCTGACTCAGTGACTCAGCAACAGATAATGCGGAAGAATATAAGTATAATGTATGAATAGATTAGTGAAACACCAGGATGTTGTAGAAATGGTTTCTCTTTCTTTCTACAGCATCTACTGTAAACAAAGACAGTCAAGTTCTAAAACATTTGAAAAGCATAATCTAGTAAAGTCATCAATATCATGTTAAAGGGCAAAATGTAAACACATAATGTTGTATCTGTTCTTTAACACTACAACTCCCAGAGCAGTCAAATTGACAGGTTTTAGTTTTGGAAGCGTCATAACTCCTATGTCATTATTTTTTTTAAAGTTATACTTTATTTTTTAAATCTGAGGAGTTTTAGCATTAACTCCCAGAGCCGTCATTTTCACTCCATTTCAAATTGTCAGTAGTTAGCATTTGGTAGCCTCTTACCAAACTGTTTTTGCTATTGTTATTACAGATTTAGCCACTTTTAGAAAAGGTGATTAAAGGTGAAGCTAAAAATTAACAGTTTTACTCATAACATGTTTTCAAATTTGCTTTCATTTGAATGGGAACCGTCAAAATAACTAGGAGTTTAAGTAGTTTCAGAAGTCTGGGATTCTTAGTGTTAAACTGGACTAAGTCATGTATCAAGTTTATCAAGCATCTATGTAAACAATCTGTATTCCAGAGCACACAAACACACACAAGAATCGACGGTACTACTTTAATAGAGATAAATCACCAACAATAATGCTGGCCACAAAACTCTAAATGTTGGACCTCACCTTTAAACTGCTGTATCTCTCCGGTGGGACTCTTGGGTAATCCTTTATGACAGGCATCACTGGTCAGAGCCACCGTCACGCCACAGCTGCCCAACAGGAAGCCAATCTGCTGACTTCCTGCATCCTACAGACGGAGAGAAGGACACAAAAACAAAAAAAAAGATTATAAAGAAGTAACTTAGTATCTTAGTTGAGTCGTAAAGGGGAGGCAGCAGCGTGAGCGAACCTTCCTGGAGAGTGGGACTTCAATGGGCACAGGAACAACGTCGGCGAGGAGACAGCCGTAAAACGCTGAGATGAAAGCTGCGGGGTCGTTGTTGGGGTACACTAGCGCCACCTAAAGATGAGACAAATGCACACACAAATATCAAAGTTAAGGAAAATGTATGCGATTTTGTTAATTGATTGTTTTGGGTTTTAAAATATGCATTATTTTTGGCCATTAAAAAATAATGAGGCTGTTTACTTTGTCTTTTGGGGTTTTAAAATCTGCAAAAATATTTATGAAGTAGAAAATTCATTCTCCGCCCCCTGGTGGTACACTAGAGGGAGGAGTTGATTTTTTAATAAAAAAATAATAAAAAAATAACAAATACCGGCTCCAAAAACAGTCATGTAAATAAAAAAAGTAATTCATGGGTAGTACTTTTGTTTTAAAATGCCTCTGAATGTGGGATGGTAATAATGATTCCTTCTAACGCTGTAACTTTGGGGCTGAAGTTCCTGTTATTGGCATGGCTTGATAAAAAACAACTCCAGGTCTGTTTTTGATGAGGAACAATGTTGTAACATGGTTGAAAGCTCAGAAATCAGCGTTAGAAAAATGTACACTTATCCATGTTATTGTCGGAAACAACTCAAAAGTCTTGAGTATTATTTTATTTTGTATCCAGAGAATTGAAGTCAAATCGATCCCAACACCTGCTGACCATACACCTGCTGACCATACACCTGCTGACCATACATCTGCTGACCATACACCTGCTGACCATACACCTGCTGACCATACATCTGCTGACCATACACCTGCTGACCATACACCTGCTGACCATACACCTGCTGACCATACACCTGCTGACCACACACCTGCTGACCATACATCTGCTGACCATACACCTGCTGACCATACACCTGCTGACCACATACCAGCTGACCATACACCTGCTGACCACATACCAGCTGACCATACACCTGCTGACCATACACCTGCTGACCATACACCTGCTGACCATACACCTGCTGACCATACACCTGCTGACCATACATCTGCTGACCATACACCTGCTGACCATACACCTGCTGACCATACACCTGCTGACCATACATCTGCTGACCATACACCTGCTGACCATATACCTACTGACCATACATCTGCTGACCATACACCTGCTGACCATACACCTGCTGACCATACATCTGCTGACCATACACCTGCTGACCATACACCTGCTGACCATACATCTGCTGACCATACACCTGCTGACCATACACCTGCTGACCATACACCTGCTGACCATACATCTGCTGACCATACACCTGCTGACCATACACCTGCTGACCACATACCAGCTGACCATACACCTGCTGACCACATACCAGCTGACCATACACCTGCTGACCATACACCTGCTGACCATACACCTGCTGACCATACACCTGCTGACCATACATCTGCTGACCATACACCTGCTGACCATACACCTGCTGACCATACACCTGCTGACCATACATCTGCTGACCATACACCTGCTGACCATACACCTGCTGACCATACACCTGCTGACCATACACCTGCTGACCATACACCTGCTGACCATACACCTACTGACCATACATCTGCTGACCATACACCTGCTGACCATACACCTGCTGACCATACATCTGCTGACCATACACCTGCTGACCATACACCTGCTGACCATACACCTGCTGACCATACATCTGCTGACCATACACCTGCTGACCATACACCTGCTGACCATACACCTGCTGACCATAACACTCTGCTGACCATACACCTGCTGACCATACACCTGCTGACCATACACCTGCTGACCATACACCTGCTGACCATACACCTGCTGACCATACACCTGCTGACCATACACCTGCTGACCATACACCTGCTGACCATACACCTGCTGACCATACACCTACTGACCATACATCTACTGACCATACATCTGCTGACCATACACCTGCTGACCATACACCTGCTGACCATACACCTACTGACCATACACCTGCTGACCATACACCTGCTGACCATACATCTGCTGACCATACACCTGCTGACACCGCCATAACTTTATAAGAGGATTTTCCCAATGTTTAGGACAGAACCGCCCTCTCCACTTCTTGAACAAAACTCTCTGGTCTTATTTGACGAGCTCGTATCTCCAGAATGATTGACAACTGGGATGACCAATAGTCTTGATGATCCACCCGGAAGTAGAAAATCCTCCTATATACCTTAAATCCCTAATGCTGTGGATTGTTGTCACTTGTGTCTGTTTGCCCACGCAGACACGCTGACACATCTCTGACATTCTGGCTTCCTCCCTCTCCTTCTTTTCATAGCTCCAGACGGTAGCTTTCACAGCAGCCGCTTATGAGACCTCATGTTACTGCATCCGGCCTGGGCTCTGGTTACATGTCGTGATGATAACACAAATGTCAGTAAGTGCTGTCTAATAGCTTTCATATATGCAGCAGTAGCAGGGGAGCAGGAACATGGAGTGTGTGAGAGCGTAGTAGAGGATGAGGAGAACACCGTTGACTTTCTTTTGCGTTATAAATTGCAATCCAAGCAGAGACACTCAGACACACTTTCTCCAGCTCATCCTCGGAATCCCGGTGTTCATTTCTTTATTTAAGGAACACTGTCATTTATTTAAGGAAATGTCATGGTTTGATTTTCTTTTTCTTCTTTTTGGTCATATTTTACATACTGACACGTTTTACAGTTCAAACATATGAGTAAGGGATAATGTATAGTACGCAGGTCACTATCGGAAAATAAGTACCAACAGGGCGGAGCTTCTGCCCTGAAGGTACATTATCACGCTTATTATACGGCTTTGTACCAAACGAAAACACACAAAATAAACTTCAGTCCACTTTTATGAATGCCGAAAGGTTTATTTAATGACTGCAAATAAAAGAGTTCCCAAAGGTTTTCCCGTGGCTATGCAAGTAACAGTTAGGCTAGCAACTTCCAAACTAGAACTCTACATGAAAACGGAACAAAGAATTCTGAACATAAACTCAACCTAAATCCATAATTCGATCCTCTACAAATGAGTTTTAAGATGTTATATCATGTTAATGGTTACTTCTGGTTTACCACTATCGCTTTTGTCACATTCAAACAGTATTTTTGTCATGAAAACGTTATCATGAAAAACAGATAATTCTGAAAACCTCCGTGCATGTGTGTTAAGAATGTTTATGCATAATGTATTCTCCCATTAACATTTAAATGTGTTGATTGATTGTTATACGGGTCTATTGAGCGTGGCTAGCTCAGTAGGAGACAGTAGTAGCGACGAAGTGGCCGGGACTACTTCCGGAGTAATCTACACATCTGAATTACAAGCAGAGGGTGCATTGCCAAACGGCAGCGGTCATTATTGTTTTGAGAGGTCGGTTATCAAGAAATTATGATCAGTAGAACGTTTTGAAATTACATTAAAATCAACAGAGCGTTCTACTGCTGCTGTGAGGAGCCGTGAGATAATATAATATAATGAAACCAAAAAAGGAATAGGGAGAAGCAATGCTTAGTCAAGTCTATCTATTCTACACCAGGTTTAACCAGCTTTATCTGTCTGGTATACCATAATTAACCAACATACAAAAGACACTTTTCATATTCTTTAAACAGTTGAAACTTAAAGATATATAATAGGATTTTCTACTTCCGCGTCGAGCATCAAGACTATTGGTCTTCTCAATTGTCAATCATTCTGGTGATACGTGCTCGTCAAATAAGACCAGAGAGTTTTGTTCAAAAGGTGGAGAGGGCGGTTCTGTCCTAAAAATTGAGAAAAACCTCCCATTTACCTTTAAGATAAGTTTTAAATTGTAACAAATAAGTATTTTTTTCAAGTCTTTGCTTAAGTCATTCGATAATTGACAGAAGATTTGGAAAAATGTGGGAAGAAGAGTTTACAATAGCAACAGCTGTTTTGTTTTAGAGTTGTTGATCTACCCACTTCAGTCCTAACTTTAATCCAACTAGACAATATTAAGACTTGAAAACGTTGCTTTTTGGTTCTGGTAATCTTTGGAAAGCTTGGCGACATAATAAACTTGGCTTTGTAAAATTGTTATGTTGCTGAAACCATCCAAAGATCGTCAGAAATAAACGTGCATATTATTTTTGGCTTCATTCTAACCACACATGTCGTCCCATCATCCAAAACACAGCGATAAAACCACAATCTTTATCTCAAATACGATCCATCTGCTTTTCCGCCTCTCTATTCTGTATTAGTTCTATTAAATATGCAACAATAAGTCCAAACCCCGCTGTCAGCAAATTCCACATTCACTTTGGTTGAAAATCCATTTACATCAGAGCACATGTGATTGCTAGCAGGCGGCGTTTGACTCATACGCTACGCACCAACTATTTCTGTATCATTTCCCGCTCTAATTAGTCTCCTCTGTAATCACTCACACGTTTCTATAAGGACGCAGTAAATGGGAAAAAGCAGGTTTGCGACTCGGAGGAGCTGTAATTAAAAGAGACTCCCTTCCGGCTCGTGTCGGCTCAAAAAACACGGTCGATGACTTATTATGTTGGTCTTGTTTACAGGGGAATGGGAAAAGGTCACAGTAATAATTATTATATTTGTGGTTTTTTTAGTGAGAATATGTCTCAAAGTGTGTGTAATTAGTTTTCTTTTGTTTTAAGGATGCAGTTATATACCTTGTTATCATAAGACTCAAAAGATAAATATTCTACAAGCCTAGTATGTCATTTTTAGCTCAAAGATTACTACTCTGAAAGCATGAATATTGTTTAAAAATATAAAATATCAACTACATCTGAAAAAGTCTTGAACCCATGGCTCATCTCAAAAAACTGCAATATATCCAGAACTCTGCCGTCCACCTGCTCACCCACACCCGCTCCAGAGACCACATCACCCCTGTCCTCAAAAAACTCCACTGCCTCCCTGTTCAATACCGCATCCAATACAAGGTCCTCCTCCTCCATAACCTGCTCCTTCTTACCTCACTGACCTCCTCCATCATCACTGTCCCACCCGCCGCCTCAGATCTACAGACTCCAACCTCCTCACTCCCCTCAGACCATAGTGCCGAACCTTGGGGGACTGAGCCTTTGCTGCAGCTGCCCCCACTCTCTGGAACTCACTCCCACAACACATCAGGAACTCAGACTCACTACAGAACTTCAAATCACTGCTCAAAACTGCCAACACTTAACTGTTTATTTTTAACTTTTTATTTTTCTTTCTTATTTTTCTTCTGTACAGCGTCTTTGAGTGTCCAAAAAAGCGCATATAAGTACGGAGTATGGTGCTCATGATTTCACCTGTTTGTCTAAGGAAAGAAAAAATTCTGGGTTATGAACAAGGAATATTCAAAATTGAAGGTTGGCTCTTCATTAGGAACTTAAATATAGTTGAGGGATGTATATTTTAGCATAATCTAGACTGAAACAAACAGATGCCATACATGTACACTCGATCTTGTAGATAACAAGCTGATAAGTTAGATGCTTTCTTATGACTTATGATCAGAGGTGGGACAAAGTCATTGTTTAGCAAGTCACAAGTCAGTCTCAATTCATTGCCCTCAAGTCCCGAGTCAAGTCACGAGTCAAGACAGGCAAGTCCCGAGTCGAGTCCAAGTCAAAGGCCAACAAATCTCAAGTCAGTCCCAAGTCCTACGGTTTGACTTTCGAGTCCTCTCGAGTCTTTTTGACCGCGATTTGTTTCTTGTTGGTCTCCACGTACTTTTGTAGGCAAACAAAATAATGTTAGGAATCATTTTGCTGGTGCATTCTCGTTGGTCTCTGACCCATGGACTAACAGTTTGTTCCATGTCGTTGGCTGCTGATTAGGGATGTAAAAAACTATGAATTTTCATGACCGACCACCGAGCCTCATTAACCGGTTGAAACCGGTTAACCGCGTAGTTTAAGATAGTCCACGTTCTTTGAAATAACAGCCATTTCGAGCCGCGTACTTTTCATAAGAGCAGCTCTGCGTTCTACTGGATCAGAGCTGAGACAGCGGCGCCCAAACCCGCAACAGCTCCGGCACCTTTGCGCACAGAGAACTGCTTTTTTAATCTTCCCATTCTGCTGTGCTGCGGGTTAATACCAAAACTTTCTAGCAGCAAACGACGGCTCGTTCACATGGTCAGAGCAGCGAGTGACGCGTCTCACAGGTCTTCACAAAAGTTTAAATACAAGTGATGTGTGTGGAGCTGATCCCGAGGACCATAAACACAAACATGGTCCATATGGTTTGACTGGAGCTGCGTATTTGCGCGAATCCTTTGGGCTCCGTGACACAGAGGAGCGCGACAGACCGGTGTGTGTGTGTGTATGTGTGTGTGTATGTATGTGTGTGTGTATGTATATGTGTGTGTGTAAATGTAAGCTCCAATGTAGTTCTGACCCGCGCCAGTGTGCAACTTTGGCGGTAACAGAGGGGAGAGATGATGCGTGTGGATGTTACGTATGGAGAGGGGGAAAGTGTGTGTGTGTGTGTGTGTGTGTGTGCGCGTGCGTGCATGTGTGCATATGTGGCTCGTGCGGCGTGAGAGTCGTCCCGGAGTTTATAATACATGGGCGCACACAGCTAGAGACAGACCCGCTCATCACACCGTGCAAATAGGGCTTGAAAAAGCGTTATTAAGAGACCTCCCCTCTCCCCTTTTTCTCTTTTTTAACCGACAGCTTTGACCGGTTAACGCTGTGACGGTCAACCACCGGTTAACCGGTCGCCGATTTACATCCCTACTGCTGATAAATCAAAACTATCTACGTGATCTAATTGGATGTTGTGCCAGATGCAGGCTCATTTACACATGCACAGACCACACATAAAATCAGAGCAGTCCGTGTCAACATACTTTTTATCTTTGGGGTTTTTAATGGGAAGTAGCAAGTGCAGCATATATGAATATGAGTATTGGGCTAGGACCTGTATCTATATAATCAGTTTAATGTCCGTAGTGGTTATTGTTCCAAATGTCCTACTGTAGAATAGGGGTAGTATGAGGGGTCTAGGCTTTGGACCTGGGGCAGCTCGCCATCAACTGGACCAGCATTAGCAATATCTCATAATTACCAATATATCATTACATAATAAAATGTCTCATATAAATTAATTCAATCAGTCAAAGCACTGATTCTCATATCAATGCACCATAAACAATAGTGCAAATATTAATCTAGCTTAGTGCACATAATCAAAACAACTATCTAATGTATGCAAACTTTAGCAGGATGAGCACAGCAAAAACATACTCATAATATTAGGCCTCGGCGCCCACACAGAAAAATATAAGAAAGAGCCAACAGAGCAGCGCAGGCTAGCGCTAGTTTGACTCACCAGTTCCTCTTTAAAACACGGCACACAGTGTGACAACTGCGTCGATTCAATTGTATGAGGCGCCTGTAGTGAAAGCATATCAATTACGGTTTGTAGAACAAAATATGACGTTAGGTCGCGATAAATACCTGCAGCTCGCTCATTTCCAGCTCCCCTAGACAACACACCCACCGGTGAATGCAGTCCGCTTGTTTAGGGAAGTGTTGCTGCGCGAACTGCCTGGAACTCACGTTCGAACTCTCTCGCGAGCGCTACAACTACCGCGAGGCTTTGTTTCTTCAGAGACGGCATAGATAGAAAGAGAGATGCGGAGAAAGGTAAAAATGGCCCGGGTTACGCAAGTCTTTACAAGTCAATTGGCGCAAGTCCAAGTGAAAGTCAGAGTCATTGATGTTAAAGTCCAAGTCGAGTTGCAAGTCTTTTTATATTTGGTCAAGTCGAGTCTAAAGTCATCAAAATCATGACTCGAGTCTGACTCGAGTCCAAGTCACATGACTCGAGTCCACACCTCTGCTTATGATTATATTTATGGTTGGATATTGGTCATATTACAATTCATTCCCAGTTAGTAGTTCCCATAGATTCAAATCATTCCCAGGTAAAGTTCCTAAATATAGAATATATCCCAATTGCCCCAATTTAATTTCCCATGGATATTTACCAGAAACTTTTAGGAAATTGACAGGACATTTTCTGCCCGTTTGCAACTATACATGGAAACTTGCAGGGAATTCTTAACCTCAAGACAGGTACGCACTGTGACTTTAAAGGAATTGTTTGATTTTGACATCACACCTTTGAGCTGCAGGTCAACTTGGGTCCCTAGTTACTATGGATTTCTCACACACACACACACACACACACACACACGCACCCACACCCCCACACCCACACACCCACACACACAGACTCACCCTGTCCCCCGGCCGCACCACGGGCTCCTGTTTGGATCCCAGTTTGTGGAGCAGGTTGTAGGCCACCTTCACACTCCGGGACCAGAGCTTCCCTGCAGAAACACAACCACACACTCTCTGTAAAGCGGAGAATCTGGAAATGCTTCGTATAAATCAAATAAATTGTTGAGTGACAGTGAATGACAATTTTCATTTGCAATTTCTGGATTTTTGACAGCTTTCAAGTCTACCATCGTCAAGCTGAGAAATACCGTTCCATTCAATGAGATTTAGAATGATGTGTGACGCTTGCTTTTCACATTTGAAACCATTAGAGTTTGTGAACCATTAAACAAATCAGTGGCAGTCCTCACTCTACAGCCACAGTCCTGCATCGCATGACCTCTGTCCTCGTTCTACAGCCTGAGTCCTGGATCTATAGCCTGTCCGTTCGTGGGAGCAGATCCCTCCCTTAACATGGGCCGAGATTTCCCTACTCTTTCTCCCATTGAGTTTTTTGAGTTGTTCCTGGCATGATTGGAGATGTAATGGCAGATTGATAGTGTGATAGCCGTTCAGATCTGTTTAGCTGTGCATACAACTGAGGGAATTTACCTTTACTCTCTCTAAAATACTTATCTATGATTTTCTTTTGTTGCCATCTTGTTTTATTAAGCGCTTTGACTTACCTTGTGTATGAAATGTGCCATACGATTAAACTCGCCTATCCTTGCCGAGATCACGTCGTATTAAAACATCAGGACAGAAATGTGACCAGGTCCATATCAAACCAATCTAGTGGCGCATACTTGTTCATTACCAATCCAAGCAATGGATGATCAGGTTCCACATATTTTCCAGGCAATTTCAGGAAATAATACTGCTCATTCCCATCAACGTCCATCTGACCGAGGATTACACATTATCTGTTCCGTATGCACAGCTCTAGGCTTTGTTCATTATTGCGGCGAACAAAAGAATGTATTTCTCTTAATTCAGAATGACAGGGGAGGAAGCCAGGCAGGGTACTATATTGTTTTAAATGACTTCTGCTGATGTTTGTCGCTGATATGATGGACGGAAAGAGAGGGAGGGATGGTGGAGGAAAGAGAACGCAGCGATGGTGAAGGTTTGGACCACACAAAAATCCCCCCATTTGCTACACGCCTGTGCCTCCATTTACCGGGGTAAACAGTGTCTCACGACTTTGAATCCAGCTCGTGCAGCAACCTGCCTCCTCCTCAGTTCTCCAACAGTCAGGGCCTTCTGTGTGGCTGGTTCAAAGTTATGAAACGCTCAGTTGTAGTGTTTGAAGTCTAATCTTCATAATTTCTCTGCTCTTATTTGTTTTTTCTGATTTTATTATTTTAAACCGGTAGAAGAGATTTTTTTTCCTATTCTCTGCCTTGTTTTCTTTTTTTTTATTTACCACAAACTCCTGTGTTTGGAAACTCTTTTGTGTTGTGTATTTCGATTCATGTTATTGGTTTGTGAATTAGGCTTACTTTCATAATCTATATTTGAATTCCCTCCGTTTATCATGAAATATTTCTGCCACAGTCTAAATGCCACAACCTTATCCAACATTCAATACACAAATATGTCAATAAATACAATTCTAGCACTGCCCTGACTAAGACTTTTGTAGAAACGGGTTGGTTCAAGTTAAACAGAACACAGTTTTCAGAGGAACTCCTTCTCCAGTTCTTTCATTGCAACAGTTTTCTCAAGGCCACGAGTTGGATGAGAACCTGTAAGTGTTTTTAGTATCTTTGATCCAGCACTCGATTTGCGATCCCTTCACTCAAATACAATTCTAGTAGGTAAGTAATAAATGTCTAAATGTTTTCCCAAATCATGCTTAAAGATTCACAAAGCTTCTACATTACTCTTAAGTCTGGAAGTCCTTTCTACTGGCCAACATCAGACATAAATGTATGAATATTATCACAAATTCTAGACATCTTTATGAGATGTGGCCAATTTCTGCCAAATGTTCGGTAATTTTTTAGCTTAACTTTTGCGTGTGTATTCCAATGTGGTTTTACTGCAATCTGAATCTTACGTGGATTGGCCCAGGAACTACAGACTAGTAGAGATACGTTTCCGCCACAATATCAAGCTTTAGGCCGTGTGGAACATTGTTATGTTACATACACTTTAGCCAGAACCCTTTTGCATTTTAAAATTGTCAATCAATGCCGTGAAATGGTTCTTGCTTTTCTTTTTTTGTTCAAATAAATTATAATAAACTAAAGAAAAACCTGGAATAAAAGCAGCAAAGCATCTCCTCCACTTGCTTATTAGGGGTTACGTGAAGTTCGGGAAGAGCGGGAGAGAGATGCCGGCTGTTCCCGAGGGGGCGGAGACCGGAGGTAACAAAACAAGCGTGTCCTTGTCGGAGACTTCAAAAGGGCCGGACGTGGAGAGAATGAGAGTTGTGCGCGCAGCCGGGATTGAAATTCAACTCACGCGACGTCTGTGAGGGCTCCGGAGCAAACAGGGAGGCTTCACAGGCAACTAAGGCCTGAGCATCATCATCATCATCATCACTCAGAAACGTGTGTGGACTTTATCAACATTTATAGACATTGGTCATCTGTCACTTATGGACCAATGGCTCTATGTATTTTTTTTATTTTTATCACTGCATTTCTTGGGTTTGAACTGTTTGATTCTCTGATCTGTGTTGGTGAAACGACAACTTTGCAAATTCCTGCTGTGATTTAGGGCAATACAAAAATGAATTGAATTGTACAGAGAAACACACTGGTTGTATGTGGGAGATGAGCAGTTCAAAATGTTCAGAGGAAAAATAAACAAATGGATGAAAAGACTATTCCAAAAGCTTTACCGTTTCTTGCGTATGTAATGAAAAAAAGGAAATGAATGTTAAATATGAAACAGACCACCAGACATAGGCCAACCCAAGCCTTGATAAATGGTAAGTGGTCTTAAAGGTTTTGGTTCTTTGGTTCTTCTCTAACAGACAATAGTAAGATAGTGATGTTGCTGCTCTTCCTTGGACTTTCTCTTTCTCTTCTCTTTTAATTTCTTTATTTCTTGCTTGTCGAATTATTGTTTGTACTTTTACTTAACTGTGTGTGTGTGTGTGTGTTTCTTACCTGCCTTAGGACAATGGATGCAATTTAGCTACTGTGCTAATTCCAGCATTCTTATGTTGACGCTGTTTGCAGACGCATCGATTAATATGTACTGTCCTAAATTCAAATAAATGAATAAATAAACGTGTGAAAGACAGCACCACCCTCATTCAGCCAATCAGCTCTAAGCCCAACGGCAAGTTTATCTGTATAGCACAGTTCATACACAAGAAACTCTGCTGAACAAAACAACATAGCAATTCAATTAGTGACTCAGAGGGCTAAAATTCTCCTAAACTTTTACTTTTACAAGACTCTTTCTTTTGGGACAAACTACATGCAGTATATTATTCATGAAACAAACAAAAAAGTTAGGTATCCCAGCTTTAACCGGTGGCACAATTTTTGGAGTCACTGTGTCAATTCCCATATACCAGAAGTCATTTATCCTTACTTTAGTGCGGTTGGCATTTGGACTTGAAACCCCAGGACTTTCTCCATGCACTGTAGATAAATCCAGTGCAGAAGTTGGAGCCCGAGCCTTCACAGAGACTGGACTAATCTGGATAAGGGCCGGACTCAAGCCAAGCAGTGATTTAAGTCTACTCTCCAGAGCGTTTCAGATTTACACCCCTCCACTGTTCTCCGACAGCAGTGTAGAGGTGTGACACTATAGCACGCTGTATGGGGAACGTTCTGATTATATAAAGTAGATCTGCGCTTCAATACCCCAACGCCTGATCATGAATTATAGAGAAACTAGATTTAAACTATCTGCGAAAAGAGTTTAGTGTAGAATCAAACGCTATCTCTGCCAAAACAGATGATTGTTATGTTATACCTCATTTTAAAACTCAGAATCTAATAGCTCATCATTGGTAACCAGCTGATATGTCAGTTAAACCTCATTGTTGGTGGATTTTGAATAAAATCATTGAAAACATTAAAAAAATTGAATTTGAACTCTGAGGTTTTTTATATGCATTTTTATAAATGTCGGGGTAGAAAAAAAAAAATGGGTGAAGGATCAGTGGAACATGCTCTGGATGGTGGAGACGAATCTAACGTAAATCGTTGGATTAGAAATGTTACTTTATCCACAATCTATGGTAAATATGTACAAAGAGACAGTCATTTGTAATAGTAATGATTGTACAACAGTTTAAGTAGTTTTTTATACTACTGTTCTCCCTAATTTCATTGTTAGTTACTCAACGTTCATCAAAAATGCTGGACATTGGCCCCTTATGGACCAATTCCAATGTATTTTCTGTTAGGTCTTTGGACCTAATGGTCGTGGGTTAGAGCCCACCACGACCCATGCCACATGCTCCCACTGACGTCTGCTGTTCTTGTGTCCTTGGGCAAGACACTTAACCCCACATTGCCCGAAGCTCCCGCTGAAAGACCAAGGCCATCTAGTCGATGACGGCGAAGGCATCTTCCCGTGGACCCACAGTGAGGGACTGGTGCGATAAGACTAGAGTGGCAGCGCTGATTGTCACTCCCCCCCAACCCAGAAATTGATTAATAAAGGGGTAGAAAATTCATGACATTTCCTGTGTTTGAACTTTTTGATTCTCTGATTTGTGTTGGCGAATTCAACGGTTGTGTAAAGTCCTCCGAGATAACTACTGTTGTGATTTAGGGCTGTACAAGAACAAATTGAATTGAAAGCGCTTTTCCAACAGTTATAATCAACATCATATAAACGATGGCGTACCGTATGTGAGGACGTAGAGTGGTTTTCCGTTGGGGTCCATGGTGCTCAGGCAGGGGGCTTTGGGGGAGATGGTGCCCCACCGCTGCAGCGCCGCCTCCAGGGACGGCGGCCAGTTGGTGACCACGCCCAGCTGCTCTCCCTGAGTCGGAGACATCCGCGACCCCTCGGCTCTGGGCTGGTTCGGGTCGGGCTGCTGGACTGGAGAATGGAAGAAGACAAAGTATAAATGCCGTCCCAGAAATAGCCTGAAATACACTGCCAAGAGAAGAAGAAGTATTCACTTGTTTAAAATGCATTGGCGATAGTGCTTTACTGAACTGTTGGACCTTTGGGGCCCTCAATTGTTTTCATTGTTGTGTTGTGTTGTTGTAAACTGATGTTCTGGCAGAGGCTGTGGGTGACTACAGCGCTACATGTGTTTTTCAGACCTCTGTATGTGTCACTGTGATCGTGAACTGATAATAACCGATAAAGTGCTTACATGATGTAGTGTAATAGCTTGCAGGAGGAGGAGAGTCTGTTTTGGGAATGAGATTAAAGGATATTTCTAAATTAAAAAAGAAAATTGTCCTTTATATAATACTTTCATGCTTTCAGGCTTTCTCTGATGCAGTGTTGCAGTCTACAAGCTAGAGTTTAAAGTTATATGTTTTGTAAATCAAAATGAATCTTCTAATGTCCCTCAGCAAACCTGCATCTCTATCACTTGGCTTTGGGAACTTCTATCATCAAGTTACATCTCATTTGGTAACGGCCTGCATGTAAAAGAAATAGGGGCTCAAAACATACACATTTTATCAACCATATATATTTATTTTTTGTTTTGATGTTTTATTAGTGCTCCTACATTTTGAAAAAAAAAAAAACCCAAAACAAACTATGGTATGGCAATTGGCGAATCATCACACAAACATAACACCTACAATTATTTTTGTGAATTTAGATTTAGAAACTTTGTGCCTTCAATCATCCCTGCACACTCATCTGTAGAGGGACAAACACAGTGGGACACCATTCCACAGCTCAGTGTACCTTCTAAAAGCTCCTCAAAGTCGTCAACAAAGAACTCCCGCAGAGGAGGCCGCTTGGGTCTCTTCAGGGTGTTCACCAACTGCTGGATTTTAGCCGATACTCTGCTACTGACCGGGACCCCTGCATACAGCCAGAAGGAAACCTGCTGTAACTAACTATTATAAGGCATCAATCATTCAATAGATAAGACATACATTATATAGGCAAGGTAGGACGAGTTTATTTGATTAAGTTAAGTGCTTATTAAATACCAATTGACAGTCAAAATAAAAAAGAAAAAATAATGCGCTGGAAAATGGCGGCAAGTGTCTCGGAAACAGTTGTTGTTTTCTGCTTTATGCATTATATTTTGCTTTTTTCTACCTAAGATGTTGCTGCAGTACAGTGTTCATGGTTTTGCGGGGATCAATAAAGTATCTATCTATCTATCTAAATTATCCATAAATTATACACTAACATACACTTAAATAGCTGTTAATTAGTGAGGCCAATGACTGCATTTCCTGTGTTCCAACAGTTTGATTGTCTCATCTGTGTTCATGAATCGACAACTTTGTAAAGACCTCAGAGACGACTGCTTCATTTGATTTACAGCTGTACAAAAATAATTCAAATTGACAATAAATGGCATCACAAAATCACTAATAATGAGTGGAAAAGCCTCTCTCATTATTTGTATATTCTCCTAAATATCTCCAGTGTGTGTGAACTGTGTATGGAACATGGTCGTCTCACCGTCGCCCGTCTCCATGAGCTCTGCGTTGCCGTATTTAGGCGCGTGTTTGTGTGCCGCAGGACAGGGCACCCGGTCGGCCTGGGTCCCATCGGAGGAGGACGTGGAGTTGTTGGTGTAACCCGTGACGTCTGGAGGAGCCGAGTGGTTTTCTGTGAGAGAAGAGACACTGTCAGTGGTGTTTAGCTAAAGGATAATTGTCCTATTTGGGTGGAAATTAAATAATATAAAAGTCTGTCACAATAACACACTAATTTCAGAGATCTATAGTTATAAATTATTTTATGGAAGGACTTTTGACTGTTGACATTATTACAAAATTGAACAATATCTGAAGGATATAAATAAACAACAGAATTGGGATAAAGTTACCCCTACATCCTAAAAAACCCAAATATTAAATGTATTTTAAATGTTCGGATGAAACATTATGAAATCATGGGGTAATAATAGATTCAGACTAAGATTTTAACATCACATCAGTAATATCAGTTTTTTACCATCTAAAAAGCATTGCCAGAATCAAAAATACAAAGTCTAAAGAAGACTAGGATCACTGGGCTCTCCAAACAGGCAGTAAAACTGCTCCGTTCTAATCAGTAACAAATCTAACATTGTGTCATTAAAGAACATACATTTAGCAAAATTGTCCTTTTTGAGTTTTTTTTACAAAATTCCATTGTTCCTTTACCAAAACCACATCAACGGCACAAAGGTTTCCCCCCCTTTGTTCTGTTTTATTGCTCCTTCATCAAACTCAAAGCAAAAAACTATTTTCTAGCTTTTAACCATGTTGCTCATCATTTACTTTCTTCAGTCTTAAGATTGATTTCTGCACTTCCCCCTCACAAAATCTTCAATGTTAACACCAAGGCATGCAGATGTACTGTAAAAAATTCAATATTTTTTGTTTTAAACAAGAGAAAACCGCATTGAACTTGACAGTCTAAGATTGTAACAATATTGGAAGTAAAGCCTTTGCAATGACTGGGAGGGGGATGTGTTTGTGCATATTTGAGCCAGAAGTTCTACATTTTAGTATGGATGGAGCTACAACAACCCCAGAGCTGATTTCCATAGAACAATGTTATAACACGGTTAAAATCTCCAAATAGAAGATTCTGCAGAATGTTGTATATGTGTATATACGGTAAATATAAGTGGTCAAGTTTACTACAAAACTATAGAGAGCGCTTTAATAACAATTCTCTATCCCTGCGGCTTTTTCTCCGTCGTCAACAACTTTACTTCTGCGACAAATGGAACTGCTGACTGTGGAACCATGTGAAGTAAACTCAACAAAAGCAGGTTTATATGATTTGGCCTCTGAGAGAAGTCTTTGAGAAATCACTGTGAAATAGAGCCTGCAGGAGACAGGAGACTGGAGGGATACGCCGGAGTGTGACTGTGACCGCTGACTGTGGAGGAGGTTCTGTAGAGAAGGGGTTTTTAAGAGTGATTTTGAGATCCTTATGATGTCCTGGGATCAAAAGATTAAAACTGGGGTACGTGACTTTCAAAGAACTAACATGGGTTCCCTCAACGCTTTCTGTTGAGGGAAACAACCAGTGGTATTTCTGGGTAGGAGAGAGAGGGAGAGAGACCAGAGAGAGACCAGAGAGAGAGACCAGAGAGAGACCAGAGAGAGACCAGAGAGAGAGACCAGAGAGAGACCAGAGAGAGAGAAAGACCAGAGAGAGAGAGAGAGAGAGAGAGAGAGACCAGAGAGAGAGAGAGACCAGAGAGAGAGAGAGACCAGAGAAAGAGAAAGAGAGAGACCAGAGAGAGAGAGAGAGAGAGAGAGAGAGACCAGAGAGAGAGACCAAAGAGGGAAAAAGAGAGGAAAGAGAGACCAAAGAGAGAGAGAGAGAGAGACCAGAGAGAGTGAGACCAGAGAGAGAGAAAGAGAAAAGAGAGAAAGAGAGAGAGACCAGAGAGAGACCAGAGAGAAGAGAGAGACCAAAGAGACAAAACAGAGAGACAAAACAGAGCGAGACCAGAGAGAGGGAGAGGGAAGGAGAGAGCAAGAGAGAGAAAGAGAGGGAGAGAGAGACCAAGAGAGACCAGTGAGAAAGACCAGAGAGAGAGAGAGAAAGAGAGAGAAAGACAAGAAGGAGCAGGACTGAGGGCTATGGGGAGGCCAGAAAGACCAGAGAGAGAGAAAGAGGAAGAGACCAGAGAGACAGAGACAAGAGAGAGAGAGAATTGATCAAAGCAGTGTGCTGCGAGCGACCTCTGACCTGTGCGATGCAGTCTGTGGCGGTGCAGGTGCGCGTGCTGCTGTAGGACGTCTGCCAGTCGCCCCGCCACTCCGCCGCCGCAGCTGCCCCGGGACGAGGAGGACGAGGAGGCGCTGGAGCCAGTGGTGGTGCTGGAGGAGGCGGGGTGCAGGCCGCGGCTGGCCCAGTGCTCTGTGGTCAGGCCGTCCTCCAGGCTGGACGTCCCATTGCCGCCACCGCCGCCGCCTCCCACCCGCTCCCCCTCTGCGCTTTGCTCCTCGCCGTCTGGCTCCGCCTCCGAGCCCGACGACGTGTCTGCGGGAAAGAAGGCAAGGCAGTTTAATTGTCTAGCACGGTTCATACACAAGGCAGATTCAGACTAATTATTTATCCCACCAGGGGAAATTTGTTTGAGCAGCACATACAAAAAAATACACTAAAAAATATATTTATAAATAATAATAATAATAAAATAAATAAATAACATGAAAACACAGGAAATAAGCAAAGGAAGGTTTCTCACCCATCATCTGTACTTCTTAGCAAGTTTTCCCGACGTTTCGTCCTCAACCTGGGGACTTCTTCAGGGAATGAATTCTCGGACCGCGCGTTGGAGATTTATAACCTATGGGTGTGGTAAGCCACACCCTAATCCTGATACTAACTCGTAAACAATCTCAGGTCTGCTTGATGTAGAAGGGAGCAGGTCTAACGACCCTGCTGAGGCTAACGACCCTAACTCCTTAGCATGTCACAGACCTATTGTCTGCTGGGATCATCAAGTGGAGTGCAGGTTTCACCCCTCCTAACTCATTAGCATGTCACTGACCTTGTCCCAAGTTAGGGCATTGTTTTTAGGATGTCGTCATAGATGCGAGGCAAAACAAATCTTAACCCTCCTCCTCTGTTAAGAGAAGGTTTTTGTTTCCTCACAAAAATGGCTTCTTTCACCCCTCTCTCAAACCAATTCTTCTCCCGAGCCAGAATTTTAACCTCTGTGTCCTCCACCGTGTGGTTGGAGGCCTTGAGGTGGAGATGAACAGCCGACTGTGGCCCACTAGAGTTTTCTCTACGATGTTGGTAAAGTCGTTTCTGTAGAGTTTGTTTGGTTTCTCCAATATAGTGGTCAGTGCACTCCTCTTCACTACATTTAATTGAATACACCACATTGCTCTGTTTGTGTCTGGGTGTTTTGTCTTTGGGATGCACTAATTTCTGTCTTAACGTGTTGAAAGGTTTGAAATACACAGGGATTTTGTGTTGCCTAAAGATTCTTTGTAGTTTCTCTGAAACTCCCGCCACATACGGTAAGGACACCCCTCTCCTCCTACTTTCTTCTGTCTGTAGGACTGTGTCTCTGGCCTTTCTCGTCCTTTGGGCTTTAGTAAAAGACCACTTGGGGTAGCCACATCTGGAAAGTGCTCTCTGAACATGTTTGGTTTCTCTGTTCTTTCCCTCCGAGCTAGTGGGGACCTGGTGGGCTCGGTGTTGAAGCGTTCTAATGACCCCGAGTTTGTGTTGTAGCGGATGGTTTGAATCAAAGGCCAGGTACTGGTCAGTGTGAGTGGACTTTCTGAAGACCTCAGTCTCTAATTGTCCGTTCTCCAGTATGATGACCGGACAATTAGAGACTGAGGACAAGAACGGACAATTAGAGACTGAGGTCTTCAGAAAGTCCACTCACACTGACCAGTACCTGGCCTTTGATTCAAACCATCCGCTACAACACAAACTCGGGGTCATTAGAACGCTTCAACACCGAGCCCACCAGGTCCCCACTAGCTCGGAGGGAAAGAACAGAGAAACCAAACATGTTCAGAGAGCACTTTCCAGATGTGGCTACCCCAAGTGGTCTTTTACTAAAGCCCAAAGGACGAGAAAGGCCAGAGACACAGTCCAACAGACAGAAGAAAGTAGGAGGAGAGGGGTGTCCTTACCGTATGTGGCGGGAGTTTCAGAGAAACTACAAAGAATCTTTAGGCAACACAAAATCCCTGTGTATTTCAAACCTTTCAACACGTTAAGACAGAAATTAGTGCATCCCAAAGACAAAACACCCAGACACAAACAGAGCAATGTGGTGTATTCAATTAAATGTAGTGAAGAGGAGTGCACTGACCACTATATTGGAGAAACCAAACAAACTCTACAGAAACGACTTTACCAACATCGTAGAGAAAACTCTAGTGGGCCACAGTCGGCTGTTCATCTCCACCTCAAGGCCTCCAACCACACGGTGGAGGACACAGAGGTTAAAATTCTGGCTCGGGAGAAGAATTGGTTTGAGAGAGGGGTGAAAGAAGCCATTTTTGTGAGGAAACAAAAACCTTCTCTTAACAGAGGAGGAGGGTTAAGATTTGTTTTGCCTCGCATCTATGACGACATCCTAAAAACAATGCCCTAACTTGGGACAAGGTCAGTGACATGCTAATGAGTTAGGAGGGGTGAAACCTGCACTCCACTTGAGCATCCCAGCAGACAATAGGTCTGTGACATGCTAAGGAGTTAGGGTCGTTAGCCTCAGCAGGGTCGTTAGACCTGCTCCCTTCTACATCAAGCAGACCTGAGATTGTTTACGAGTTAGTATCAGGATAGGTTATAAATCTCCAACGCGCGGTCCGAGAATTCATTCCCTGAAGAAGTCCCCAGGTTGAGGACGAAACGTCGGGAAAACTTGCTAAGAAGTACAGATGATGGGTGAGAAACCTTCCTTTGCTTTGACTAATCCCTGTACGACTGAGGGCTTACACAAACACAGGAAATAAGGCAACTCAAATTGAAAAACAAAACGGGAAAATTAATTAGCATCATAGATAATTATAGCGCAATTAAAAAGAGTGAAGATAAAATCCCTTCGTTGTATACACAGATTAACAGAACTGTTTTTAACCTGGATTACACGATTAGTTTTGTGCAAAAACATAGATTTTTATTTAGTAATTGATTCTAGTTCTGTTCATTTCATTCAGAAGTAATACCGTATTTTCCGGACTATAAGCCGCTAATTTTTTCTAGTGTTTTACCCACTGCGGCTTGTACAACAATGCGGCTAATAGTATGTGTAGGAAGCATTAGCACAGTATTGTATCACATTTGACACATATTCAAGCCTCTTCCTCTGCTTTGTGTGAGGGAGCAGGGCGGCGTGTGGCTTTGGGAGGGGCCGCGGAGGCAGAGTCTGATGTTTGTCATTATGTCACGTCCATACAGCTCCAGAGGCGAGATGCAGCAGATATGAGGAAGAACAGAGGATGACCCAGTTCTCACAGGTGTCTGGGTCCCACTGGGGAAAGAGGGGGCTGGGGGGAGGGGGAGAGGGGCGAGGGGGGGAGTGCAGAGGTGAGGCGTGACCTACTAAAGCCACAATATCCGCCCAGACTTTCAAAGGAGAACTGTGGGCGTGAGATAATAATAAAAAAATATATATATATTATTGTTGGCGCAGCTGTTAGAGCTTGTGGTTCACAGCAAGAAACTCCTGGGTTCGATTCCACCTCCAGGCCTGGTATGTTCTTCCTGTGTCTTTGTAGGTTTCCTCCAGGTGCTCCGGTTTCCACATATGGCTAAAAACATATACAATACAATATAGGTATGAACGTAATGAGTGGTTTTGAATGGGGGCTTTTATGCACCAGTGTGTTTGGCGTCTCGCTTCCGTCATCACCGTATGGAGAATAGAGAGAATGGGGGTACAAAAAATCTGAACTCCAAAAATATTGTGAAGCTCTTTGGTGACCTTGGTCCGAGAAATGTGCTAAATGGAAAAAGATGACTTACTTACTTAGTACTATTGTGCCAGACCCTAGTATTAATATGTTTTCATTTCAGCCTTTAATCATGATCTACTATGGCATATCATGTTTGAGAATATGAAATTATTTCTTAAAGCTGAAATGTTTAACTTTGAAAGGACAAAAATATTTTCTCACATAGTGGCACAATTACTATGTCCTATCATTACAGGTTTTTTAGACAGGAGGGGCTGAGTTCCATGTGTGTGCCAGAAGTGTTTGATTTTAGCGTGAATGGGTCTAAAAACAACTCCAGATTTGTTTTTTTGATGAGAAAACAATATTGTAACATGATTAAAAGCTCAAAAAAAAGTCTTTAATAATGTAAAACCTAGGCTGTACAGAGATGTCCCCATTCTCTTCTATGGCCTCATTTTACAACTTAAAATCCATTTCTCTTTGTGTCTGACTCCTGGCTGAGTTTGTGTGTCCAGGTTCAGACCAGGACACTGCAGTAGTCTAGTCTCTCCCTCAGACAGACGCTGCCTTTACCATCCCCGCACTAAATCCTCTCTCCTTCTTTGACAGACAGGGGCTGGTTCCATGTTGTGTGCCCCCTCCGGATCTCTGTGGGCAGTTCTGGTCGTGGCCACATTGTTTCGCAGCTTCTTGTTTTAACTGCTGTTTTATGTCCCACAGATTTGTCAGCTCTACATGAGACGCCAAAGCAAAGAATCTTGGGAGTTCATGTGTGGAGATGAGCAGTCGGAATGTTGACAAGGACAAACAGAATACAGGACACAAAACAACACTCAGATAGGCCTAAACACTCTCTGACCCTACACCCCCATCACTTGCACTGTGCTGAGGGAATCCACCACCTCTTTAGTACTTTTAATCTATACTTTTGAATGTAACCATATTTCAAAGTACCAATACTGTATGTAAGATTTTCATGTCAAGTCATCATTAAATGGCCCTAATCTGTCAAAAGGCATTAATAAAACATGTTAGGGTAAAAAAATTAGTTTTACAGCACCCTAAATCTTGTTGTTGTTTTCATTTTGATGTCCCGCCCTCCACCATTTCAGAAATCAGAAATTCCGTGATCCGGGTTGCCAGAACTCACCGTGTCGAGGTGATCTGGTAAAGTACCATGTTGCGGCAGAACTAAAAAAGGTCACGTTACGATTCACAAATCATTAATGACAAAACAAGGAATAAAACCAGCATTTAAATCGGGGCCTTTGTGAAAAAGGTTTTGGTTATAGATTTGACAAAACTCCAGTCTATTCAGCTATTATGGTCCCAGCTGGATTCGTCTGCATATCTGGCAACCTGAGTGAGGGAGAGTGGGAGAAGTTGCAGTATCACTTTTGGCCAGATTTGTTAAATATTGCTGCTTTAACATGTTTTTAAGGCTTCACAGCTTCACACGGTACACAACATCGGCCATAACTCAGTCTGTCGTGCGTCTGCGATACTTTTCTCAACACTCATGTGAAACGCCTGCATCCAAGACCTATTTCTGGAGGAATGTCCCAAGTGCATTTAAAACAGTTCTAGCACACTGTGAGCTGCATTCTGTGGTCACAAAGAGGCCGTATACATATATCACGCATGAATCAATATAACTGCAACTTATAGGAAGCTCTTTTTGTACATTGTGTTTAGCCAAGCGTCAAGGCCGTCTGGGTCTAGATTTGTGAAAGATTTATAAGATGCAACCAGAGTAACTTTTGTGGCGCTTGCTCGTCTCTTTGGAGATGTTATTGCAGTAAAGTAATGCAAGAAAAGTGTTCAGATTTATTCAGAATGTCCATAATAGGTGCACTTTTCAGATTCAGTATTTGCATTTACTTTAGCATAATAAAGAGGCAAGTATATGATCTCTAGCTTTAGCATAATAAGGAAGCAAATAAAAATTCTCCAACATTAGCATAATGAAGAAGCAAGAATTAAGCATAAAATCTCAGACTTTACCATAATAAGAAGAATAAAGTCTCTATCTTAAGCATAATAAAGAAGAAAGTATAGAAATATATTTTTGTATGTACATCTGTAAAACCACATTGGAATGACTGTGACCAGAGTACCCCATGTGTGCACCAGACAGAGCAGATAGCACACGACAGAGCTCTTGCCACGGCGCCATTTCTCAGTGACATGTGCTTTTCCTCATTAAAAAATGTTTTCAATTACACTGGAGTTGTAGAATATAAACTTTAACCATGTCTTTTTCTAAACCATTAAAGAGTTTATGGAAGAAAAATCACAAATCGGTTACGTTTAACTTTGTGAAATCCAATTGAAAATGCAACACTATGATTTGTTCGCTCAAAGTGGGCGGGTACCTATTTGCTTCTGACCCATCTGTGGTTGGACTGGGCCTGGATTCAGTGGAGAAGGTGGCAAGATCAGGGCGATATTGTTGAACCAGAGCCATCCCTTTAACTAATTTTTTTTTCCCGCCAGAGAAGCACCGTGAGCTCCAGACACGTCTCTCTGAGATGCTCCAAGGACAGATTTAAAAACTCTTTTGTCCCTAACGCCATCAAGCTTTTTTAACAAAACCACTTCAGGGAGGAGCAGAGGGGGAAGAGAGAGACGTCTTGAGCAGTGCCTTGACTTCTCATTTTATGTAGTTATGATGAGGTTTTTTCTTTTTACTTTATCTGTGTATCTATCTATCTATGCATCTATCTATCTATCTATCTATCTATCTACGTATCTATCTATCTACCTAGTGTTCCATCCCAATGCCCTGCAAAAACTCTAGACTATTATTATCAACAATATGAATACAAGTTGTGCTATGTGTTTTCCCCAAGGACAAACAAGGATTCTACTGGAAACAAAATCCACTCACTTTGTTTAAACCTTCACTTTGAAAAAAACAAGTCCAGGATGTGACTTCATCTTCCCTCCAATAAAAAAATGACAGAATGTGTGCATTATCCCACATTAGTCTAGTGTTAGGTGACTTCAGCGCAGCCTGGGAGCACATTGGAATCACTTAATAATGATGATTAGAACAATACATGCCACAGACTCTTCACATACAGACAGCAGAGAACGTTCTGGACAAACTTCTGCATGTTTACAATTACAGTGTCCAGTAGGATTACGGCTATAGTGGGAAACGTGGTGATTATGGCCCATTGTAGCAGTGACCGAGGCTGTGTCTAAAGCATACACCCTCAATGAGTTTACGAGGCAGAAATGCAGTTAATTATACCGTCTGTTGGAAAGGCAGACACTTTGCATGGTGCAGTTATTTCCTAGTGGCCTATGGGAATCTTACATGGGAAAGAAAGAAAGAAAAGCTTGTTTGTGATTTGCTTTTTGCTTAAAGAATACAAAACATGCTTCTCAATGTAGCTATTGATATAAAACTATGTAATAATTGGCGGTACTGTGGCAGAGTGGGTAGCATTTCACTGTCAGATTGTGGCATAACTACATTTCATTTTGATTCGAGAAAAGATACTCAATGCTCAATACTGATCGTTTTCAAAGTAATTTCTAATGAAAGCTATTTTTGGACAATAAACTAACTTTGAACTGAAATGAATAATACTTTTGATGTGGCCATAAAGTTTTACGTAAGTTCCTTTGGTATAGTTTTAAAATGATTAAGAAAAGCTAAATAAATGTCTAATTTGGTCTTGTTTCTGTAACAATTTTGCTTAAATTAGTAAGTTTTAGTACTCAATGCGTTTGTACGTTTCTTCCTGTGTCTGGATGGGTTTCCTCCGGGCGCTCTGCTTTCCCACACCACCCAAAACAAGAAATATTCCTCCAGCTCTGGTAATCCTGGTCAAGAGCATCAACATCTGCTGCTGACAGAGACCCAAGTGTCACTGAAGGATGGGTCAAATGCAGAAGACACATTTCCAGTCTCACGTACAGTACGTATTTATAATTGCTCTATGCTTTCTCCTTTTAGGAAACAAATCAAATCCATAAATCACATCTAAAGAAAATAAAATCGGAGACCAAATTGTCGTCACTTTGACGCAAACAAATTGACATCACTTGCGCAACACGTTGGTCACCACAAGGCCCTTACGTTTCCTGCCGCGCAGCATCGAAATGTTCTAACTACGTAAGGGTCGCCGCAAGGAAGCTCCGCTGTGATTGGTCCGTGTGTGTGTATTGGAAGGAAGCACAGAGTGGCTACAGGGAGCATGGACGAGGCACTATGGAGCAGACTGCTTCACGCTTCGAAGGAATCAAAGGAAAAGTAGTTTGGGCTCATGGCCGAGCCTGATATACGCGGAGACTATGGACTATCTAACATATATATAACTTATAAACTGTGCAGTCGTTTGTTTTGCACTGTTCCTGTCTTGTCTGAATCTGCATTCGTAGCTTATTGCGTCTGTTCCATTCCTCCTGCACTTATAAATTGTTCATGTTTGCCTCAGATATTTACCACTTTTATTGTTTTGCTGTTTATGCTGAATAAAATTTAATAATAACTATGTTTCCAACAAGAACTGTGTCTTTATTCACAACATCACAGTTAAGTGACTTAATAAATAATGAGTCCATAGAACTATCGCATAAACCTACAGCAGAAACACATGTAATGATCTCAAACAGCTCGGTTTGTTCATGTTTTGTTCTGAAGAGGAGAAAGTAGCAGCGTAAAGACCGCTTTGGTATCTCAAGCAACTCCTGTGAGATCGCCATCGTGCGGTTGGTTGTGCGATTACAACATTCTCCTCAAAATATATAAATTATATTATATATAAATGTATAAATTAAATTGTGCTTGCGTAGGTTCACCGCAACCGCTAACGTAAGCAGCGCCGCGCAAGTATACACTAGGCTTTAGACCTTAAATAGTTTTGCTTTGTTATAGCGAGCACTTTAGCCCTCTTACTTCCGCTAGATTCCAATTCACTCCAAGAATAACTGCCATGGTTTAGTTGGCTGAACTTCCTGTGTTGGTTGAAAAGCAGCGTATCATGATAATAGTGATATAATTATGATATTTTTCTTACCTGGGGGAGTGTAAGCGTCCACTGAAGTCTGAACCACCAGAGACCTGCGTTTGGAGGGAATGGGGACGGCCATCTTCCTCTCCTTGTGTTTGGCCAACGCAGCCTGAACCGCTTCTGTGTGAACATCTGCGGAACAATAAACATAAATATTAACATTAGCCCCTACAGTTTGCTTTTTTGTTGTTGTAGCCATTTAAAATCAGACTTTATTCAGCCATCGGCCAGTCCAACTTTGACAAATTGGCATAGGCCTCAGAAAATCAGTCGATCTATGGTTAGAATGGTCAATTTTTTGTCTGTTTGCATATAATAGACTATAAATGACTTCAAATAACAGTGGCTATTTGAGTCCTTGTCCCTCTCTCTCTCAGGCCTCCCCTCCAGGCCCTGCTCCTCTGTCTCGCAGCTCATATACCTGATCTGTAGCGCTCGTCCCTGGAGCCGGATAAGCGTCTGCGGCTGTAGCGCGAGGATGAAGATGGAGTGACCGGCGTCTTCCTCTCCTGACCCATGGGCGCTTCAGAGCCTGAGACTGGACACAAAATAACACAAGGGTTAGACAGAGATAGACCTCAATGATTGTGGCAAGATATCACTTTTCTTTTGCGTTCCCTCATGATTTACTTGAAAAATGGAAAAAGCGACCACACTAAATTGGCTTTTTGCTGTATTGCTGGGTCCTCCCAATTTACCGCAAAACATTAGACTATTAATATCCTCAATTTGAATACAAGTCGTCCTCTCCAAGGATTAATCAGAGGGAATGACGGGAATGATAGATCGTACTTGCATTTACTTGATGATCGTAGATTGTTTTAGTAGTTTTTCAGAGGTTGTTGACCATTTTTATTTCAAGAGCTACCGGCCACTGGGCAAAGAAACATTAAGTTGGCTAAAGCAAGTGTCTAAGCAACTACAAATGTCAAAGTAGCAAAATATTTTCGCTCCAAAAAGTGTAAATAGATTTATCCTAGTCAAAAATACCTACATCTACAGCTCACATTTAATGCAAAATAATTGAGTTTTTTTGGGGTAATTTACAACATTTACCTCCGTAGGTGTGTTATTCTAAAGACCTATGTTTTTATGAGGTTTTTTTTCTCCTGGGACAACAGTTGGAAACGTTGGTATAATGTTTTCACCACGGGGTAAACAGGAATGTGTCAAAATGAAAAGGTCAAAACAAACTTTGGGCTTCCGAAAGACATGAAAATATTAATTTCTAAATTGTTCACTGAGCGCCCCTCGGCAAAATGTCTATGTCGCGAGGCGGGTTGAATGTCGAGCCACTTGGACACATGGCTCAGTGTGTAAGGAAGCGGCATCCCGTTTAATGAAGGTTGAATTAAGAAATCATTTATAATCAAGATCACAGTTAGAAGCCAAATTAACACACAAAAGATGCGTTATATTTGTCCATTAAAGCATTTTAATATTACGATTAAGATAGCCTTAATCGTAATATTAAGGCTGAGGGAATATTAATATTGCTCTTCTCCCTGTACACCAACCACTGCACCTCCAGCCACGACTCCGTGAAGCTGATCAAGTTCGCGGACGACACCACCCTCATTGGACTCATCTCCAACAACGATGAGTCCGCCTACAGGAGGGAGGTGGACCGGCTGGTGTCCTGGTGCAGTGGTAACAACCTGGAGCTGAACGCCCAGAAGACAGTGGAGATGATTGTGGACTTCAGGAAGAGCACTGTCCCCCCACCCCCACCCTCCGTGATGGACTCCCCCATCACCTCTGTGGAGTCCTTCCGTTTCCTGGGCACCACCATCACCCAGGACCTCAAGTGGGAGCCGACCATCAGCTCCCTCATCAAGAAGGCCCAGCAGAGGATGTACTTCCTGCGGCAGCTCAGGAAAGCCAAGCTGCCTACACAGATGTTGGTGCAGTTCTACACGGCCATCATCGAGTCCATCCTCACCTCCTCCGTCACCGTGTGGTTCGCTGGAGCCACAGTCAGGGACAAACAGAGACTACAGCGCATTGTGGTGCAAGTGATCGGCCGCAGCCTTCCATCGCTGCAGGACCTGTACGTCGCCCGAGCTCGAGGCCGGGCTGGTCGTATCACAGCCGACCCCTCTCACCCTGCACATGGACTATTCCAACCACTCCCCTCAGGCAGGAGGCTGCGGTCCATCAGGACTAGAACCTCCCGCCACAAGAACAGTTTCTTCCCCTCTGCTGTTGGACTCTTGAACACTTCTTAACCTGTCCCCCCGCCCTTTATAAAGTCACTTTACTGCCCATCATACGTCACTTTACTTCACTGTACTGCTGTCACCTTACATTGTGTGCACCATGTGCACTTGTATATTGTAAATAGTAACTGTAACTCTATTTTAAATTTAAATTTATTCTTTAGAAGTGTTTTTTATTCTTATTTTTATTATCTCTTTTTGACTGTTGCACTGAGCCAAAGCAATTTCCTAGTCTGTGACCTCCTGTTACTTACGTGGCAATAAAAATGATTCTGATTCTGATTCTGATTCTTTGTAAGTCACAAAGTGGGTAAATTTCAGTGTTACATTACAAGTTATAGAACAGTAGGAAAGAGGAGCACACAGCACAAGGTAAGATAAGTAAACAATAGCTGTACTAAAACAAAACCTTTAACTCTAGCATCAAAAACAAGTATAAAATCTAGATCTTGAAAATAATGATTATAAAAAGAAGTGTGAAAGTTAGAGCCTGTCTATACAGTTTTTGGTATGACATTAAAAACAGCATTCACATGGCTGGAAGACTGACAAATGACCAGTTAAAAGCCCCTGCATTGAGAACCTTTGCCCACCCGCCCACTGTGCTCCTGGCTCAGACCAATCGATGGCTGTTAGTGATACCCCAGAGTTACGGACATCCAGAAGAACTAAACGCTCAGACTCCTCGCCTCGTTCGTCTTTGTTAGTCCTCCCTCCCAGAGCAGAGCAGCTGGGAAACTCTGCAGAAAAAGCTCAAAAGTAGATTATTCCAGCATAGAACCGCCGTATGAGCGTTCTGGGAAAAAAAAATACAAGGTTTTACCGCTTCCCACGAGAGAAAAGTAGGAGGAATGGACCGCTTTTTCAATTTAATTTCAATGCAATTCCATTCAAAAAACAAAAAACTAACATCTTATTGATTAAATCTTCATTAAAGTCACGGAATCTCTGACTAGTCACTATTCATGTTTGACTTCAAGTAGCGAAAACAGAAAGCGGAAACTATCACAGCGTAGACAAAAGTCAAATTATAAGGCGTATAATATCTCCTTTCATTCAACATGACATTTAGAGTTTGTTTGAGCCGAATGAGAAATGATCTGAGGGACATTAAACGCATCACGCTGCAGAGGTGTGGGTTGTGTTTGCTTGCCCTCGGCTCGTAGGAAATGTCAGCTTTCTGTTTAGGACATTTATATTAGCAGCACAGTCTCATGTCTTGATGAAAATTTTAAGCAATTAGGAACAAGTAAGATCAACATTGGACACTGGTCTAGTAGTATTTGTAAGTAAGTCTCAGATATGATACTAATACGAATTTATTACATCTGTATTTACAATATTTAAAACATTGTGCTCACAGACAAGGATGAGTGAGAGGAGTTCAAAAACAGAAAAAAGAATAATAACAAACACATGTGGGATGACCAATGTCCACAAATGTTGATACATAAAAATAATAATGCATCGGTTTTTTTTCAATATTCATTCAGTCCATACACAGAGATGAAAAAATACTACAGTAGCCACAGCTGCCCTGGGGGGCACTGCCAGAAGCGAGGCAACCAGTAGTGCCATCGGCCCCTGCGACCACCACCAACTAGGGGTGTGACGATATATCGATATATTGCAATACTTTCTCCCGCGATTCGATTATCGACATGCATTTGTCAAGTATCAATATCAATTTTGAAACAAAAAAAAGATTTTTTCTTTTTTTTATTTGAAGAAAAAAATAATTGGTATCAATACTTAATATATGGCTACATTACACTTATCCATTCTATTTATCATAAAATAAAGTGTATTTTTTCTTTTATCTATGTCATAAATTGGCACATTGTATATTTCTGACCACTAACCATTCACACACACACACCAGACTCATTCTAGTCAATGTGGGTGAAGTGTCTAGCCTAAGGACACAACATTTTGGCACTTTACAGCCGCATCCGTCCCACTGTGCCCCTTGGTGTTCCGAGAGGTCTCCCATCACAGCACTAACACAGTACTAATTCCTGCTTAGCTGCAAACGTCTGATGGGCTCTGGCTTTTCACATGCAGGTATCAATAAATACATAAATAAATATCCAGGATCATAATCAAGTTTTTTCACAGGGTTTCATTCCAACAGCATGAACTAATCAAACGACAGAACAATGACGTAACTCGGCGTCAGTCTGAAGGAACGGAGGGACTTCCACGTCTGCTCAGTACAAAGGTCAAGTCTGTGCCGGCTCCCAGAATGACTGACAATACTTTAAGCAGCGATTATTTTTATCACAAGTTGACTGACAGATGGATGTGCCCGTGTCATGCCACTGTCTTTAGAGGAATCAGAAAGGAATGTGGCAAATATGCGAGAAGGACGTGAAAAGTTAAATGATTGACTTTTAAAAGCATTCAAATGGACATGGATATATCTTGGCATGCAAATGAATAATGTACAGTAATAAATGTGTTTTATAAGGTATTCCAGGTACCAAATCCCATATTCTGTGTGGAACATTTCAAGCAAAGAAAATGGAATCAGTGACATCTCTTATCGTCCATCAAAATGTGACAAAGTGCAGCTTTTGAATTGCGAAAATTAGACATGTGTCATTAACATGTGTCCGTTTGCTTTGTAAGGGATAATGTATAGCCTACAGGTCATTATCGGAAAATAAGTACCGACAGGGCGAAGCGGACCCCGACGCGCAGGGGTCTGCTTCCGCCCTGAAGGTACTTATTTTCCGATAATGACCTGTAGGCTATACATTATCCCGCTTATTATACTGCTTTGTACCAACTTAACACACAAAATAAACTTCAGATCACTTTTATGAATGCCAAAAGTTTATTTAATGACAACAAATAAAGTAGTCCCAAAAAGTTTTCCCGTTGCTCGGCAACCGCGGGCAACAGTTAGGCTGGCAACTTCCAAACTAGAACTCTCTGGAACTGCATGAAAACTGAACAAAGAATTCTGAACATCAGCGGTGAGTGACCCATACATAAACCTAACCTAAATCCATAATTCGATCCTCTGCAAATGTGTCCGAAAATGTGCCGGTATCTTAAAATGTGCCGGTATCTACTTCCGGGTTTTTCGGGATCGCCTTTTCTCGCATTACATCAGTGTTTTTGTCATGAAAACGTAAACGGAAAATTCTGAAAACTTCCGTGCACTTGTATTAAGACTGGATATGTATAAATTACTCTCCGATTAACATTTCATTGCGTTGATTGATTGGCATTTGCGTTTATTGAGCGGCCAGAACTACTTCCGGGTTTTTCACGATCGCTTTTTGACGCAGAGAAATAGTATTTTTGTCATGAAGACAAGACCAGAAAATTCTGAAAATTTCCGTGCACGTGTGTGAAGAATGTATATGTATAAGTATTCTCCGATTAACATATAAGTGTGTTGATTGAGCGTGGCTAGCTCCGGAGTGGCCGGAACTACTTGCGGAGTTATCCACGCATTTGAAAGACAAGCAGAGAGTGCGTTGCCATGGGCACCTCTGCTGCTGTGACCCGTCCTGCTCCACCTCTTCTGCTGTGACCCGTCCTGCTCCACCCAGAGGCTACTCCACCTCTTCTGCTGTGACCTGAAGGGCTGTTGCTGATTATTACTACTTCTCCTACAGAGATCAATAAAGTATCTATCTATCTATCAATGCAAAATATCGCGATACTGAACAGAATAGATTTTTTCCGCCATGACTAATGTTAATAACTGAGAGCTGTAAAATACATGAGGGAAAATCCGGGAGAGACAGAGCACGGCAGTGGACACATAATATTGTTATTTTCATATCTCTGCTCACAAACTGATTCGATTAGACCAGTCGGCCACTTTTAAACCACAGCAACAAAACCAGAAATCCCCTCCATCTGTTGTACAACCGACAAGAGACAAAAATGGGATTCTTTGACTGAGAAATCCCACACAAGTATCAGTTTAAATGTAAGAGTAAGTTTTACCTGGGGACTGTGGCAGATATGCACCAATCAGCTTGGAGCGTTTCTTCTCATAGCCTTTCTGTGTGATGTCACCTGAAGCAGAAAAACAAAAAAGCAAGATTTGAGTATTTTACATCTAAATTGGAAAGATAAAAGATACAGGGATTTTTAACTAGATTTCTGAGAAGGAAATATACTACTTAAAAGGTCAGCTGTTATTAAAAAATATCTGTTTTAGCTCCATTTGCGCTAAAATTATTAACTTCTGTGTGTAAGACATTTGGAATATTTGTAATCAAAGCAGTAGCATTTGGGAATGAGGCAGAGAGGGCTAAGAATATGCCAACAAACCAAAAAACAGAAATTGCAGATCTCAAAATAAAGGTGAAACATAGAATATTGTTTCTTTCTGCACAACGTTTGAAATAAAGTCTTACCATATTGTTTTATTTTCACATTCTACTTACAATGTGACATAAAAGACAGACTCCTTACAGGCTACTTTTGATTAAATATATGATGTATATAATTTAATGTCACAAATTTTACATTTTTTCTTCTTATTAGTTCGTAACTTGCTTTTTAATGAAATGGAAAAACTGCACTTATACTGTATTTTATATCTTATGTTTCTGTGTTTTTTATGTATCCCCACTGGGGCTCTGTCTGCAAATGAAGTTTGTCACGGTTAAATAAAGTTATTTGAATTGAATTGAAATGAAACGATAAAAAAACGCTTAATGGGATAATGCAGTTTTATTGAGCTAGCATCAGTAGCATCAAGAAGCTAAGCTAAGAGAACATTTATTAGTCCCACAGTGGGTAAATTTCAATGTTGCAGCGCACATACAGGGCAGTAGTCAGAGTACACAAGGAGCACACAAAATATACAATATAAGTAGCTGCAATAAGTACTTCAGCTATTTTTAGAAGCAGGCTCAAGACATACCTTATTAGATTAGCTTTTGATTAGCATTGACTATGTATTATTTCATTTTATTTGTTATTTATCTCTTAGACACATTTTATTTTGGTTTTATTTACTTAATTCATTAATTTTGTTTTGCTATTGCTATTATCAATATCAGGTAGCAGCCATTTTCTTTTTAGAATTGGGATGATATTTCTGTCCCAAAATGTGGAGATTGATTATCTGCATGAATAAAGGGCAACGGTACCGAGCGGTGTTTGACGTGACAGATTAATATGGAGTGAAGTGAATGAGAAATGAACGTGTCAAACCCTCAGCGGGAGGAGAGCGTAATCACATCCCGACACGGAGGAAAAGGGGATGAGCCCAGAAGGAATATGTTTTGATTCTTATGTGACATTTCTGTGATTTAACACCATCGCTGTCGATTTTAGTTCACAATGTGGATGTGGATGGGGCCCTTTTGAGAAGCAGATGAATGAACCCGACCCGTGGATCATCCGTTCTTTTGATTTTCTAAATAAAACCATTTAGAACAGGAATAACGATTGATGATTATGATTCTCGACATTTGAATTTAACGCAAGATTGAAATATTGGTTTGTCTTTTTGTTTTCTGCGGATCAAATTAAATTAAAAATGCAGTAAACCAATAATGACCGTCTAAATTACTTTTTTGCGATTTTCCTTTGAAACACAAGAGCCCAAAATGTAGTGGATTCAACTGATGGATTTTATCTTCACTCTTTTTAATTGTTCTGTAATTTCATGTTTTTAATGCCTTGTGTGACTTTTTCTATCTTGTTTCATTAAGAACTTTCAGATGCCTTGTGTACAAACTGTGCCATAAAGGCTAGTTTCAAAGCCTGATACTGTTGGATCGCAAAAGCTCACCAGTCCAGGGTCTGGTTAGTGCTGTGATGGGAGACCACTGAATACCAGGTGCAGTGGGTTATTTGGGGCTCGACCGATTATCGCCCCCAAAATAGTATGTATAATTTGTTAAATAATTAATAATTTTGACCAGTATATATATATTATTTACTGGTCAAAATATTAATCTAGTGCAGCCTACAAGTCGAATCTATTAGCATTCATGGACATTGGTAATCCGCCTTTTATGAACCAATGTATTTTTTATGGTTGCATTTTCTGTGCTTGGACTGATTCTCTGATCTGTCTTAGCGAATCGACAGCTCTTCAAACTTGAATTGAATAGAATTAAATGTGTCTGTTGAGCTACAATATTAGCTTTAGACCTAAAACAGATATAGTGTATGTATCTCAGTGGAAATGCAGTTTGAGTATTATTATGTTTAATCCACATGCTCAGAGTGGCTTCTTTAACACCATATCTCCCAGTGGGTGAAATATTCATTGACCTTGCACCGACGCATATAGACTGTATAGAGCTTCTTATAAATTATGGACAGATGTATACATATTTCACACTGGCCTCAGTTTGACTGCGGCTGAGACATAATGTATACATATGAGAAGCGGCCTATGGCAACCAATGACGACCATAGTATCAGACTATCGGGGACGTGGAGGACAGAGAGCAGCGGTGGAAGCAACGATAATAACAAAGTGAAAGTAGGTTAACACAGGTGGTTCCAAAACTGTGGGTCAGAGCACTGTTTTTAGCTTGTAAAACGACATAAGGAAATCTTAAAAAATTAAAATTATAAAAGGGAAGTGCATTTTTCTCAACAAAAAAATACTTCTTTTATACAGTGGAACTCTGTACAACTGCCTGCTCTAAATTATATCACGCCATGTAGGGCTGGGTATTTTAACGCAAATACTGGATTCAGATTTGCCATTTGCAGTAAAACCACATTGGAATACATTTGCAAAAGTCCCTAGAGTGCACATAGATAAAACAAGGTTAAAAGTGCAGGAATAAAAAAGGGCTGGAAACAATTGACACTGTGAGATTGATGAACTAAAACAGTTGAGGACTATTGGTGCATTTGTATTTAATTTATTGAAGATGAAAGTTAAAACAAATACAATATATATAGATACTATAATAATATTGATGCATTTCTTTTGTATAGCGTTTTTTTCAGACGCTTCACATGTCATTACTCTTTCACTCCAAAGACAGTGGTGATGAATTACTACTGTAGCCACATATGCCCTGGGGCACACTGACAAAAGCGAGGCATCTAGTATGTGCCAATCGACCCCTCCGACCACCACCAACCATTCACACACACACCAGACTCATTCTATTTAAAGACCTTATGCCGGGTTTAAAAAAAAAAAAAATGTGGATATCAAAATTACATGACAATGTCAATCTAAAATAAATTCCGGCAAAAAAAATCCTATATTTTATAAAAAGAACGTGTTTTTCATGAATTTAATTGTCTATGCTCTAACCTGTGTGTGACGTCATAGCAGGTAACGCCCATGCATTGAAAACCATGGATCTATGCCACAGGACTGCCTTTTCTCTCTTCTCTCCACTGTTGCCCAACACAATACTGCACTCTACAGGTGACAATTGCTCACTACACATAAATTACCGTTTTGAGAGTGAAAATGTGTCTGAGGTGGGATTTGAACCCCAGTATCTGGATTGGCAGTGCATCGACATAACCACTGGACTATCTCAGTAATCTGCTACTCGCTGTACACCGCCTTTTCATCTTGAATATCCGTGAAAAAAGAATGAATACCAAATTGTAAACAACTTACAGCGTTGAAACGTACCCACGCTGACAGGGCTGTGAAGTTTTTTCGTCTCTAAGGGCGTTGCTATGGGGTTATTTCGATTTGGGGGAATCAGACAAAAAAAACAACAACTGATTTTGAAACCTTTAGTAGTTCTCTTCTAATATAAAATGGTATTAAAACAGAATATTTCTAAATAAATCAAACCCGGTATAAGGTCTTTAATGTATTTCCTAAGGACAACCTTACAGCCGCAACTGCCCCACTGAGGCAACTGGTGTTTCCCAAAGGTCTCCCATCACAGCACTAACCAGACCCTACCCTTCTTAGCTTCATAAGTCTGACGGGATCTGGCTTTCACACGCAGATATAGCCACACACCTGCAAAAGTCAAAGTAAATATAGTTTAAGGGCCTACCGTAAACACACAGTATATTGTATGTTATTTCGGGTTATCTACTTCCCCGTTTTGTACACTACACCCATTTTTTTGTACGCTACCCAGACATTTTCCCCATAGAACTCAATGTAAACTAAAACAGCTCGACCTCAGCTGACAGAGAACCTGAAAGAGAACCTACAGCTTTCATAAAGATCGGATTTTGTGGGGATTTTAGTGTCCCTTGTCATCCTGAACTTTATTTCTTCTTAAATCCTTCGGTTTTCTTTAAATCCACACTTTAGTGCCACAAACTCTGCTCGTTTGGCTCCCGCTCTAACTTCGCTCTGTTCAGCAGCCGGGGCTCGACTGCACCGTTAAAACGACATGACCCCTAAATACTGCTCTGAGTAGGGACTAGTGTGAACATTTCAGACACAGCCTCAGTCCACCTCTGACATTTCCGAATTTGACAGAATGTAATTGATCCGTTTCAATGTTTTTAAATGTCAGGCGTGTCTGAGTTTCCCCTGTCCTCTTCCCTGGCTGTGGTGTGGAGTGTGTGTGTGTGTGTGTGTGTGTGTGTGGAACAGAGAGGACTGTGACGGATGCTTGCTTTGGTTAAATAGTTTTTTTACACTCCCAGCTGCGGCACGAGACACACGAGCGACCCCATTACCTTATACAGGCACAAAGCACCAGAGCAGAGGGAGCAGGAGGGACTGAGCCAGGCCAGACCAGCCCTGCACACACTTCATTGTCATTACCTGCGTCACTGCGAGAGAGTTTTAGACTATTTTGAATTCCAATTTTGTGTTTTCATGCCTGGCTCCTGCTGGATTCAGGTTAGACTTAATTGCTGCTCTGAAGGGAACTATGACTAATAATAATTTGGTTGTTTTGAAGTTTTGAGCGATGGTTTTTTTGTGTCGAAACCACAAGAATCCATCTCAAAGCAACCGATGTATTTTCTAATTTTATAAAAAAAATGTCATGGTAATGCAACAAAATATCACAATGATCCAGCAACTACAACAATAATACATTCCCTGAAAAAAATTAGAATACAGAATATAGGTTATTTCCATGATATGAAGTGTTTTTGCTAATGTTACTGTGTGTGAAATAGAACCAATAGTAAATATTTTTCAATCATATACCAAAAAGTAGAACAAATTCAATCCATGGTTTTCTGAAGGATGAGGAATAAGGACCAAAACTGTATTATTGTACACTTTGAAAAGGGCAAAAGTAATTCATAAGCAGAAAGCTACTACTACCAAAATGCTACTTGCTTAAAATAATATAGTTGCTGTCTCATATTTCTCCTTTCGACTATTCAGATGAGAAAATCGGCGAACAAAGTAAAAGTATTGGGTGTGACACATTGGTCTCAATTATAATACAATTTAAATGACTCGAATATGTAATGAATGAATCGCTCTACAACAATATTGAGCGTGTAAATGACAAGTGTATGACAAGTACATGCACACTAGGTTTAATCCTCCAGGTCCGGTAGTCCTGACCAAGCCGAGCATCAACATCTGGAGATGGGTTCCCGGGCGCTGTTACTACGGCGACCACTGCTCCTGATGTAAGCCGTAGTGGCATCAGGATGGGTCAAATGCAGAGGATGAATTGCCCTACGAGGATCAATAAAGCGCATCTTCACCTATACCTTTTTATATGTAAGAGACATAGAAAATGGCCTTTTTTCCAAAACAGTTCCACGCCAATATCAGGAACTTGTGGCACTTGTGTAGCTCCGCCCCTTCAGTCTAAAAGCTCCAGTTTCAGTCCTGTAATAGTATGATGTCATAGTAGCACCACAACAACTCAGCAGTTTTAATTCTTTTTAAACAAAAGCACTGCCCATAAATTAGTTTTGGTATTTTTTCTCAAGTGAAGGTTCTTTGCAATCACGTGGCTGTGTTTGAAGCTGGTAATTTTCAAATATGGAAAAAACCAAAACAAATTCTACACCTCCTTCTGCTGGTAGCATAGGAAAAAAGGGCTATCAATCAATCAATCAATCAATCAAAGTGTATTTTTAAAGCCCAGTTTCTACAAAATGTAAAGCGCTTCAAATTGACAACATTGGAAAGCAACAATCAGAAAATCAGCATACATTATTCTTGTTTCACTGTATATTTTCTACTGAAGATAATATTTCACATTATTAAATCTCAGTATCATTCTTGTACTCCTACTACTACTACCACACATTTTACACTGCAACAAGTGATACAATATAAGGTAATATTTGCTTGAATCAAGTGTTTTTAATCTTAATTTAAGTACATTCTGATGTGCTCAAACTATGACCCATTTTGCAAAATGTAAGAATTTCTTTACTTTACTTTTGTATCACTTTTTGCAGTGTACCACTACTATTATTATATGGCAAAATAGACTACTCCAGAGACAACTTTACAATCAGATATCCGCCTCTGAAATGTAAATAGGCTGAAGGCATTAGTAGTTTGCAGCTATAACAGTAGTGTCAGTGCTGCCCAAACCCAAACAGACATCCTCAGTCAGCACAGAGAAGCAGTGCACCTGTGGGAGCCCTCGGAGACTGTGAGACACTGTTTACACTGCTCCGGGGCTGAGTCACACACACACACACACACACACACACACACACACAGGCACGCACACGCACACACACACACAACAACACACATACACAGTGTTTTCACCTGCAGAGAAAGTGCAGAGTAAACACTGGTTGCAAACGCTGGAGGCTAAACTGATACTGACTGGGAGAATCAGATAACCTTATGTAGTCCATTTGCTGCTTTATCATGCCAAAGTTAGAGATTTTATATTTGCTTCTTTATTATGCTAAGGTTGGAGATTTTATACATAATTCTGGTATCTTTGTCAAGCTAAAGTAATAGATTTTATACTTAATTCTTTAACAAACTAGAGTGGGAGATTTTATACATAATTGTTGTTTCATTATTATTCTGAAGTTGGAGATTTTATATCTAGTTCTTGCTTCTTTTTTTATTTTTTAAGACAATAAAACAGACAGGTATACATTAACACAAAACAAAACAAAAACGATGTCTAAATAAAAACATACATTCACTCAAAACACCAAAGTACAATCCCAAACTGAATGCTAAATGCTAAAGTTGGGGATTATAGACATGCTTCTTTATTATGCTAAAGCTAGAGATTTTATTTTGTTTTAGTATAGATTTATCGTTTTGGTGTGTGCTCCTCATTACTGTTCTGTAACTGCTGATGCAACACTGAAATTTCCCCACTGTAATCGATTGACTATTTGTACTCATGTATCCACAAAAACAGATATCTACCAATTAGACAAGACAGGCCAATGTATAGATGTACAACTCAGGCTAATGCAATGGAAACAAGTGCTGAGCAAAAGTGACAAAATCCTCATAAAGTCAACGTTTATGGGAGTTTTGGTTTTGGTTTTTACTGGACCACATGTAAAAAGAGGGAAATGAACGTGTCTGTGAGTGTGAGTTTATTAAAGCATCCCTGATCCTCGGTCTGAGAAGTGACGTCATTCAACAGCAGCTCTCCATGTGTGAGGAAAGACTGTTGCCAAATCGTCAAAAAAAAACTAAATAAAAACCTGTATATTTCGAGTGAGGAATGATTGTCACAATGTGGCATGACAACAGGAACCTGAAACCCATGGAGATCCTGCCAGAACTCTGAAGCTAAGCAGGCCAGGGCCTGGTTTGTGCTGTGATGGGAGACCTCTGGAAACACCATGTGCCAGTGGGGCGGCTGTGGCTGTAAAGTGCCAAACTGTTGTTGTGTTCTTAGACGCAAGACACTTCACCCACATTGTCTAGAATGAATGGTGTGTGTGAATGGTTGGTGGTGGTCGGAGGGGCCGATGGCGCATACTGGTTGCCTTGCTTTTGACAGTGTGCCCCAGGGCAGTTGTGGCTGCAGTCATAATTTTGCACCACTGTGTAAGGAGTGACTGAATATTGAGTGTCCAAAAGCGCTGTATAAAAGGATGCATTGTAATTCCTGGGTGTTAAATTGCCAAATTAAGTACAGTTATATATAAACCGATAGAACATGTATGTATAATGGGACTGGGGAATCGATCAGACAGATATTGATTGATAATATAATAAGCAACAAGTAATTTCTCTTCATTCCGCAACAAGAAAAATTACTATTAAAATAATTATTGATTGTTATATGTTCCCAACTTCGTCCCAAAAGCACACTACTCTCTACATTCAGAATAGTAATTTCCATGACAACGACAAACAGGAAGTAGATGCATCCAAGTGGTTTTAATGAATATACAGATTTCATTATCGAGAACAAAGGCCTGGAACAAGAACTAACCGTTTTGTCAAATTGAATCAAGCGACATTTTCTGACACGAGGAATTTCCACTTCGCAAATTGCATTAGCGAGAATAAAGTTGGAATGTCTGATGTCATGTATGAACCACAGGCATGCTAACGGGGATTTCCAAACATTTTCATAATAAATGTTGCTTTGAGCCAGCATTCATAAATGCCACAGACTTTTTGTTGGTTTGGAAGCTAAAAATAGTTGGAGAGAATAGTATACATTTGCATGTTCGCCATTAGCATGCAGAAGGCTAACATTTGACTTGCATGAGACCGGAAGACGCCGGCAACCATGACAGCCGACCCATTGGAAGCTGTTTTATAAATTGTGTTACGTTTTTATTTTTCTATTTGCATACAGTAGAACACCAGAACTCCCAGAGCAGTCAATTTTTGTTTCTGGAAGTGTCATTACTCATCTCATGTTCATTTGTGGTCTTCATAACTTTCTGACTTTTCTGTATCTTTATGTAGTGTATTTCTATGTCAATATTTTTTGCATGAAATCATCTTTTACTTTGGAAATGTGAGTGGTTCTACCTTTAACTCATTTCCCACCAGACAATAACAAGTGCTAGTAACCATAGCAACACACTGTTTACTGTCAGAAGGTGGCGTTTTTATTGCTGTATTTCAGCCGTGGGCCTGCTTTAGGTAAAATACTGATTGATTTTGTTTGATGAAGGCCCAGAGCGAAAACGTTGCACATTTGTCTAAAAAAGTACAGTGTGCGAGAGTCACTTTGAGTCATTTTCTTCTTTTTCGACATTTTGTTTTGCAACATTTATTTAAAAAAAGGCTTATCTTCCAGATTTAAATAGACTTAAGCAACATGAATGCCTCCTATTGATTCAGATACTTGTTATAGACCATTTGCAGCAGAACCACATTGGAATACATAAGTACCTGCCAACAATCCCTCTACACATTATTCATGACAGCTCGTTCTAGGTCCTGGGTCTACCCGTGGGAGCTCAATATGGGTCTCCCCTAAGTTTCTCACTTTTTTTGTTTTTTTTAATGGTTCCTTGGCGATGCAGGAGGGACCACGGACAGTGATGATTCGGGACATTTATGTACGTTTATAAACATTTATGGACAGTGATCATCCTTCTCCCTGAGGTCCAATGGCTCCTATGTGTTTGTTATTATTGCATTTCCTGCATTCGAACCGTTTTATTCCCTGATCTGAATTGGTGAATCGTTACCTTTGTAAAGTCCTGTGATTTAGGGCTACAAAAAAATACATTTAATTGAACTGAATGACGCAAAAGTTACCCGTCAATTATCTTGGACGGATAAATTAATCCTAAAGTTGTGCTATTTGCTTATACATATGATCCATAGTTGAAGTTGTATAAGGACAGTCCGGCCAAGTTATCTAATGTGAGCCACACAAACATGTAGGCCAAGAGTTCAGTCTATGCCATGAGCCTGTTACACTCCATTATATTAATAGCCAAGACAAGTGTGCAGTCTTTGAAATATACGCCATGACTAAGGGGGAATTCTAGCCTCAAGCCTGCATTGTACAGATATAGTTATTGCAGTTACCAGGTAGGGTTGGGACGATACATAATTTTGAAAGATATTGTTGTGTGGATAGGATTGACAGGTTTCACAACTTTGGGTGAAATAATCTAAATGCAAAAATACATGTTGCCAAAAGTACTAAAATATATATGACTATTTATTATAGTCTTTCAGCTCCTACTTCTCGTGGTAAACAGAACACTACACACAGACAGGACTAATATCTTTCCTGGTAACGATGGCAACGGTTATCAAAAGTCCAATTTCTGGTCTTAGAGAAATCAGACCAATTTATCTAACACCTTGCAAGGAAAAGCCAGATTCCGTCAGACTTCTGATGCTAAGCAGGGTAGGGCCTGGTTAATACTGTGATGGGAGACCTCTGTGAACACTAGGTGCCACTGTGGGGTGGCTTAAAAGTGCCAAACTGTTGTTGTGTCCTTAGGCAAAACACTTCAATGAGTCTGGTGTGTGTGTGAAGGGCTGTTGGTGATCAGACGGGCTGATTGTACATAGTGGTTGCCTCGCTTCTGTGAGTGAGCCCCAGGGCAGCTGGGGATAACTCACATTAAACACATTAAAATCACATTACAGTAGTAGTTTATCACAACCGTGTAAGGAGTGAATGAATACTGACGGGTAAGGCGTCTTTTAGTGTCCGAAACAGCTGTATAAAACTTATAAATTGTCATTTCTGGGTCATTTATATCTTATTGGAAAAAATGTACAGTATATTCAAAACAGACCATATGTAATGTTGCGTTCATGTAAATCCATCACATGCTGTTTGTCTTCAGGGCAAAGACGTAAAACTAACTCAGCTCAGAACCTGTCATCTCCCAGCAGTTATGACCCAACTGGTTTATCTGCTGATGCAAAAGTGAACAAATAATGCATCTGAAAGAGACCTTTGACATCATTCACAACAAAGGAGTCACTGTGATGGAGTTACTGTACATTCATCAAACAGCAGCTCAAACCAGTATGTGCCACCACCACCAACTATTCACACACACCAGACTCATTCCGGGCAATATGGGTGAAGTGTCTTGACTAAGGGCACAACCACAGTTTGGCTTGTGTTTCCAGAGGTCTCCCATCACAGTACTAACCAGACCCTGCCCTGCACAGCTTCAGAGCCCACATCATATGGCCCTAAATCACAGCAGGAGTCAGTTCATCAACAACAGATAAGAGAATCAAAGAGTTGGAACATAGGAAATATAGATATAAATAAATATACTGTAAATCCCGGATCATTTTTTATTTTTATTTATTTATTTATTTTAATTAGGACAGTGCACATTAATCAACACGTCAGCCAAAAGCATCAATGTAAATGTACCAGAATTAGCGTGAGAGCTAAATTGCATCCGTTGTCCTAAGGCAGGAAAAGAAACATTGACAGAAGGAAAATACAAACATAGTACAGAGAACAGCACAAAGTTACAGTCACAGTTACAAGGACAGACACAGGTAAGATAACATAACACGCCCAAGAATTGATTAAGCATTGAACTTTAATTAAACTACCTGTGAGTGCAAGATTGATTTGTTTTTAACCAGATTTTTAGGACCTTTTTAAAGGTGTGGTAATTGTCACAGTTCCTGATATGAACAGGCAGCGAGTTCCAAAACTGCGAGCCTCTGATAGACTCCACCGTTTCACTGAATTTAGTCCTACGACATTGCACAATCATCATACTAAAGGCCCCTCCCCTCTGGAAACAGGACTGCCCTGAACAAGAGATCTCTGTGGGGTTATCCTGGTTAAACAAAGGTCAATAAAGAAACATTAATCATGTAACTATATCTGAATGTACGGTGAACATTCTTGTACATTGGATATGGATAGTTTCCATCTTGTATCTGTATGTTATTAACATTTAGAGTCGGCCGAACTTGCACAATAAATGATAAAGACCATTCCTTCTGAACAACAAAGGCAGACAGAGGAAGTCAAGGCGATTGAGATCTGATGACTCCGGCAGATCCACAGCTGTTGGACAAATGTTTCTATAAATAAAAGTTTGAAAAACGCAGCAGTGGCATAAATCGAGCCTCAAATCTAAAACACACACACACAAACGCACACAGGGTCTGTATTGATCTCCTGCCACCGTTTGTGTTCCAAAGCAAACACGGGCCCAACAGCTCGCACTTCCTCCCTCCTCCTCTGCCCCATTCACAAAAACACACGGGCGGGCGGCCATGTTTGATTGTGCTCCAGATCGGGCAGGAAACAGGAAGTGGCCGCTCTTTGTAATCTCCCGGGAAGCCTGCGTGTGGACAGCTGCTGAGGCGGAAAGCTTTTAGGAGGATTGTCAGAATAGATGTAACTTATCACAGATGTTTATAGGCAACTTTTCCCTCAGGCCAAAAGTGCATCACTGAAATCCATGTGAGATATTATTTTTAAGATTGGACTTCGTAGTTGGCAATAGTTAGGAAGTTAAGAAGTGCACATGAGACGACTTCTTTATTTTGTTGTTCAGATATTATGGATAAGGGACACATTCAGAAGTAGGTAAAGGTAAAGGTAAAGGTGCACAATATTAATTCCCGTAGGGCAATTCATCTTCTGCATTTGACCCATCCTGATGCCACTAAAGTCTAGGAACCCATCCACAGATGTTGATGCTCAGCTTGGTCAGAACTACCGAAGCTGGAGGATATTTTGTTTATTTTTCCTAGTGTGCATGTTTTTAGTGGTAGGGGAAACCGGAGCATCTAGAGGAAACCTACGCAGACACAAGGAGAACAAAAAGACCCTGTTCCGACCAGGATTAGAACCCAGGACCCAGGAGCAGGAGCAAAATAGCATCAATGATTCAGTGTTTCTGGACCATTTTGGAAAATCTTATGACAATCAGCTGCAGGTGCCCAGAGTCAGAACTAAACACAATCTGGAACAGTCTTCCTGAAAATGTGAGCTCCCCACTGCCAGCACGATTTATTACAGGAGACATGTTGAACTAATTAGGAGTGCGCTCACCTGTCGATCAATGAAAATTATACAATGAATAACCACAACAAAAACCACCAAACCTATTGTAGGATCGCGGATCATTTTGGGGCCAGACAAACATGACGACTCAGGAATCCCCCTTTGCAAAAAGGGGAATTCATTCTTTTGACAAGAAACCTATATTTTACATCATAGCACTGCTTTCAAATTAAAACCATCTCTGTATGCGAGAAATCTCCCCTCTCCCTCCCTCTCTCCCCCGTCTCCTTCTCTCTCTCCCTTTCTCTCTCCCCTCTCCCTCCTTCTATTACTCTCTCTCCCCCTCTCTGTCTCCCTCTCTCCCTCTGTATTTCAATCTCTCCCTCTCTCTCCCTCTCCCCTCTCTCACTCTCCTCCTCTCCCTCCCTCTTGCTCCCCCCTCTCTCTCTCCCTCCCATCCTCTCTCTCCCCCTCTCCTTCCTTCTCTTTCTCTCTCCCCCCTATCTCCCTCTTTCTTTCTCTCTCTCTCTCACTCTCCTTCACTCTCTTCCCCTCTCCTCCTCTCTCCCTCCTATCCTCTCTCTCTCCCCCCCTTTGTCCCTCTCTCTCTCCCTCTCTCCCTCTATCCCTCTCTCTCTCCCTCTATCCCTCTCTCTCTCCCTCCCTCTCTCTCTCCACCTCTCTCTTTCTCTCTCTCTCCACTCCACCCAGAGGAAATTCCAACACAAAGCTGCTATAACAATGTGGCTTCAATGAGGACTTTTCAAAAACCTTCTCATTCCTCCCACCTCTTCTTCCGTCAGCAATGTTTGAGACTTTTCTTCGCTCTCTCTTTCTTTTTTTGGGTTCCAGAAGTCAAGTTTGGTTTTACAAGCGCTCACGTGACTGGACTTAATGGACTTTAGGAGGTGCTTCAAAAAACACACGGAAATTCCCCCTGCGTTTTCACCAGAGCCAACTGAGGCCGCGGAGCAAAACAAACGGGGCCGACGGCGAGGAGTGAAGTGTATTTGCGGACGCGTGATCCAGAGCAGATGTTTGCAGAGCTCTACCTGAGATTTAGAGACTTAAAGCTGGGGTACCTAATTTACCGACCACAGGAACCATGTGATAACATCCATGTAACTACAGTTCTTAGCTCTCAAAACAGTTTGGGTCTATTACTAGTTCTCACTCATCTAATTTTGGTCTTTAGAGCAGCTTTTTTCAGACAGAAAAGTGAAAAAGAGAGGACCACCCTCACTCAGCCAATCAAATCTCAGCCCAAAGTGTCAAAGAATGACTCAGAGGGCACTTTCTTTTTCCAACTGACCCATTAAACCCAAACAGTAATAGTTTTACACTGCAAAAAATGATAAAATATGAGGAAATATTTGCTTGAATCAAGTGATTTTATCTTAATTTGAGTTAATTCTGTCTTAAAACAAGATTTGCGAACGGGACAAAGCCATTTAGTCTTATTTCAAGAACTGTTGCACGGTGGGCGGCACGGTGGCTGAGTGGTTAGCACTTTCGTTTCTCAGCAAGAAGGTCCTGGGTTCGAATCCCAAGCAGAAAAGGACCTTTCTGAGTGGAGTTTGCATGTTCTCCCTGTGTCTGTGTAGGTTTCCTCCGGGTGCTCTGGTTTCCCTTATCACAAAAAACATGCCCAATAGGTCTGGCATGCGTCTCCTGTTTTGGCCCCGCTCCAATCTCTGTGTGGACTGAGAGACAAATGCCCACTATTGTAAAGTGCTTTGTGAGTGACTCTGGTCTGAGAAAGGCGCTATATAAATAAAGATTACTTACTTACATGCTTTAATTTCTCATTCCAAGGGAGACATTTAGCCAAATTTAATTATTTTTTTTTTTTTACTTGACTTTCATTTCTTTTTGCATTCAAATGGGTGAATATTACAACAACAAACACTGGACACAGCACAAAAACTACTGTATCAGACCGAATGTTCCAACTGCAGAGACGCAAGCAAACCTTTTGCAACTTCAAATCCCAGTCGGACACTTGCTTTTGGTCCGCCATTAATAAAAGTACAATAAGTGTCTCATTTCCACCTGAAGTGCCGCGCTCCGCTCCTCTGGGTGCTACCACCTCTCCCCGTCTCTCCTCTCATTGTTCCAGTCCAGACCTGTGCCCAGATCAGAAGTGGCTGCCAACACTCACAGAGATATAGATGTCCGACTTCATCTCCAGCTGAGCACGGATCGTTACGGCGGAATCGCAAAAAAGGAGGTCATCGAGGTTTGCTTTTCGTCTCCAGGCTTTGAAAGTGTCCGCGTCGAGTAATTGGCCAGAGGAGACGAAGCCGTGTCCTTGTCCAAAAGAAACATGGGAACTGTTCAAAGTTTACATAAGAAAGTAGGTTCTTTTTTCCATTCGCCACGCCGCTGTAATGAGAGGAGAGCGGAGGCTTCTTGGTCATATCAAACAAAAAGGAAAACTTGTCAGGTTTGTATAAACTAGACTCAGATGGTGTGAAGAATATTTTCAGGTAATATTTTGTTTTTAACAATGATTCAATGTAATTAATCATTAGCCCTAAATCACAACAGTAATTATCTCAGAGGACTTAGGGATTCTGATTTCTTCACATTTGGCATAAATAGGATCACTCAGGTTGTGCAAAAGACAGGAAATGAGCAAAAAGGAAGTGTAAAAAAGCGAAAAAAGTGTATAATATGTACAATTCAATTAAAAGTAGCTATAGCAGTGCAAGTTTTCAAATGCCTGTCTTAAAAAAAATAATTTAACCACAAATGCACTCTCTCTCCACTCTCCCATAATATTCTAAGTCATTGCGGGAAATATTGTGTAGCAGTTGATTGAAAGAGGGCTGTCAAACTCAATACATAAAGAATAAACTTTTCACAGTACTATTTTCGGTTTGTCCCTGGGCATGGATCAAACCTACTCACTTTGACCCATAAGAAATAAGTTTGGGTACCCCTGCTGTAAGCCAAAAATATACACTGTTTGCCAACTTGATTTGAAGTCTGATGGCTGGACTGAACATGGAATTGTGCATATGAATTTCTTTGACACCGTAGTTTTAGATATATATTGAGATTTTGCATGAAGGCCTACTAAATATGTACACGCAATAAGACACATGTGACTTCAATTATAGCAAGAAAAGGCCTTTTACGCAAATCTACTTTAAACAAAATCACAATTTCCCCAATTCTAATGTCTTTCTTGGCCAAGGACACATCACGCCGATGCATTGGTCAGAGACAGAAAGGACAAAACTATTTACTGTTCTCTTTTGGTTCTTATAAACTAGAACTCATCCGTCATTCATTCATTAACATTTAAGATTCATTAGATTTTATAAAGCCATTTTTGTATCAACGGATCCCCACTGTACGCAGAATTCTTAGTCCATTTATAACCAGTGATGGGAATAACGGCGTTACTGAAAAAAGTAACGGCGTTAGTAACGCCGTTACTTTTTTCAGTAACGAGTAATCTAACTAATTACTTTGACAGTAACTATAACGCCGTTATCATTTCCGACATCCCGTTACTGCGCGTTACTCAAGACGCACAATGAACGTGTTGTCATGAGAGAAGGGAGGATGAGAAAACCTCTCAGCAATTATTGGCTGATGTAAATCATATTTCCTTTACAATCTACATGTCTACAGTTGAGAGGATGGCTCATAAATTGTGTTTTTGAAACAAATATGGGTCTTAATCGCGCTCAACCACGGCTTGTATCACCGTGAGGTCAGCCACAGAGTAGCGCATGTGAGCGCAGAAGTCGACTGCATACAATTCCATCGATAAGCTCCTTTCTCTTCCTGGTTTATCTGCTAAGGACAGCAACAGGTTTGGCTAACATACATATAACACATTTTTACATAATGTAAAATGCACATAGGGTAATTTTTCAATTACTATAGGAATGATAAGAAAGAGAGGTGAAGTGTAAGACGGTTGATTTTAGAAATTGGATGCACTCGGCTGCCGCTAGCAAAACACAGGAGTTTATGGAGGACACACGCGTTTTGTTTTACTTTTTAAAACTCATTGGACTCATTTCCAAATGGAGGATTACGTATCTATGCTCAAACTATTATCTGGACTTAAACATGGAACTGGTCGAACCGAAGTGGCTTGTGCAGGTCATTTATAAGGTAAGACCCATAACTCACAGTTTTGCGTTTTGTATGAACAAACAATGCGGGCATGAAACATATTTTGCTGTAGCCAAACAAACTGTCCACTTGATTTATATGATATATATGTTCATCTGATTGGGCTGAAGTCAGTGCTTCACCGGTGTTTCCACATTCACAGTGGCGGGCTTTACAGCACAGTGAGAGGTGAAGAGTGAACAGGACTTCAGCAGCAAAACAGCCTTTTCTAGATGGAAATATTGGCACTATTAAAGGTAAAAATGCGCACGTCGGGTGCACATTATGTTCCAGAACAAAACGAAAAAGTAACGCAATAGTTACTTTTACTGGTAACTAGTTACTTTTATAGTGGAGTAACTCCGTTAGTAACTCAGTTACTTTTTGGGAGAAGTAACTAGTAACTATAACTAATTACTTTTTCAAAGTAATGTGCCCAACACTGTTTATAACCAGCATACTTATTGTCATCCACACTGTACTGGGAGTTGCAGCAGCAGTTTCAGCAATCCAAAATAAGCTATTTTCTTTTCCCACAGAGTAAGACAACAGCAGCTGAAGTGGGACGTCCCGCTGCAGCTGTGACCTCCTGAACCCTTCCCCACTGGTTTACATGCATGTCCACTGTAAGGACACCTCTGCTGACCTCATCAGATTCAGTTTCACAGCATCTGCCACAGAGCCACATGTGTCCCGGCTAACGCGCTAACAGGGCTAATCCATGGGCGGGACGGGGGCAGCTGCCTAAATCAGATTGTTGTTTAAAATGTGGGGATGCGGGTCTTATAAATGGGAATGATCATGAAGTTACAAAGGTTACACATTATGCCAAAGTGTCTTTTATCTTTTAACCACATTGTTTTTAAGCTTGATGCCAACTTCAGGAACTTCTGACACAAATTAGCCTGGGAATCCCCACGCTGCTGTGTGGGTCCAGATCACTGAGCATGGATTTGGCTTTTTCTCAACTCATCAAATTTCTTTCATGGGACATACCATATTGCATAGAATAAATAAGAGCAGACATATAATAGACATTCTTAGCGTCCAATAAGCGAGTAGGGTCTTAAACCACACTTCTCCTACAAGAAAATGAATGGATGGTTCCCAAAGTAAATTCACTTCATTCTCCTTCATTAACATTCATACTTTTTCTATATCTGTGCACTCTGCCTAATCCTCAATCTAACCCTCAATTTACACCAAACCACGGGAGATTGGCTGAAATTGGCGACAACAGGGGGGATAGTGGGCACTCTTGACCTGTCCAGTACTGTCAAAGTGCAGACACTGATTGTAATCATCGTTTGTGAAGCTGGAACACAACATGAAGCTGTTGGAGGCAGCTCGAGACATTTCAGTTTGTCGATAGTGAATGAACAGAGTATTTCAGTGTGTGTGGTCATTAGCTTAAAGTTGCTGCCCTTGGTTTTTGGTTGGTTATAGATATAGAATCATGTAGAAGTAAAGTTCATCATTTTTTTTCTTAAATATGCTCAGAATTATCAAGTGACTTTTTATTCTATTTTTATTTCGTATACTAATTTTGTATTTATTTCATACTAATTGAAACAATAAACAAGATCTAGAAATGATAATGGGTTGGATGCAGCATTCTCACTCGTACAACACCAACCGCAAGACACATGTCCAAACGCTCTCTGACCGTACACCTCCCTCCCATTACTCACTCTATACGGAGGGCATCACTCTCTTTCTTCCATGTACTTGAAAAGAAAAAAATCTCAACCCAATCAAGTTTGAACAACTGTTGATATTGAGGCGTTTACAGTAGGGCTGGGACAACGCGTCGACGTAATCGGTGACGTCAACGCAATCGGTGACGTCGACGCAAAAAATACACCGACGTATAATATGCGCGTCGGTGCGTCACACACAAAACAAAGATGGCGGCGAGCGGTAGCAATGCGAGTGCCGTGTTAGAGAAGTGCAAGCCGGTGTAACGCTGAGATACACTGTCTTGAAGAGATGCACAGCCTCAGCTGTTTATGATGTAATGCAAACCTGCGCATGCGCGTCTCACGGCAGCCGAAGCAAACCAAGATGGCGGACCGTGAATTTCTTTAAAAGTTAAAATACAAACGAATTCAGACACGAATGTCACTTTTAATGCAATTTGAGGCGAGATGTTGATGGTTCCGTTTTGTCACATGTGGGTTTTAAGAGTCAAAGTTTCGTGCAAAGTTTAGTTTAAGCAGTCAACTGCGCCTGTGAAACCACAAAGCTAATGTTTTCATAGCAGTCCGCGGCTGCTGACGTAGGCTGATGACGCGTCCTGTGGCCACTCTGCAGCTTAAAACTAGTCTGTCTTTCTTTGTATCAAACGGAATATTGGCGCCCGTAATAGCCCCTACATGTATTATTCACTGTCATGCCCGCCGTATATGGACATTTTTCAACATGTGTTCAATATCCTTAATGTGTTTAACTGTTGATTGATTCTCTGATCTGTGTTGGTGACTTCAATGTTGTTTTAAGTCCTCTGAGATGACTTCTACTGTATTCTTTCAGTAACTCTAAAAGAAAGGATGACTGGTTGACCTTTTTATTTGCTACACAATGCATTGTTTTTCTCTTGTACACTCTTACTTGAATTTTATTTTTGAATTTTGAGTTTAAGAAAAAGGTGAGTGGCAGAGTTTTGACTGTTATTTTTATATGAATGAAGAATTTAAGAGATACACTTTAATTAATGGACTCCAGTAATATAGGCCTATGTGTCTTCGACTTAAATGTTAAACTCTGTTGGTTCAGGAAGGACGCCATGACAGGCTGATGGCTCCCACTGTTTTTGCTGGAAAAGCACTCTTTGTTTAGCTTAAAGCCTTCAAGTTTACATTGGTTACTGTTTTCTTTTAGTTGCTCTACACAAGTATTTGGCTGAACTTTTTCATATTTTTATTGAATGCTAAGCATCCAATGTTTGTTTCAAGAATGATAAGATGCACTTTTTTCAGTAAGCTGTGTTTTCAAGGCTTCAAGGATTTATGCTACCTCTAAGAATGTCTTATTTTTGAATTTTAAGAGCAAGCAATAAATATTTTTTGTGAAGGAATTCATGTTTTTTTCATTAAAATATTTAAATCAACATGTATACATCAATATTAGTCAATTAATGGGGAGATAATCGAGAATCGAATCGAAATCGAATCGAAGCAAAAAAAATCATCGTTAGATTAATCGATGCATCAAAAAAATAATCGCTAGATTAATCGTTTAAAAAATAATCGTTTATCCCAGCCCTAGTTTACAGCTAGCTAAGAAGCATAGCAGCTACTTATATAGTATATTCTGTGAAATTTCCCCACTATTGCACTGAATAAAGCTCTTCTTATTACGTATTCAATCTGTCAATCCCTTCCATAGAGTATCTCAGCTTATCTCAGAGTATTTTCAACATAGGAAAGGCAAGGTTTAGTTGTACAGCACGATTCCTACACAAAGCTATCCCACATCGTACCAACGTCTCCGCTTCCTCAGTCTGTGTTCAAAGTGACTTTAAAGCTGAAGTGTTGGTGGTCTGTGTGAACTCGACAGAACCGAGTTTACATGAGACGATGTGGCGGTTTCCCCAACGCAGGCAGCAGACGGGAGGCTATAGCTCACCGCTCATTTACATTTAGATGAGCCCATTAAGCCCCGCAAAACCGGAAAAAGCCAAAACCCGCACGCGTCCAATTGGTTTCAGTTAAAGTCAGTGATACAGGTCCAGCTGCAGACGACTGGAGAGGGTCGGTGCGGAGGGGAATTGGTTGGAAATGAGGACAGACAATGTAAATAAACAGCGTCATCTACAGAAATGAATCCCTTGGAATGAATATTGACACCTTTATGCAAAATAGATGTGTGCTATAAAAATATGGTTGTTTTTTTTAATCCTCTTGTTGTTGATACCATTCCTGAAGATGGACAAGAGAGAAATTTGTCCTTTAATCTGGAGCCCATAACTTTCAAATCACAGAAAATACCCGTTTAAAATTGCATCTAACTTACTTTGAAATAGCTTTCTTATAGTTTCCATATAAAGACAGGAAAAGTGAAAAAGAGAGGGTTACCTTTCTCAAGACCAAGTATTTCTTCTCCATCTCCTCTTAAAGACTGCAAGAAAATATATAATAATTTGTTGGTAAAAGCCTGAGCCACCTACAGTCACCCAATGGATACAAAAACAAGACAAGTTTATTTAATAGAGCGGTTGACTGCACAATAGCAATTAAAAAGCAGTTTTTGAGGGAAGATGGGGACAGGTTATTGACTTTCTAAAGTAGGACACAAGCCAAGCCTTAAATGTGTTGTTTCTGAATGTAAATGATGTTTGAAGCCCAGACTCAGGACAATGTTCATGTTTAATTGTTGTGCATTTACAATTAAAGGTACTCTGTGTAATTTTCACAGTTGCTCCAAATGAAAAAAAAAACATCTTAACCCATAACAAATGTGACCTTTTTAAGATTATTTACCTCCAACACGTTTTTTAATTGTTGTCATAGACTTAAAATTTGACTAATAAATGTCTACGAGGCTGGACTCATGTCAATGCGCCATCTTGAAATACTGTACAGTGGTTGATAAGGGACAAAAAGGGGTTTGAGCGGGAGTTGGGGACCACAGTCAAAGACGACATACTGTCCATCTAGCATACTGTCAATGCTAGATGAGAGTAAAAACTATACAGTGTACCTTTGTTATGGTCAAGAATTCAATATTCATTGATTTTTTACAATGTTATGTCTTCTTTAACTGCACCTGAGCAAACTTTTGAAAACATAAGTCTATCTCCTGGAAACAGTACAACTATTTATGCCTTCAAACGCCATCAACTCCTAATCTACCCTCTCCACACACTGCTCATCTCTCTGCCACATAACATTATCCAGCTCCGATTGCATTACTCTCCTTCCCAGTTTCCTCATCTATTCTGCATCGGATCGCATCTCGAGCGACGGCGAGGGGTTCCTTGGGACTAGTTTCTTTGTGAGCGGCAGTGAGGAGCCTGGAGGCATGTTACCGACGCGGAGCAGAAAGTATAATGAAAGCTCAGCCGTGTCACCGGAATCCACTTGGAGTCATTATCTCCCAGCTCGTATGTATTTATGTCCACAGTGCCCTTGACACGTCTCCAGATGTAATAACTCTACTTAATGGTTGGGAGGCGGCCATTTTGGTTGTTTTGGGAAATGTCCATCAGGATTTGCAGCTGTTTTAATTAGATGTAGGATAGAAATATGTGGATTATTCACTTAAAAGTCCTAATACTCCATGACAGGGATTAAGATTAAGATATCCTAGATACGTCCCACAGTGGGGAAATTTCAGTGTTGCATCACAAGTTACAGAACAAAAGAGAAGTGAATATTAAGTATAGCAAAACTCTATACTCTACACTGGAGCTACTCTTTGAAACCGGTAATCAGATCCGCTCCAAGTAGTGAGGAGTGGGAGAGAGGTGTAGGGTCAGAGAGTGTTTGGAGAAAAAAAAGAGAAGAAAAAACTAAAGTATTACAGTAGAACAGTAACACAATACAATGTCACATCATGGTGAAGAAGCACACACACACAATGCTTTTGTGTTTTCTTTTTTGACGTGTTGTTCTAAATTAACTTGTGTGTAATTACATGTGTAGATTTTGGCCATTAAAACTGATGTTGAAAATGATATTCATTGACGGTATTTTCATCTAACAAACTGCAATAATCTACTTGTGTTGAACTAAATTAGAGGAAATACTTTTGTAGGCAGAAAACCGCTCTGATTGTCATGGCATACCAAGTTTGAAAAAAGGAGCATTTGGACAGATAGGTCAGGCTATTTGTGGAATTTTGTTACTCGTATTATTGTGTACAGAACTAAAAAACTGGAAGCAGCTTTCCCAAGTAACATTCACCAACTAGATTTGCATCTCAACACAACAATTAACAAAGCCATTGCAAAGATTTTTCTAACTTTTTCTGAATTATTTTGACATTTTTATTCCAGGCATCCAGAAATACAGTAAAAACGTCTATTTGATCCGGCAGCAGAACAGGCCTAGAGCAAAGGCACTTTTAGCTTAACAATCCCCCTGAATGCAAAGACATATACATTGAAATAAAAAAAGATTTAACCATCACAGATTCATGCAACGTGTCCTTGTTCCAGAAAATACCAGTTTGGTCGACCATTGTGTATTTTAACAGCTGCAGCTAACCATGGGTACAACATAAGCTAAACATGACCTAATGGAAGCATAGGCTCTTTGTTCCCATTTCTTGCCCAGTGTCATTTTGGATTTGGAAATGAGGAAAAAAGCAAAGAGAGTTTCAAAATGTTATTCCATCAAAAAGCTGCTGATTGTTCACTAAATATACAACTGCAAAATATTCCCCATATCCAGAAACCTACAACCAAACACATGTAGTCTGCTGCAACTACAAACTAAACAAATTTTAATTTTGGCGACAGTGGCTCAGTTGGTAGAGCATTGGCCTTTGAGCCTGGAGGTCGTGGGCTCGATCCCCCCACAAGACTTACTCCCACTGAAATCTGCTGGTGTGGTGTCCTTGGGCAAGACACTTAACCCCACTTTGCCTGAAGCCCCCGCTGAAAGATCAAGGCTATTCTCTCACATACAGAGCAGCCGTCCTCCTGTGGACTTAGCACCTGCAGGAGGATCAGGGAGAGGCTGGTGCTCTGTAAAATGGGTGGTAGCTCTGACTGCCACCCCCCCCCCCAACCCAGAAATGGATTAAGGGGAAGAAAAAGTATGGATGAATGGATGGGAGTAAGGTAGCTCAGCCTTAACAACCAAAGACAAGATAAAAGTAATGGTAAAGCTAATTTTCCTAGAGCTAGAAAAATCTAGAAAATTATCATAGAATTCAATCTATTCTAAAAATGTGAACACAAATAGTTAAATAAAACAATGATTGAAAATAATATCCAAACTTAAGTTAAATAAAAGTAATAATTATGTCAGAATACCTTCATAATACAAAAAGTAAACAAATATCCACAGATGTATATAGATGAAAACCCAGCTAGCTGTTTTTATTTTAATTCGGCTCCTGCCTATGAGATTGACAGCCCTGATCTAAGGCCTTACTAATGGGAAGCAATAAGTGCAAGCAATATTTATCAAAGCTAAACAAAAAGACAAGTTTGACACAGAACCTAATATCCATATTTTGTTGGACATGTGATTTTCGCTGATCGCTTACGGCTCAGAGCAACTTTCATATAGATGTTGTTTTGGATGAATTCCCAGTGTTTTGGCAGCCGTGCTCGTGTAACAGTCAAATCAATAAGGTCTAATGAATTGAATTTTGTGAAGGGCGTATCGTACGGAGCGACTGTAAACTCTCTGGTCTTTATTTCACACTTAAATCAGCATCGATCCTTTCTCTGCGTTTTGAGCTGAGTGGAGAAACCCTGAAACCAGACAGCATTAGGAAGTGCATCAGCAAACTTCAGATTCAGATTCAAACTACTTTATGTATCCCTCCTGGGGCGATTCATTTGAGCAGCACAAGGCAAAAACACTGCAAAAAGTGGCTCCAAAAAAGAAAATATAACTATACTGTTAGAGGAAATGTGAATAATCATGATTTTTCCACTTTTCGACTACTAAAATATTAGTAACAAGTAATATTATCTTAGGTATCTTCAAAATAAAAACAGCGTGATTAGATAATAACACTGAATTCAAGTGAACTACAGTAGTCGTTATTTTTACTTTTTGCAGAGAAAAATATGAATAACAATAAATCCCAGGGACTAAGGATGAACACAGTTTGTAATTGTCTATTCCAATGTTTGTAGCTTTCTTTCAGACATTTTGTGTACTCCTAAAACCCTTTTAATACTTAAGAAATTCACTGCAAAATATTACCAATAAAAAATATGGATTTGAGTACATACTGGTCGGCTTAAAGCTAGCATACTTAACTTTCAAACCACAAAAAATGTACCTATAGTAAAATCCATCTAACTAGTTACTTGCTCTAAAAACATTTTACTTTTTGGCATCTGTCACAACTTTAGATCTGCATTTTGAGACAGATATTGAAAAAGAGGACCACCCTCACTCCAACCAATCATCTCTCAAAGCCCAAAGTGTCAAATAGTGACTCACAGGGAGCTTTCTTACAAGGCTGCAAAAAAAACCATGTTTCATAACGAAGACTGTGGTTTTACAGCAAAAACTGGAAAAAGAGATGAAAAATAAGTCAACATTTTCTCAAATTTGGCTAAATGTATCTTAGTTTGCGCATTTTCACTCCCTTCAAGCAATATTTACCAACGGGACACGCTAAATTATCTAGTTTTAAAAAGATAGAAATTGGCAAGTCTTGTTTTAACACAGTCAGATTCAAGCATTTATTTCCTCATATTTTACAAAACTATACTGGGACAAAAAAAAAAAACACCTTATTTTGTCAAACTAACAAAAACAAAAAAGTTACATACCCACAGCTTTGATAGAGTAACAGAAATAGCAGAAAGCCTCCAGCGCCGGAAAGAATAATGCAAGTTGCGATGTTTTTAAAGACAGAAACATAAACGCTAAAACTTGCCCATGACTCCTTTGTCCCCTTTGATAATTGAGGAATCCTATCGTTTCCAAAAGCACGTCTGGGAGCCTTTCATGAGTGTAAATAAGGGTAGCGGTTATCTTTGTTGTTTTGGCGGTTAGCTGCAGTGGGCTGAGCAGAGGCCGCATGGTTCCCAGGTCTCGACATGCACTGGGCCCATTGTGGCAAAACAAAACTGATGTGTCTTATTTACAGGTGGAATGGTTTTTTTTGATTATGAAAGGCACAGAATATCAAACGCTTTGAGTCAGCAGATGAGTAAATGTTTGTATGGGTCATTGTAAGGGCAAGTAAATAGGTGCAGTTCTAATCAATTCCTTACATACATATTTGTCATGTGTCCCATCAGTCATGTTACAACATTGTTCCCCCATAAAAAAACAGACCTGGTGTAGTTTTTAACTCATTGACAGCCATTGACGTATTTGTCTGAGACCCTCTATTTGACTGGGGATTACAGGACAATAAGAACAGCTAGAAACAAACTTATTATTGCTGATGAAAGTAGACAATCCAGTCTTTCAGAATCTGGTTTCAAATTTCACATAGTCTTAGGAAATAATATTCTGTGGGTCTTGAGAATCAGTGAAATCATCAAAAACTGCAGGCAGTCAATGAGATCCACGAGAATATCAGGTACTTCAGGCTCAAACGACACCCCTGTTTTAGTCCAAACTTTATAGTAATAAGGCCACTATAGTTCACCAGGCTAGTCCAGGGGCCGACCTCACGGACTGAAAAACTGTCTTGACTGGCATCGGGCTGTTCTGAGCTTTATAATCATCCTGATCAGAGCTGAAGTTGGCTGAATTTTTACCATGTAGCCAGCTACATTAGCAACATTAACGTAAGTAACACAATCAAAAACCATGTCAGTACAATATGTGCAAGAAAAGTCACCAATGTACTGGACTTTAGAACAAGGTCTATATAGGCTGAGCTGAAGTTGGATGAATGACACAGTGAACTAGAGTTTATGATTTCAAAGCAATAGCCTGGTCGTACCACACCATAGTACAAATTAAGCCCAGGCTAGGTCAGCAAGGCACAGGTCCACATACTGAGGCCGCAATTGGCCCCCGGGCCTGAGTTTGGACATGCCTGGTCTAAAAGCTCCAGTCTCAGTCCTGTGATAGTATGATGTCATTGTCCCACTATGACATCACTCTCAGGGCAGTTCAAATAAAAGTGTTGCCCATTGTTGTGGCAGTTTCTCAGGTTAAATGTTCTGATACTTGTTTCACCATGGATTTTCAACTTTCTAAAACACAAAATGACAAAGTAACGTACATTTCCCAGGGCTAACAATCATGTGTAATATTTCTTCTTTCATATCCATAGAGGAGAGGTTCGTACTGTGACAGCTTCCAGGTGTGAGGGTATAGTGTGCAGACAGCAGATTAAAAACAGGACATAAGCTGAGGATGAGGAGGCGGGGTCAGGACGCACACTTCCTGTTTGAGAATTCAGGTGACTGTTCGGACAGTCTAAAGCACTAAAAAGAAGGAAGAAAAACAAAGGAGTACAAAACGCACTGACATCATTCTTTCTCTCGCTGGAAGTTGAAACCGAGGCTTACACAAGCCAACAATGGGCCTACATTTCCCACAATCCCGCAGGGAGATGGCAACTTGAGCAGCCGTGTATCTTATGCTACAGGGTCTCCACGACTCCAGAACAAACTTTTGTCTTACGTTATTGCTATGAAATTGTAGCCAAGGGAAACACAGGGAGAACATGCAAACTCTACCATGAAAGGCCTGGAGGTGGAATTGCTATATTGAAGTCAATTTTGACCGAAGCATATGTATTGGATTTAAAACTCTTTAAAAAATTACATTAAAAAGGGAGACAAAAGCAATTAATAGAACCAAATAGAATCTAACTTTTTTTCTACCTAGTTTTGAACATTGTCAGAGTCTTGTCTCAACCTCAGAAACATGGAGCACACAGAACTACTTTGTTTTTATATAATTCTTAGCTCAAACTGGCAACAACTGGAGTCCATGTGCTGCTCTTTCTCCAGCGCTGATGTCATGCACAGTTTAAACACAGACGGATCAGGGCCACATTTGGAAAAGTTGACGTTGAATTTCACAATGAGTAATGTGCTCCTAATTATATTACACCTCAAATGCACCATGCGCCGGGATAAAGGGGAGCACATGACACTGGTACAGGCTTTTCTCAGTGGTCCCTGGTTAATCGCAGGGGTTACGTATTAAAAATAACCCAATAAAAGCGAAATCTGTGATGTCACGACTATATATATATATTTTTGTATACTTTATTTTTGAGTTTTTGCCTTTAGAGTTTGATTGGTCGAGACGTCATAATTCAAAAACATAATAAGGCAACAAATATAATGGAAAGAAAATGAGATATAATGGAATGGAAGAAATGAGAAAAAAAAGAGAAAAATGTATTTATAATAATACATTAAAAAAAAAAAATGACACACCAACATATTTTAAGGCTGTAAAACCCTCACCACACACGTTGCTCACTTTTGCTGAACTCACGACTGCTTAAGTGCGACTGTGGAGATATCAAACCTGTTTGTTGTAAGTGCTGCTGCAGGTGTCAAAAGCTGTGTGTGTACTGTAAAATACAGCTGCAGAAGAAACCGCGCTGAGGGGCAGGAGCAGGACTGAAGTCTACAAGTGTCATTTTATGTGGCTCTCTGGCCTTGATCACAAACACAAGCTCACGTAGTCATCCAGCCAACTTCAGCTCTGCCGAAATAGTCCTCGTTGACTGTATGGCACTATGTAAGTAAATATCCCAACTTCAGCTCTGTCATATTTGAACCGATTAAGATTAAGAGATCCTTTATTCGTCCCACAGTCGGAAAATGTCAGTGTTGCATCACAAGTTATAGAACAGTAGTAAGTACGAGCACACACCACAAGATAAGTGAAGTAAAGACATGTCACACCTTATTTTGAAGCTCAAAACAGCCCGAATCTAGTCCATGGTCCTCTTGATAAAAGGTTTGGAGTGGCCAGAGCCAGAAGTTAATTGTTCCCCAACATCTATTAACTGCTCCAAGTGTTCCAATCATAAACCGATAATATAGATAGATAGATGTTTTATTGATCCCCCTTAGGAGAAATTCAGGTGTCCAGTAGTAGCAGAAACACATACGGAAGAGCACATACGGAACAGCACTTTAGGTTAGCAGCAGAGGTAGAGTAACCTATTGGTCTGGGCCATTTTCTCTGCTCTGGTCCAAAGTGAAATGGTGAATGCTTTATTAGCATTAAAAAAAAATTTAAAAAAGCATTCTTCCAGTGGATTTACGCTTGATCTGCTCAGTTCGGACCATGAATCCTCTCTCCTCTGGTCTGGATTTGCGTAAAACCAAGAACACAGTACTGCAGTAACAATACAAGTAAAACACAAAACTACCTACAACTGCTTCAGTGCTACTTAGGACTTGCTGCTGTTTCCAGCGCACTCTAAAACAAAACAACTAAAGGAGAACCCTCTAGCTACATACAGTAAACTCGCACCGTACAAATCTAAACTCAGTTCTTTGTGCATAGAAAGCCTTCTGTCCATCAGATTTTTCTTTTCAAATCCAAATCTCCTGCGTCAGGCTGTTGCTTAAATACAGTCATTGTGCAGCGTTCATATTTGTGATGACAGGAGCAGATGGGGGGAAGGGTCGTGACAGGGTGCTTTTCCCCCGTGGCAGGTGGTCTTCTGTGGAGGGGAGATGTGGTGACAGACTGACACAGGAAGCCCCGGCATTCTGATAATGCCAGTCCACAAGCTGCTGCAGAGCTCACAGAGAAGAGCATCCACAAACAGCTGCAGGACAGAGGACTCCAGAGCTGGGCCGGACTAAGCCCTAAACGAGATTATACAACGTCTGACCCCAAGCTCTGCAAGTGTGGTTAAAGCTGGGGTCCCTAACTTTGAGGCCGTATGAAAATGACTTAAAAGAAAAATCAGTAGTTCCTTGCTCTCAGAACCGTTTTTATTGCTAGATTTGTATGTATTCTTTGGCTTATATCATATAATTAGATCAGGTAAAACATAAAAAGATTTCTAATTTGGATTTGTCCACAATATTTTACTTTTTTCAGGACTAGAGGGAAAAAAATTACATTAATGGGAAAAATAACAACAACAAAAGTTTTGTACTCTTGCTTTAAGGAGTGGGATTTTAGTAATGAGCACTTCTGAAGAACCAAAAATGTATAATTCATGCTCTAAAAATGTTTTTCATGTTTTAGAATATTAAAAAGTCCCTTACAAAGAAAACAGATGAATAAATATGAATAAGTAGTAATAGAGGAATTGGGAAAAGAGTGGTAAAAGTGGTTACTTGGCCAGATTTAGATTAGAATTTAGATTTAGATCTAAATTCTAACATGATGTGAGCTTGACGGGAGAAATTAAAGAATCTAGCAGGAATACTTTTTTATTTAAAAAAATAAAACTAAAAATAAAATCTGTCCATAGCATCATAGCTTCAGGATTCTTCAAAACCGTGACTAGTTTCAGTACATGATTGCACCGACTCCTGCCGCAAACACATTTTGGATGAAAGAATATTGTTTAACAGCTGATTTTTAGCACAAAAACAAAAATCTAAAATCTAAAAACCTAATGTACATTAAAAATGTACAAGTCACCACTTTAGCTACCCTCATAATTCCAATACGGAATGGTGTCAAACGCACAAATATTTGATTGTATTACATGTTTGTGAAGTCATTTGTTTGTATTTATTATGCAAGTCATATTATTTTGTTTACTTCTATGTATCAGCATACCAACATTTTAAACTCTATTTTGAAAAAAAAATAAAATAAATAACCTTAACTAATTTACTACTGACCACAGATGATGATCACACTCAGCTATGAAATGAAACAGAAGCCGACAGCAGCGAGTGGAAATCTCCGAGCACCAAAACATCTGCTCGGAAACATCTGTATTCCTGATCTCAAATTGAAATTCCACATCCTCACATATTTAACATTCTGTATTTGTGTCGTCTGCTTGTTTAAATAGTGTGAATAAACAATAGAAGATACAATGACAATGGTTCTTAGTATTTTAAATTACACCGGAGTTTTTTTCTCCATTCCTCAATAAAAACAGCCTCGGCATAAACGTGTCCCCCCACCCCATCTGTCTAAATCTTTTTGTCTCAAATGCCTCTAAATTATTTTTGGCAGTTTCTCCAGTCAAATTACATTACGGTGGTTTCTCACCTGCCAACCTGTGGGTCAGTCCATTTGACTGCTCAACCAATGATATACAGGTATACACTGTATGTCAGGAGGAGGATTCGGTGGTAATGCCCTGTATCATAATTACCACTGTAACAATAATCTTAAAGTTGGGATATCTAACTTTTTCCAGTACATTAACACATGTTGTTTGTCCCAAAAGAGACTTGTTTAAACTAACATTCTGTGCAGATCAAAATAGTAATGTAATCTTCATCCTATTAGAAAACATGTTATTGTTTACACACTGAGAGCTGATTGGCTGAGTTAGGCGGTCTTTTCTTTTTCACTTAAAACAGAAAATACATGCATGTGAAAACTGATAGAACTAAACATATTTATTATTAGTTATTATATTGTGGTTTAAAAGTAAGGTACAAGAGTTTAATACCAAGTCAAATACAAACAACTACATTTTACTTTATAACGGCTCTTGTCCTTCCGTCTCCTTCGTCCACCAGAATCTAAAGCATTATCATAGTTACCCAGAGTGATTGGCCAGCCCTCGAAAAGTCCACTTCAGTCTGCCCTACAACTCAGGTAGCTTTTATTGTATGAATATTTGATGCTTTTACACATCCAGCCGCCCCACATAAGGGGGTAACAGGTTCGCCTCTTCACATAGGACATCCCGTCTACCCACTTCATCGCTCTCTCACTTCCGCTGTTTGACCTACAAAGATGACAGGAGCAGAGCACATGCGAATACCAGTCCGTGTCGGATGCAAAGGCTCAATGGAGACATTGGAGACAAGCACTTTAGATGCAGAGGATTGTCAAGACGAGAAAGTGTGGGGACGAGAGGGGCAGAACATATGACGTAGGGAAGTGCAGGGTTTATAACAGGGGTGGGCAATCATTTTCTTCAGGCGGCCATATTGGGATATTGCCCTATTGAGGAGGGCCGGAACTGCTTTCTTGGTTAATTTTCCATTTAATTTAGTAAAAATCTATTTCAGTATTAAAATGTAAAAAACGCAAATACATTTACATATTTTTTCATTTATTAAAGAGATGAAGAAATCCAGTGTTTTCTTTTTGCAAATTATTACTAATAACATTTTTGGTTTATTGATGAGGTTACAATTTGTCACTAGGTATTGCCTCAATTAAATTCAATGTATTTGTGTAAAGCCCTAAATCACAGCAGTTATCTTGGAGGACAAAGTTGTTGATTCGCCAACACAGATCAGAGAATCAAACGGTTCACAGGAAATGCAACGTTAAAAAATGCATAGAGTAATTGGTCAATAAAAGGCAGATGGTCAATATCAGTAAATGTAAATAGATGTCAATAAATCTCCTTAAATGTCCCGGATCATCACCACTGTCCGTAGACCCTCCTACATTGACAAAGAACGTTTGATTAATTTAAATAAACAAAAGACAGGTTTTAGGGCAACGGCTAGGAAACATTAGCGAAGAAATGTGAATCAAGCGGGACTTTAAATAAACTCCTCCAGGTGCATCACTTGAGCTGTGTTTTGGGAAAATTGATAAAAAATCCCATATTCACAGAGCTTTGTGATCAAAACAACAACAAAAATCGCTAATTTCAGCTCTAAAATATATTAAAATGGGTGCCTTGGATTGTCGCAACTTGGAAGAAATAAGAAAGGGACTAATGTCTTTGTTGAGATATAGTTATAATGTAAAAAGTTAGTGTTTTGTTTTCATCTTCACACAGATCCAAAGGCATTGTTGCTCATGTTAAATCGTTTTTTATGCAGTATTCTATAAATACAAGTCCTGGAGCAGGGGCAGAGATTGAAAGCTTTTGAGAGATAAAACTTTAGTGACTCCCAGGTAGTTTTTTAGTTTTAAGTCGATAAAGTGATAAAAAAACTTCATATATATTATTCAGAATTGATCAATACACAAACAGCGCAGTAAGCCAAGGTGTTGCACTAAAGCATGTCTGAATAATGCATACAACCTGTAAAAGGCTACAATTCAATACAAATTATTCATCTGAAAGAACTAGACATTTGTGCATTAATATTAAAATCAGTGCCTTCTCATAATGTCTTGGCTTAACCACGACTGAAATTGCCTAAAGTAAGATCTGGAGCTGGCAAAGCAACTTTCTGGCATGTTGCAATACACATATATGAAAATTGTGCTCGTCAAAATAAAACTGAAATTGCTGTAACTATTTGCAAGACACATCTGCGTTTTGACACTGATTTTAAAGTAGATAAATAAAAAAAGTATTCAAGGCGGATTGAAGGCAGCCCACTCAATGACTAATTGCTGTCATCTCATTGGTCCATCACTGGAGGCGTGATTTGAAAGCTAGAATAAACTGCCAATGAGCCAATAAACTTCAAATCCGGTGAGTGAAATAATAAAATGTGCGATAAACAATGAGGACAAGACTGTGACAAATTAGGTCCCCGCGGAGCCCCCAATGTCAGGATGTGTCTCTCTTCCCAACAAGTGATTTCAGAGTCTGACAAAAACCAGGATGTTCCGGAGACAACTGCAATGTGTCCGTAGCTCCAGCGTTTTGTGGAGTAAGAGAAAAAAAATGGTGTTGGATTATAATCTCAGGAGAAATCAGTGTTCTCCTAATGACCTGCCAAATTACACGCTGCATTAGATTCAAGACGATCTTTGGCAACTTGGCAAAACATCTCAATTTGACAAGTCGCACAGTAGTTTATATCTGTAGTATGTTGTTTTAGACGGTTGGCAGTTTGAATCCTGCTCCCAACACTTAAAAACCCTGGTTTCAATGTGAGATGGACTGACCCGCAGGTTTGCAGGTGGGAAACCAGCTCCCATTGGTGAATATGGGGTGCTTTATTTTTATTCTGATGTTTTCTTTGTGTTTTAAACTTTGCATATGTAAGGTAAGTTATAGATAAAATGTATTATTATCATTATTAATGCTGGTGTTGTGTCCTCGGGCAAAACACTCTTCTCATGTTTGAATGGGTGAATGGTTTCTTGATGTGATGTGCTTTGAGAAGAAATAATAATTCTATATTTATGTCCAAGTTAGTCACAAAAACACAAAAAAAACTATATCTTTCGTAAGAAGTGAAAAAAATAACTTACAGTGAAAGTCAGTTATTGTAGTTTATGTTAATACAGTTTAGTGCGGGTGTTCCAAAATAAATATTCTTTCAAATCAATAAAAAACAGAGAAATCACTAACATTGATTTGATGTGAAAATAGAATATATAATTTTACAAGTAAATGAAAGTCTGCACAAATCGGGTTATTGTCATGTTAATTTTTGATTTTCCGAATATTGTCCCTATTACATGTTTCACTCAAAAGTAGCAGCCCTGAGTACGCTTAAAAAGAAAATGTCATGAGAAGGATGGAAGATTTCTGGTGATGTTTAAATACATTGTGATCAGAAATCAATCCAGCTTCATGAACTCTGAATGAACTGACCGTCTGCCATCGGACTAGTGCCACAGAGAGGACGCTGCACCCAAACCTCCAGTGTTTCATTATTCAGACCTGACACACTTTCAAACTGTGGAAATCACCCAATATATACACAAAATAATTATACACAAGATACTATTAGTCTAACTTAGACACACAACACTATTAGTCTGACTTACACACAAACTACTATTAGTACCAACGTATACACAAAATACTATTAGTCTAGCGCAGTGTCTCCCAAAGTGGGGTCCGCGGCCCCCTGGTGGGCCGCGAGGGTACTGCAGGGGGGCCGCGGGAGGTCATTAAAAAAATATGAATGTTACATTTATAACGTTTTGTTTGTAATATTAAAATATGTGTTCATTATTTGACTTGAATAATCCACTGTAATCATTTTTGTATTACAATGTTTGTAGCAGAGGCTATTTCCCCAAAATAAAATAACCAGAAGAGCCTATTCTTAATGTTGTCTTCTTGGTTATTATTTTGGGGGGCCACGAAGACCCGTCAGATTTTTAAGGGGGCCTCGGTGTTACTGAGTTTGGGAATGGCTGGTCTAGCGTATACACAAAATATTAATAGTACCAGTGTGTACACAAAATACTATTAGTCTACTTTATACAACAAAATACTATTAGTCCAACGTATACACAAAATACTACTTGTCTAACACAATACACTATTGGTCTAACTTATACAACAAAATACTATTAATCCAACCTTTACACAAAATACATATGCCCAAAATACTTATAATACTATTAGTCCAACATATACAGAGAATAACACAATCACAAAATACTGTTAGTCCAACTTATACACAAAATACTTATACACAAAATACTAGTCCAACACATTATACTATTAGTCTGACTTATACACAAAATTATTTTAGTCCAACGTATACACAAAATACTTAGAGTCCTATGGGTGGGAAAACGCTAGAACAAAAAAGTGAATGATGCAGTATGAGACACTTTTCGTCTTAAATACATAGTGTAGCTTATAAATCAATTTTGGAAAGCACATAGTTACTTGAGTTCAGCGATGCAGGGCAGAGCATAGCTGACATATTTTCAAGAAGGACATTTGTCTCACAGAAGTTACTTTGCCTGAAGCCTCCAGTGACACACAGTCGGTAAACAAAAATAGCCAGGAACTGTAAAGTGACATGTGTACAAGTGAACAGGTTCTCTTTTCACTGATTTAAAGGGGACCTAACATGCTAACATGCTAACATGCTAAACAGACATTTCAGATGTCTTAACCATTTTATTGTTGTTTTCCCTTGTCATCTACACACTCCCCTTATTCTTGTCTCAATGTGTGAAAAATGGATCATTTAGAAGCCTTGCACAGTTATTTTAGCTTAAAGAAAAACAAAAATCATTGAATTGCAACTTGATCTGCGCTACTTGATAAGTTTCCCCAACTTTTTAAAGTTTGGTATAATGGAACTTCCTGGTTGAACAAGGGCAGAACATGCGCCACATGTTCTGCGCATGTCTTTGAATTAGATTATAAAGATAAAGCTAAAGGTAATGGTGCACTTTATTGATCCCCGTAAGGCAATTCATCCTCTGCATTTGACCCATCCTACGTCAGGAGCAGTGGTCGCCGTAGTAACAGCGCCCGGGAACCCATCTCCAGATGTTGATGCTCGGCTTGGTCAGGACTACCAGAGCTGGAGGATTTAACCAAGTGTGCATGTCTTAGTGGTAGGGGAAACAGGAGTACCCGGAGGAAACCTACGCTAGCACGGGGAGAACATGCAAACTCCACTCAGAAAGACCCCATTTCGACCGGGATTCGAACCCATTACCTTCTTGCTGAGAGGTGAGAGTGCTATTTTGTAATTTGTAACCCCTGTGTCTTCCTTGGTTCCACTTCCTGTTGTGTAATTACCTGCCCTGTCCTCATGAGTCACCCGAGTCCTTTTGGGTAAGATTTAGCATTGTTTACTTATTTTATTTTGTATTTAGGGTATATTAAATAACTTTTATCAGCCCTGAATTTTGGGTTTACCTTCTTTGCCATGTAACAGCTATGGAAAAAAAATGTAAGTATGTTTTACATAGATAAAGACTGGATATGTGCTGTTGATGACTATACAGTCCATTGTAATAATACTCTAATTTTCTGTTTTATTTGGGTTTTTATTTACAAGCTGCCATTATGAAAATATATACGAAAAATGCTTGCTATATCTCACTTTGCTTACTAATAATAATAATAATAATAATGCATCGGTTTTATATAGCGCTTTTTTGGACACTCAAAGACGCTTCACATGTGTCATTATTCATTCACTCCATACACGGTGGTGATAAACTACTAATGTAGCCACAGCTGCCCTGGGGCACACTGACAGAAGCGAGGCAACCAGTATGCGCCATCGGCCCCTCCGACCACCACCAACCATTCATACACACACCAGACTCATTCTAGGCAATGGGGGTGAAGTGTCTTGCCTAAGCACACAACGGCAGTTTGGCACTTTACAGCCGCAGCCGCCCCACTGTGGCTGGTGTTCCCAGTGTCTTGCCAAGGACACAACAACAGTAGTCAGTGGGAGTCGATGGAAAAGTCTTGAGCGGGGCTTGAACCCACGACCTTCTGGCTCAAAGGCCAACGCTCTACCAACTGAGCTACTGCCGCACTGAGTCTGTCATTGAAATAAACATCAGGATCACAGAGAACGCTAAACCGCAGATTTTTAAGCCCAAAATGGTGAATGTTAAAAGAACGGTTACAGAAGAGGAGTTTACTTGAGCTAAAAGGAGATCAAAAGAGCAAAATTTTATCAATGAACACTTTCCTATTGAGCTCCATTCAGCAAGCATGGTTAGCATTGTCTATCAATATACAGTCTATGCATCCTAGTGGCTTCTAAATGACTCAAATCTAAGGAAAAAGGATTTACTATGCCCTCGCAAATCTCTGCTCTCTTGACCAACCATTAGCGGCTTGTCAGTGTGATCATTAGCGATAATAGCCTTCATTAGCAATAGGTTAAATGAGCGGTGCACCTGTTAGCCTCAGGCCGCGGCTTCAAGGAAAGGCTAACAAAATGGCCGCCCTTTGAACCATCACCATTGACTCCTGACCCATGCAAACCCGATCCGCGGTTCACTCAGGGACGACGGAGGCCAGTGCTTTCTTAATTTTCTTTGTTTGGCTTGGCTTCGGGACAGGTTTCCCCTCTGCAAACGTCTGATCTCTTTCAGCATTCCAAGACTATTTTTATCTTTTCTTCATTCTTTGCCTTCGTCTTGTTGGTGTTATCCCCTGTGTGTGTGTGTTTATGTGTGTTGTGTCCATGTATGGTTAGTTTCTCAATGGACTGACCACAGCAAAGTAATGCAAGGTTTATAGGAAAAATTGCAATGATTTTGTAGCTAAACTTTAAAAAGGTGTTGTATCCAATTATTAAGGTCTTGTGATAAATGCATTCTTTGTAGATCGAAGTACGTCTTGTCTTTTTTTACCGTACTATTCCTGTGCATGGAGCTGAAGAAGAACGTGGAGGAAAGAGAGTTGCCCTCAGCAGTTGTGTGTGTGTGTTTGAGTGTGTGTCACCAGGTTTTTGCTTAATAGAAGGGCAGAGAATTATAACTATAATTACTATAGTTTTAGATCAATACAATACATTTCCACAGGTGTTATAGATGATCAATATATGGCAACTTTTCTTTAAGTGTGTTGTAGCGTGTGTAGATGCTCAAAGTAGTATCAAGTTTCAATACTAGTTTTATGATAATTCATTCACTTTTTTAGTCCATTTCTGGGTCAAGGGGTTGCAACCCGAGCTACCACCCAGTCTTCAAAGTCCTAGCCCCACACTGGTCCTCCTGCAGGTGGTGGGTCTACAGGAGGATGGAGGAGGAGTGGGATTAAATGTCTTGCCCAGGGACACAACAACAGCAGACTTCAGTGGAAGAGTATTAAGATTAAGATGATGAGAGCCTTTTTTCATCCCAAAGTGAAAGAACAGTAGGAGAGAGGAGCACACAGCACAAGATAAATGAACAATAACTCTATACTAAATAAAATAAAATCTTAACTTTAGCATAAAAAAAAAAACCTGTTATGTGTTTGACAACCCTTACGAAGTCATAACCCTTAATCGCAGGTACTGACTCTTCAAATTAGACAGTCTAACTTGCGTCTATTTGAAACGCAGCTGATATAATGAGGAGTGCGAGACAGTACACTTGAATATGATCATTAATCCCGTTCTGAGAGCACTTGTGAATGAACGACTCCGGCCACTTAGAGCCTGCTCCTACACAGATCCACTCGTATCTTGGCTCAGGCTGCTGCTCCGTAAGCACAGCGGGGCTGAGGCGGCGGCCGATACTTCATTAGCTCTTATTGAAGCGGGTCGATCCGGCGTCAGTCCGGTGTCTGCCTCTCGCCTGTCACTCACCCATCCATCACTGTATGCACACACTCAGGCACGCAGGCCGAACGCAGCCCAAGCGCCCGATTCCAGCCAACGGGGCAGGATTTACTGATGACACACGCGCCACGGCTCAGATGAGATGGTGCGGGACGATAAGGGGGGTGCTGAGCTCTTAAACTGCCCCCACGGAGGAGATAGGAAGGTGCTTAGCTTCACCGGGTGTGTATATTGACAGGATGAAGGAAGGAAGGGGAGAAAGTGCAGCAAACGTGGAATTTGACTTTTCCCTTTCAAACCAATGGAATTCCCCCACAAAAATGTTTAGTTTCCCACCAGATTTATCAAAAGTAAGTAATACAAATACATTTTTTTACAGCCAAAACTGGTGGATATAATGTGAATTACAGCAAAGACAGTTTGGCGAAAACATTAATGAAAACTACTGCCAGTAAACAGTGTATTGCTATGTTAACCAGCATTGGCTCTTCTCTGGTGGAAAACCAAGCTGACTCGGCTCAAACCAAGTCCAGGACCAGTCCAAGACCAGTCCAGGACCAGTCCAGGACCAGCATCTTGAAAAAGTGGCTGCAACTAGCATAGAAAGTTAGTTACCAAGAATCTTACATTCAAGTTAAAAGAAACTCCTCATTTTTCCAAATAAAAGATAATTTAATGAAAACAATAGGATAGAAACACACTACAAATAGAATGAGAAAAAGTCACAAAGTTATGAAGACCAAAAATGTACATACGCTGAGAAATTACACCTTAAAAGAACAGCAGTATTTTTCATTACCATTATTTATTCCACATTGTAAACCACAAAAACTACCTGTGTAATAAATCCATAAAAAACTATATTAATGCTATTTAAAAAGTAGCTTGAAAAACTACTTTTTGCTTGAAAAACAGAAACAGAAGAGTGAGCGAGTGAATAATTGAGAGAAAAACTGCTTTGGCTAGTTAGAAGGTTATGCCCGTTGGTGCTAAAATACAAAACTTTAATACAAAACTAATTTCATTGCCTCTTGCCTGACTGGTAAACATGTCTTGCTCTCGTCTTTCCTTAATCCCACATCCTCAGCCTGAAGTGGCCACTCCCTGGACATTGTTGCGCACATAATTCCTGCATTACATTTGACCCGATGCTTTCTCTCCAGACTTTTACTGAATGGATCACGGCACAAAGCTCTCAACAATACAGCAGTTTATCCCCTTTCTGTGTGCGAGCGCGTACACAATCCATGCCTCCAGGAAACCGAGAGGCGTTTACTGCACTGGGACAGATCCGTGAGGGTGAAGTCTTAAGAAATGTATAACCTAGCAAGAGCTATTTTGTAAATTTAAACATTTATGCGCAAGAATAGCAATGGTTTCCTATATTCCCTGACGCTGAAGATGGCATCTCTTGTGTGGGGCTTGTCTGCTCACTTTCACGTTATTTCAGATCACCAACTTAATTTGCAGTCTGAGCAAAGCCTGCAGGACCTCTAATGCAGTGTTTTTCAACCAGTGTGCCGTGGTACATTAGTGTGCCTTGAGATGTTGTTTGGTGTGCCTTGGGAAATATTCCAATATCACATAATTGGTCAAAATAATGTGAAAAGAAAATCATGTGAGAAGATTAGAAAGACTTTTTGGGCTCGTTTCATTTTCTATTAATATCTACCTTGATTTAAATGACTTTGCTTTCATACTAAAAGCTACAAAGTTCCATGTTTGTATCAGTTTCAGCCGGTGGTGTGCCATGTGAGTGTCTTCAACCAAAAAGGTGTGCCACGGCTACAAAAAGGTTGGGAAACACTGCTCTAATGAATGAAGTTTCTGCTGATGTTGTGCAAAGAGACAGCGTTTTAGATCAATAATCAGTAGATAGTATAGACGGCGATATTGAGCAAGTGGTGAAAAGGTGGTACTGCACCCTAAAACTCCCCAGAAAAGAGACGGCGCTCTTGAGCAAGTGGTGAAAAAGTGTTACTGCACTTTTTTTTCAAAGAGTTTTTGAATATGTAATGAGTTAGCTTCTGTTGACCCTGTGTGTGTGTGATAAAGTAAATGCTTCACAGTTGTCTAAAGTGATTTATGATCACGGTTTATTCTAAAACAGTTAGGAATAGCTAAGCTGCAGGGGAGGACCTGTTAACGACACTTAGGTGTGTGTGTGTGATAGCCTTATCATGATGAACGGTTGGGAGGGCGTACTAACAACAAATCAGAATGGGTGGGAGGTCTGTTTACACCGTCCTATCAGACTGAGGAGGGTTTGTGATAGGTTGCTCTGTTTAAGGTGGCCCTATATAGGCCTCTGATTACACATAAGAATAACTTTTTTTTTCTACACCAAACCAGCAATGCCTACTCCTCAAAGATCTCAACCTTTTTTTTTTCATATGAGTTTTTCCTTGCTGATGCAGGATGGTTTGTTACACAGTTATTGAGAAACTAGAAGGACTGTGGTGATGAGCCAGGACACTTTTAATATTCTACAACATGTAGTGGTCTATAGTCTTTATGTGTTTTAACTGCTGATTCTCCGATCTGTGTTGGTGATTTTCAGTAGTTTTTGGTAAGTCCTCTGAGATGACTACAGTTGTGATTTAGGGCTATACAAGACTAAATTGTATTGTATTGTATAGGTGTTTTTTTATTTTTTCTGTAACAAGAGGTACTGCACCCGAACTCTGAAAGAGCGACACATTCTATACAAGATGGCGCCTCGTACGGTCGACATGGCTCTTTGCTGCTCTCTTTTTCTTTTGTTTTTACTTTTTAACTGTGCATCTGGCTGTTCCTACACCCGTGAGGAACTTATGAACATCCGACCCACCGTTCCCATGGACCTATTGCCTGTTTTCTTGGCATCTGCGGCTGATTTAGTTCATGTTCTAGCCAAAAAAGTGTGGGCCCGTAAAAGGGGAAAGCGCGGAGGCCTGCTCGTGCGTCTTAGGAGGAGAGGAGCGCGCACGGCTCTCCCCGGCATTTTTCTCTCCAACGTACGCTCACTGGGCAATAAGATGGACGAACTCAGCCTGCTCATGAGAAGAAACAAGGACTTCGCCACATCCTGTGTCCTCTGCTTCACTGAGACCTGGCTAAACGAGCGGATCCCGGACTGCGCTCTGGAGCTGCAGGGCTTTGGGCTGTTCCGCGCGGATCGCCATTGTGCGCTCTCAGGGAAGAGCAGAGGCGGAGGGCTGTGTTTCTACGTCAATACAAACTGGTGTAACGATGTGACAGTGATCTCCAAGCACTGCTCTCCTGCTCTGGAATATCTTTTCATTCATTGTAAACCATATTACTCCCCGCAGGAAATTGTTTCATTCATTCTTGCCTCTGTTTACATACCGCCATGCGCGGACGCGCGCGAGGCTCAGTGCGCACTCGCAGAGCAAGTACTGTGTATGGAACGTTTATACCCGGACTCTCTGATTATCATCCTGGGGGATTTTAATAAGGGAAACTTGAGCCAGGAATTACCCAAATACAGACAGTTTATCAAATGCCCGACCAGAGAGGAGAACACTCTGGATCACTGTTACACCACCGTGCGCGGAGCTTTTCGCGCTGTTCCCAAGCCAGCCCTCGGCTTCTCAGATCACTCCATGATACATCTGGTTCCTGCTTACAGACAGAGACTAAAGCTCTCGAAACCTGCAGTGAGGAGCTCCAAAGTGTGGTCTGATGAAGCTGTGGAAGAGCTGCGCGCATGCATGGAATCTACAGACTGGGACCTTTTCAGAGCTGCCACAGACAGTTTGGATGAATACACGGACACTGTGACGTCATACATTCACTTCTGTGAGGATAGCATCATTCCAACAAGGACCAGGGTCATCTATAACAACGACAAACCCTGGTTCACTGCTAAACTCCAGCAGCTCAGGAAAGCAAAGGAGTCTGCTTTCAGGGAGGGGGACCGCAGCGGCTACAAAGCAGCTAAATATCAGTTCAGGAAAGAACTGAAAGCAGCCAAGTCCCGGCACAGAGAACGACTACAGGAGCAGTTTGGTAACAACGATACTGCTTCTGTCTGGAGGGGCCTACGGGAGATCACCAACTACAAACCTAAAGCCCCCCCCTGTGCTGATGACCACAAGCTAGCTGACGAACTGAACTTATTTTTCAGTCGCTTTGATGCTGCCCCTGACACCTCTCCCTCCCCCACCCCCCACTACTCTAACGACCCACCCATCAGCCCTGCCCCCAGCCTAACAATAGCCGCTAAAGAGATTAAACAACTCTTCTTGAGGCTGCACCCCCGCAAAGCTCCTGGCCCGGACCACGTGTCTCCGGCCACTCTGAGACACTGCGCCAGTGAGCTTACTCCTGTGTTCACGGACATTTTCAACACCTCTCTGCAGTCCTGCCATGTCCCGGCCTGCTTCAAATCCTCCATCATTGTCCCCGTCCCGAAGAAGTCCAGGATCACAGGACTCAATGACTACAGACCTGTAGCACTTACGTCTGTCGTCATGAAGTCATTTGAACGCCTGGTTCTCTCCCATCTCAAGTCCCTCACCTCCCCCCTCCTGGACCCCCTGCAGTTCGCCTACAGAGCCAACAGATCTGTAGACGACGCCATTAACCTGGCCCTCCACCACATCCTACAGCACCTGGACTCCCCGGGGACCTACGCCAGGGTCCTGTTCGTGGACTTCAGCTCTGCCTTCAACACAATCCTGCCATCCCTGCTCCAGGACAAGCTCTCCCAGCTCAACGTGCCCGATTCCACCTGCAGGTGGATCACTGACTTCCTGACGGACAGGAAGCAGCAAGTGCGTCTGGGGAAGAATGTCTCGGACTCTCGGATTATAAATACAGGAGCCCCACAGGGCTGTGTTCTTTCTCCCCTGCTCTTCTCCCTGTACACCAACCACTGCACCTCCAGCCACAACTCCGTGAAGCTGATCAAGTTCGCGGACGACACCACCCTCATTGGACTCATCTCCAACAACGATGAGTCCGCCTACAGGAGGGAGTTGGACCGGCTGGTGTCCTGGTGCAGTGGTAACAACCTGGAGCTGAACGCCCAGAAGACAGTGGAGATGATTGTGGACTTCAGGAAGAGCACTGTCCCCCCGCCCCCACCCTCCGTGATGGACTCCCCCATCACCTCTGTGGAGTCCTTCCGTTTCCTGGGCACCACCATCACCCAGGACCTCAAGTGGGAGCCGACCATCAGCTCCCTCATCAAGAAGGCCCAGCAGAGGATGTACTTCCTGCGGCAGCTCAGGAAAGCCAAGCTGCCTGCACAGATGTTGGTGCAGTTCTACACGGCCATCATCGAGTCCATCCTCACCTCCTCCATCACCGTGTGGTTCGCTGGAGCCACAGTCAGGGACAAACAGAGACTACAGCGCATTGTGCGCTCTGCAGAGGAAGTGATCGGCCGCAGCCTTCCATCGCTGCAGGACCTGTACGTCGCCCGAGCTCGAGGCCGGGCTGGTCGTATCACAGCCGACCCCTCTCACCCTGCACATGGACTATTCCAACCACTCCCCTCAGGCAGGAGACTGCGGTCCATCAGGACTAGAACCTCCCGCCACAAGAACAGTTTCTTCCCCTCTGCTGTTGGACTCTTGAACACTTCTTAACCTGTCCCCCCGCCCTTTATAAAGTCACTTTACTGCCCATCATACGTCACTTTACTTTACTGTACTGCTGTCACCTTACATTGTGTGCACCATGTGCACTTGTATATTGTAAATAGTAACTGTAACTCTATTTTAAATTTATTCTTTAGAAGTGTTTTTTATTCTTATTTTTATTATCTCTTTTTGACTGTTGCACTGAGCCAAAGCAATTTCCAAGTCTGTGACCTCCTGTTACTTACGTTGGCAATAAAAATGATTCTGATTCTGATTCTTAGGTGTGTGTGTGTGTGTGTGTGATAACCTTATCATGTGGCCCAGAGTGTTGCACTAAAACAATAGGGGGATAGTTGTTATTTTCCAACTGGTACACCAGTATGAACGACCCGTGTGAAACTCACCTGATGACAAAGGTTCCGTGGAGCAAAAACACATATATTTTTGTGGCGTTTATCAATCATAATTAATGCGTTATAATCCTAACCCTATTCATAAGGTAGTAGTCTCTATATCAATTTAATTGTCCAATACAATAAAAATAAGAACCCTATATACATATATGTACACAGTTTGAAACAGAGTAGGTAGATGTGAAACTAGGGTCCTTGGTACAGGTTTTCTTTTACGCGAGATCAAATGATTTAAAGGCGTACATCTCTCAGATATACAATTGACACTTGTTACCATAAATAGTCATCTTAAAGACTGATTAAACAACCATATTACATACCTTAAACATTATGTACAACATTTTACCTAAACACAAACCAGTAATTAAACATTATGTACAACATTTTACCAAAACACAAACCATTAATTAAAATCCAGATTTTCTTATTATGTAACACTCTCATATTTATTGAGTATAGTAGTTTTGTTGTTTCTTAAAAACCATGATTTTTATTTTGACTCTTTAATGTCTTTGTTAAGTTGATTCCTTCCAGAGACCATTCTTACCATGACTTTAGTTCTGAATCTAGTTTTTATTAAAGATATCAGTTACAGATTGTATCGACTTTGTCTTTTTTTTTTCCAAAGTTCTCGTAGATGTTTTCTGCTAATGTTTTGCAATTTACCTTATACAATGTAGGATAAATAGTAAAATCCACTATAACATATAATTTTAACACCAAGCACTCAAAAACAGGATTTGATGAATCTCGATATATTTTCCTTCTGGTCTTTTTTTAACTATAGGCTGTGTTAAACGTTGTCTCCAAATGTTGACAACATAGGTGAGGTCGGTATAATCATTGTAGTATCTAAGGTCAGTAATGCTGAGCGGTGTTTTCGTAGATGTTTTCTGCTAATGTGTTGCAATTACCTTATACAATGTGATAAATAGTATAATCCACTATAACATACAATTTTAACACCAAGCACTCAAAAACAGGATTTGATGAATCTCGATATATTTTCCTTCTGGTCTTTTTATGTAAAATAACTATAGGTAGTGTGTGTGTGTTTTAAACGGTGTCTCCAAATGTTGACAACATAGGTGAGGTCGGTATAATCATTGTATTATCTAAGGTCAGTAATGCTGAGTGGTTTGGAAAGTGTAAAACACCAAGTGATTTTGGCCGTCTAGTCTTATCGATACACTATTTAATATTTTTTTCTTTAGCATTGAATATCATGTAATCGTTTTTTCTTTGTTTAGAGCAAAGTCATTTGAACCAACCAGATTTTTATTATGACAAGTTCTTTGTTTATTACTTTTTGATAACTCTCCAACATTTTTCCACAACAAAATAATGCTGAGGCACCAGCAAATAAGATTATTTGTAATATAGTTGTCATGTTTACAAGTTTAAAGACATAATTCAATCATTTATAAGTTTAAAAATGCAACACGTTCTTAAATGCTATGTAATAAGTTACATTTAAAAAACAAAGATTCCCTTTTTCCATGGGAAATGAAGACAGGGGTGAAATCCGAGGCACTCTGATAAAAGTCCTTTAACAGAGAAGTTGCCAACGTGTTTGGGCCCCGCAGCGCCTTCTTCACCCAGTGTGATAATAAGATATATTTGTTTGTTGTGCTAAAATATAAGGGGAAACAAAGTAAGACATCTTCTCTATAAAACAGCAGTTTCCTGTCCGAGCAGAGTAAGCGCTCTTGTTTGGTTTGTTTTTTGTAAAAATCTTTGTTTCATGTGTTGACCCTAGGCAAACTTTCGGCTTTGTAAGTATTATTTAATCTCATAACCATATTGTTAGGACCCCAAAAGTGTTTTATTCTACAGCAAAGTGTTAAGTTTGGGCTATATCTGAGTAGCAAGCGCTGTACGCAATTCCGTGTGTATAGCCGTCGATAGTTTTTTCTGTTGTTTCAGTTACGGTGATTTTGGTATTTTGTATTTAAGGATGCAATGAACCATACGCGAGAGATTCTCTATGAAACAAGAAAAGTAAACCTTGTCTACAGAGTTTCGCTCCAGCTTCAAATGGTCACGTATCGTGAGGACACCACAATAGTTGATACTTTTGGAAAGTCACTCATACAAACAATATTGGTATTGAGTAATTTATTATTTTTTACAATTTATCTGCACAAACTGTTTAAGATTTTCTAGATAACTAGAGAGCCATGTATGAGCAAAGCCTATGATTCCATTTTCAGGAGTGGTTAATGACATCAAAAGCCTTTTGCAGGTCTAGTAAGATACTTACAACATATTTATCTTCATATTTTCTCTGTCAGTTCCATTATAGCCACAGCAGTTGAGTGTTTTTTCCTAAAACCATACTCATTTTGAATTAGTATATTTACTTTTGTAAAAAGCTATCCACTCACATTGCAAATACTTTTTTCAAGATTTTAGAAAACTGTGGTAACAAAGACACGGGTCTAGAATTTGAGAAGTTGTGTTTGTTTCTGTAAAGAGGTATAATTTTAGTTGTTTTCATTTTCAGGAAAAAGTTCCTGTTTTAGTGACAAGTTGCAAAGGTATGTAAAAGGTTCAATTACAGATGCATCATGTCTGAGCCAGAGTCGGTTGTTTACAAATGTATTCACAATTTTTCATACTTTGTCTTTTTTCCATATTGGAAAGAAAAATACTGTTCACAGGATCTACCTATGTATTTCACTGCTAGATGCTGGCTTTGGAAATTTTCTTTTTCTTTCGAGTCTCCTACACGAGTAAAGTATCTACAAAATTCATTTGATATATTTATTTATTTTATTGGATATTTCTGCCTTTGACAAAATAATTTGTGTACTCATGTTTGATTTAGTTGTTCCTCATGACATTATTTAAAATTCTCCAAGTAGCTCGTTCTCATTTAGTGTATCACTAATGAAAATAGAAGACAAAAGAACAAAAGGTACAACAAGCACCCACATACGAAAAATATATAAAAAATAACTGATACAATAAAATAACACCTCCACAGATATGAAGTGACACTTTACCACAGTGACACAGATATGAACACTATATTGAATAACATATCATGGAGATATAGGATCACAGTCATTTATAAATAGTCCTCTGCGTCATTTGTTACATTTAGATTTTCTACAATGTATTTGTATGATCCCACATTTGTTTCAAATATAGCTAACTTTCCTTTTCTAAAACATGTAACTCTTTCTAGGGGAAATGCTATCAGCATTTTTATTTTACCCTAAGCATCAGCTTGAACTTTTTTTTCCACTAAATTGCAATTGTTCTCGTTGCTTGTAAAAGACACATAGCTATCAGTACTTTTTTTCATTCTTTGTAAACGCATGTTTCCTAAATAAAAAAGTGTATATCCTTAGATATAGTGGTCTCTACTACTCCTTTAACCTCAGGACACCCCACACACAGTGGAGCAATGAGCCTTTAACACCTAGTACATACATCAGTACATTTCCATTATAACTATTCCATTTTTCTGATGTCTCATTCGTTCTCATGAGCCACTTGGATTGTAGGAGACTGTTGCACTAATATATGTTTTTTGATGATTCCCAATCCTCTTTTGCAATATTTGTTTCTAAATCCTCATTCCAAGCCTTCAATCTTAAATCAGAATTGTCAGTTGAATTCAGATATTCTGCTCAAACTATTTTACTTTTCAGAGGTTTAGTTAAACTATCTTGATTAGATCTGCTGAAGCCTCTAAGCTGAAGAAATTTTAAAATACTATGTTTTATGTCTTTTTTAGTAAAGAAATTTAACGTACGCTTAATTTAGATACCTATGTATATAAAGTGATCCATTACTTTAAAAGTTATAGCTTGTGAATTTTTAGATTCTCATTAAGCAATAGAAGAGATGTTGATTTATTAATTGTATAACCCTATGTTTTACTAAAAGCACTAATCAAATCCATTTAAAAATTGTTCCTATATCCAAATCTTTCCAGTACATTAAAAAAGTGTTTTAAGAAGCATGCCAACCTGGTAGCTAATAACATTACTGTCAAAGCCTAGAAAGCTAAATAAATGCTGTGGAAATATGAGACCATTAAGCCTGTTAAATGTAGATCTAAAAATTCTTTGAGACTCTTTAGCGAGTCGACTTCAAGAAACATTACCATACGTAATACATAGGGATCAAAACGGATTCATACTCGGGTGACACGGTTTCATAACGTTATGTGGATATAAATTCAATATATTTTTCAAAATGTGCCATTACCACCAACAATTGACTTTTTGCCCCAGGGTAAGAAACTATTTATTGGGTTCATCTGGAAAATTCCAAAGCTTGAATAAGAGTGTCTTTATTAGATACCATATAGAAAGGGAAGACTAAAATTACCCCTTATAATGTGGTATTATTGGCCACACATTTAAGGTTAATTAACCTCCTAAGACCCGAGCACTTTTTTGCAATGCATTTTTTATTTATCTTGGCTAATTGGGCATATTGGGGCCAGATAAGAATATATACTAAGCATCATCTCTTGACATGATGTACATTTTGAGAAAAATGCTGTCCACATATGTGGACGCTCGGTCTGAATTTCCATAAAAAAGGCAATTAAGTAACGACTGTGTAATAAAGTGCAAAACGCTTTATTTCGACACAAACATTTGATAAATGAACAATATTGAACAAGGAACATGTTCAAACATGTCTCAGTGCAAAAAGAGTACTCGGATGATCCTGGGAGCTATTTGTCTGGGGATTCATGGCCCTGGTAGGGTCACGGAACACTGGACCAGCTCTATACTCTCCATCGGTTCATTGAGTGTTCATGGGAGTTCGCCCCCAACCGGTCCACATGTGTTTGTGGATTTGGAGAAGGTGTTCGACCGTGTTCTCCGGGATGTCCTTTGGGGGGTTCTCCAGGAGTACGGGGTATTCTGCCTTAGGGCCTTACGGGCCCTGTATGACCGGAGCCAGAGCTGCGTTCGCATCAGCAGTAAGTCAGACCATGTTGACCTCGGCCTGGGCTGCCCTTTGTCACCGGTTCTGTTTACTGTGTTTATGGACAGAATTTCTAGATGCAGGAGGGGGTCCGGTTCGGGGACCACAGGATTTCATCTCCGCTTTTTTCAGACGATGTTGTCCTGTTGGCTCCGAGGTGCCTTGCCCTCTCCAGGTGGGTGGAGAGGTCCTTCCTCAAGGAGTTCAAGTATCTCGGGGTCTTGTTCACGAGTGAGGGAAGGATGGAGCGTGAGATTGACAGGCTTTGAATACTTTGATTTGTCCAAATCAAAGTATATAGAGACAGGTTACAATTAGAGCTGCAACTAACGATTATTTTGTAATCGATTAATCTATCAATTATTTTTACGATTAATCGAGTAATCGCTTGGCTGTGAATTGTGTAGAAAAAAATTATTTTTTCCTCACAAAAAGCTAAAGTGGCAACACTCGAGGACGTATTGATGGCGTAAACTTAAAGTAAATGTTTGTAACAGGCTTTTTGTGCTAATTCTGCTATCTGATTGGATGAGACAGACAGATATTCATGAAATTATAAAAACAAAGTCGGTTTTAATCAAAAATACTACATTTTCATGTCATTTTTGCTCTGTTTGAGTCCGCGTGAACCAGAAAACGATTAATCGATTACTAAAATAGTTGTCGACTATTTCAATAATCGATTAGTCGTCGATTAATCGATTAGTTGTTTCAGCCCTAGTTACAATGCTCTTTTACATGTTTGTGTACTTTAAAACAGATTTTAATCATGTTCTTAATGATTGGGTTATTACTTTTTTTAGCAGATTAGAAACTTTGAGTATAAAAATGTGGTAATGGTAGATTCAAACCTTCAGACTCCATTTCTCTCCACTGTGGAGCATTATTGGTTTCAAAATATATTTAATTAACCTTAAATGTGTGGCCAATAATACCACATTATAAGGGGTAATTTTAGTCTTCCCTTTCTATATGGTATCTAATAAAGACACTCTTATTCAAGCTTTGGAATTTTCCAGATGAACCCAATAAATAGTTTCTTACCCTGGGGCAAAAAGTCAATTGTTGGTGGTAATGGCACATTTTGAAAAATATATTGAATTTATATCCACATAACGTTATGAAACCGTGTCACCCGAGTATGAATCCGTTTTGATCCCTATGTATTACGTATGGTAATGTTTCTTGAAGTCGACTCGCTAAAGAGTCTCAAAGAATTTTTAGATCTACATTTAACAGGCTTAATGGTCTCATATTTCCACAGCATTTATTTAGCTTTCTAGGCTTTGACAGTAATGTTATTAGCTACCAGGTTGGCATGCTTCTTAAAACACTTTTTAATGTACTGGAAAGATTTGGATATAGAAACAATTTTTAAATGGATTTGATTAGTGCTTTTAGTAAAACATAGGGTTATACAATTAATAAATCAACATCTCTTCTATTGCTTAATGAGAATCTAAAAATTCACAAGCTATAACTTTTAAAGTAATGGATCACTTTATATACATAGGTATCTAAATTAAGCGTACGTTAAATTTCTTTACTAAAAAAGACATAAAACATAGTATTTTAAAATTTCTTCAGCTTAGAGGCTTCAGCAGATCTAATCAAGATAGTTTAACTAAACCTCTGAAAAGTAAAATAGTTTGAGCAGAATATCTGAATTCAACTGACAATTCTGATTTAAGATTGAAGGCTTGGAATGAGGATTTAGAAACAAATATTGCAAAAGAGGATTGGGAATCATCAAAAAACATATATTAGTGCAACAGTCTCCTACAATCCAAGTGGCTCATGAGAACGAATGAGACATCAGAAAAATGGAATAGTTATAATGGAAATGTACTGATGTATGTACTAGGTGTTAAAGGGTCATTGCTCCAATAATTATTACCAATAAGGCTTTTATTCTGAGCGACCTGTACTCTAAAGAGAAGTGGGATTTCATGTTCCTCACGGAGACTTGGCAACGGGAAAATGAGATTATTCATCTTAAGGAACTTTGCCCCATTGACTGTTCCGTCTTCGCGACTCCCCGTACGGGACGGCGCGGAGGAGGACTAGCGCTGGTTACATGGGACTCCTTCTGCTGCAGCCAAATGGACGCGCCCTCATTCAACTCTTTTGAGCTACAGATGTGTAAGGTTGGAAAATCACACTTTTATTACTGCATCTTGGTTTATCGTCCTCCTGGCCCCGCACGCACCTTTCTTCAGGATTTTGCAGATTTTCTGTCCTCCATCATTAAATTAGAAAATGTCCTGATCCTTGGGGACTTCAATCTACACACTGATGATGCATCATGCTCTGATGCAGCAGAACTATTAACTATTATGGACTCTTTTAACTTTGTCCAGCATGTCTCTGGTCCCACGCATGACAAGGGTCATACTCTGGACTTAGTCTTCTCATGTGGACTGGTCATTGATAAACTGAATATTGAGGACTTTCAAATAAGTGACCATTGTTGTATTTCTTTTAATGTGTCATCTAGAGTGGAGCCTGTCGTCCGCAATACTGCGATCACAAAACGCTTTATAAATGAAGCTACATGTGATAGGTTTGTTGTTTCTCTTGACCTTAGCCCTTTTGTTGATTGTAATGATGATGTGGAAACATTTTTAACAAGCTTTAACAGTCACTGCCTGTCTGTGTTGGATACTGTGGCACCTGTTAAAAAGGTGTCTGGTTCACAGAATAAACCTGCTCCATGGCTAAATGAGGATATCTGCAGCTTTAGGAGAGAGTGCCGGAAAGTGGAACGCCTGTTTAAATCCACAAAATTAGAAGTGCACAGACTCCACCTTAAAGAGATGATGCTTGAGCTAAATGGGAAGATAAAGCTCGCTCGCTCAACTTATTTTTCAAACCTCATTTCTTGTAATAAGAGAAACCCAAAAGTTCTCTTTGACTCCATTGAACGTCTTATGGCACCCTTGGCCCCTCTTGTGCCCGTGCACTCACAAGAGGACTGTAATAACTTTCTAAACTTTTTTGTGAACAAAGTAGAGGACATCAGAGCGAGTATAAACCCGTCACTTATTGATGTCTGTGCGTCTGAGGTCACTCAGGTGTGCTCCTGGTCAGCCTTTACTCCAGTCAGCCTACAGGAGATGGAGGCTGTCGTGAGCAAAATGAAACTATCATCGAGTCCTGCTGATATTATTCCTACATCCTTGCTTTTAAAAAAGCTTGAAGTCTTTGGCCCCTGTCTGGTGCAACTGTTTAATCTATCCTTAGAGTCTGGCACTGTCCCCAGCTATTTTAAACATGCTGTTGTAAGCCCCACTCTGAAAAAGCCCAATCTTGACCCCTCAGAGCCAAAAAACTACAGACCTATATCGAAACTCCCGTTTGTTGCTAAAATCTTGGAGAAAGTTGTTGCAAACCAGCTAACCACATTCATGGAGCAACACAATCTGTTTGACTCTTTTCAGTCTGGTTTTCGAAAGTTGCACTCCACAGAAACTGCACTTGTTAAAGTTTCTAACGACGTGTTGATGGCGGCAGATTCTGGTCGCTATACAATATTGGTTTTGCTAGATCTGACCTCTGCTTTTGACACTGTGGATCACAGTATTATGATAAATCGCCTTGAAAAGACGATGGGTTTCTCTGGTTGTGTCCTTAAATGGTTCACATCATATATTTGTGGAAGAACTTTCAATGTTGCAGTGAATGATATTGTGTCTGATGTGTCTCAACTTTCTTATGGTGTTGCCCAAGGGTCTGTTCTGGGCCCTTTATTGTTTTTATTATACCTCTTACCTCTTGGGAAAATTATCGATCGTTTTAAGAATGTATCTTATCATCTCTATGCTGATGACGTCCAACTGTATTGCTCTTTTAAAGACACTGAATTTCACCTTATCTCCCAGTTCTTAGAGTGTGTGTCCGAGATCAAAGGCTGGTTAACCACAAATTATCTGCAGCTTAATTCTAACAAGACCGAAACCCTGATTTTTGCTCCTGACAATAAGATTCAAGACATCAAACAGCACCTTGGTTCACTTGGTTCCTCTGTCACATCCCCCCTCAGAAACCTGGGGGTTGTTTTTGATCAGGCCCTAAATCTGGACACACACTGCAAACAGCTCGTCAGAAACTGCTTTTATCATCTCAGAAACATATCTAAAATCCGGAAAATATTGTCGCAGAAGGACTTGGAGATGCTCCTTCATGCCTTTGTTTCCACACGTCTTGACTATTGCAATTCATTGTTTACTTGTCTTAATAAGAGTGCTCTTAACAGACTACAAATTGTGCAAAACTCCGCTGCCAGACTTTTAACAGGAAGCCCCCGGTGGTCTCACATCACCCCAGTCCTGTCCTCACTTCATTGGCTCCCAATCAATTTACGTATTGATTTTAAAATTTTGGTTTTAACTTTCAGAGCCTTAAATGGTCAGGCTCCCGTTTATATCTCGGACCTCTTGACCCCACACTATTCTGGCCGCACTCTCAGGTCCACGGGCCAGAATTTACTTGCGGTCCCAAAGACCCGCTATAAGACCCGGGGGGACCGGTCCTTCCAGTCCGTTGCCCCCAGACTGTGGAACGCTCTGCCTCTGTCCCTCCGTGTGGTCAACTCTGTCGATGCTTTTAAAAAGGGACTAAAGACACTTCTTTTTAGGGCAGCTTTTAGTTAGTTTCTTTTTTTTTTTTTTTTTTTTTTTTTGTTTTTGTTGTTGTCTTATTTCCATTGTATTTACTTATTTGCTTTTACCCTGTACAGCACTTTGTGATTTTTATCTGTGAAAGGTGCTCTATAAATAAAATTTACTTACTTACTTACTTACTCCACTGTGTGTGGGGTGTCCTGAGGTTAAAGGAGTAGTAGAGACCACTATATCTAAGGATATACACTTTTTTATTTAGGAAACATGCGTTTACAAAGAATGAAAAAAAGTACTGATAGCTATGTGTCTTTTACAAGCAACGAGAACAATTGCAATTTAGTGGAAAAAAAAGTTCAAGCTGATGCTTAGGGTAAAATAAAAATGCTGATAGCATTTCCCCTAGAAAGAGTTACATGTTTTAGAAAAGGAAAGTTAGCTATATTTGAAACAAATGTGGGATCATACAAAGACATTGTAGAAAATCTAAATGTAACAAATGACGCAGAGGACTATTTATAAATGACTGTGATCCTATATCTCCATGATATGTTATTCAATATAGTGTTCATATCTGTGTCCACTGTGGTAAAGTGTCACTTCATATCTGTGGAGGTGTTATTTTATTGTATCAGTTATTTTTTATATATTTTTCGTATGTGGGTGCTTGTTGTACCTTTTGTTCTTTTGTCTTCTATTTTCATTAGTGATACACTAAATGAGAACGAGCTACTTGGAGAATTTTAAATAATGTCATGAGGAACAACTAAATCAAACATGAGTACACAAATTATTTTGTCAAAGGCAGAAATATCCAATAAAATAAATAAATATATCAAATGAATTTTGTAGATACTTTACTCGTGTAGGAGACTCGAAAGAAAAAGAAAATTTCCAAAGCCAGCATCTAGCAGTGAAATACATAGGTAGATCCTGTGAACAGTATTTTTCTTTCCAATATGGAAAAAAGACAAAGTATGAAAAATTGTGAATACATTTGTAAACAACCGACTCTGGCTCAGACATGATGCATCTGTAATTGAACCTTTTACATACCTTTGCAACTTGTCACTAAAACAGGAACTTTTTCCTGAAAATGAAAACAACTAAAATTATACCTCTTTACAGAAACAAACACAACTTCTCAAATTCTAGACCCGTGTCTTTGTTACCACAGTTTTCTAAAATCTTGAAAAAAGTATTTGCAATGTGAGTGGATAGCTTTTTACAAAAGTAAATATACTAATTCAAAATGAGTATGGTTTTAGGAAAAAACACTCAACTGCTGTGGCTATAATGGAACTGACAGAGAAAATATGAAGATAAATATGTTGTAAGTATCTTACTAGACCTGCAAAAGGCTTTTGATGTCATTAACCACTCCTGAAAATGGAATCATAGGCTTTGCTCATACATGGCTCTCTAGTTATCTAGAAAATCTTAAATAGTTTGTGCAGATAAATTGTAAAAAATAATAAATTACTCAATACCAATATTGTTTGTATGAGTGACTTTCCAAAAGTATCAACTATTGTGGTGTCCTCACGATACGTGACCATTTGAAGCTGGAGCGAAACTCTGTAGACAAGGTTTACTTTTCTTGTTTCATAGAGAATCTCTCGCGTATGGTTCATTGCATCCTTAAATACAAAATACCAAAATCACCGTAACTGAAACAACAGAAAAAACTATCGACGGCTATACACACGGAATTGCGTACAGCGCTTGCTACTCAGATATAGCCCAAACTTAACACTTTGCTGTAGAATAAAACACTTTTGGGGTCCTAACAATATGGTTATGAGATTAAATAATACTTACAAAGCCGAAAGTTTGCCTAGGGTCAACACATGAAACAAAGATTTTTACAAAAAACAAACCAAACAAGAGCGCTTACTCTGCTCGGACAGGAAACTGCTGTTTTATAGAGAAGATGTCTTACTTTGTTTCCCCTTATATTTTAGCACAACAAACAAATATATCTTATTATCACACTAGGTGAAGAAGGCGCTGCGGGGCCCAAACACGTTGGCCCCTTCTCTGTTAAAGGACTTTTATCAGAGTGCCTCGGATTTCACCCGTCTTCATTTCCCATGGAAAAAGGGAATCTTTGTTTTTTAAATGTAACTTATTACATAGCATTTAAGAACGTGTTGCATTTTTAAACTTATAAATGATTGAATTATGTCTTTAAACTTGTAAACATGACAACTATATTACAAATAATCTTATTTGCTGGTGCCTCAGCATTATTTTGTTGTGGAAAAATGTTGGAGAGTTATCAAAAAGTAATAAACAAAGAACTTGTCATAATAAAAATCTGGTTGGTTCAAATGACTTTGCTCTAAACAAAGAAAAAACGATTACATGATATTCAATGCTAAAGAAAAAAATATTAAATAGTGTATCGATAAGACTAGACGGCCAAAATCACTTGGTGTTTTACACTTTCCAAACCACTCAGCATTACTGACCTTAGATAATACAATGATTATACCGACCTCACCTATGTTGTCAACATTTGGAGACACCGTTTAAAACACACACACACTACCTATAGTTATTTTACATAAAAAGACCAGAAGGAAAATATATCGAGATTCATCAAATCCTGTTTTTGAGTGCTTGGTGTTAAAATTATATGTTATAGTGGATTATACTATTTATCCTACATCAGGGGTGCTCAATACGTCGATCGCGATCTACCAGTCGATCGCAAAGGTAGTATTGGTAGATCGCATTAAATAAATAAAAAATTACACATTCTGAACGAATATATACAAAAAACTCCGGGCAAAGTGGAGATTTTTGAAAACTCCGTTAATGCATTTGTGTGTAGACAGAGATAACCGGAGTTTTGCGTTCTCGCACGCCACAGTACCCCCCTAAATTCCTCTGATCACTGAAGCATGGATCATACGACCTTAAAAACTGTTCGCTGTGAGATGCTCGCAGCAGCGAACATCCTCCACATCAGAGAGCAGCAAAGTGATCGCGGGGACTCACGCTCGAAAACAACCAAACCAGGACTAAACCAGGACTAAACCAGGACTAAACCAGGGCTAAACCAGGACTAAATCAGGACTAAACCAGGGCTGAGGACGGGGTCAGTGCTTGTAAACATACGTCTTTACTCTGAGTGTCTTCTATGACTGTAAAAGTGCCGTTACCGGCGTCTGCATCAGAACTCCGCCCACTTCTGTGTTTTCCCCCAACGCAGGACAGGACGTAAGAGACGCACATGTTTGGAATGTTACGAACGTGACTGATAACGCAGATGTGTGGATGCAAATTATTTTATAAACGGAGGAGGGGAAATATTTGGATTTAAAAAAAACAGGCATGGCACATGGACATGGCACTACAGTCAAATGACATCTGTGTTTTACTCAGTAATGTTTTACTGACACTTAGGTGACTGCACATGCGCAAACAACCGCGCTCAGTGCAGGAAAGCTAAACCACGACAAACTTGTCAGCGAGTTACCACCAATTTTCCGGACTATGCATCCCTGGCCGATTCAATTCAGTGCAAGTCATAAGAGTAAACTCGGGTAATGACAAAAAATGTACATAGGTAATTGTGTTGTGTTGTGCTATATTGGCTCATGCGGTTTTGCATGTACATAAACATACATTGTAGGTATAAAGAATATTTTTTGAAATAAATATATGATTTGCATTTTTGTAGTAGGTAGATCATTTTGACTTGATCCTTTTATAAGTAGCTCGCATGCTGAAAAAGTGTGAGCACCCCTGTCCTACATTGTATAAGGTAAATTGCAAAACATTAGCAGAAAACATCTACGAGAACTTTGGAAAAAAAAAAAGACAAAGTCGATACAATCTGTAACTGATATCTTTAATAAAAACTAGATTCAGAACTAAAGTCATGGTAAGAATGGTCTCTGGAAGGAATCAACTTAACAAAGACATTAAAGAGTCAAAATAAAAATCATGGTTTTTAAGAAACAACAAAACTACTATACTCAATAAATATGAGAGTGTTACATAATAAGAAAATCTGGATTTTAATTAATGGTTTGTGTTTTGGTAAAATGTTGTACATAATGTTTAATTACTGGTTTGTGTTTAGGTAAAATGTTGTACATAATGTTTAAGGTATGTAATATGGTTGTTTAATCAGTCTTTAAGATGACTATTTATGGTAACAAGTGTCAATTGTATATCTGAGAGATGTACGCCTTTAAATCATTTGATCTCGCGTAAAAGAAAACCTGTACCAAGGACCCTAGTTTCACATCTACCTACTCTGTTTCAAACTGTGTACATATATGTATATAGGGTTCTTATTTTTATTGTATTGGACAATTAAATTGATATAGAGACTACTACCTTATGAATAGGGTTAGGATTATAACGCATTAATTACGATTGATAAACGCCACAAAAATATATGTGTTTTTGCTCCACGGAACCTTTGTCATCAGGTGAGTTTCACACGGGTCGTTCATACTGGTGTACCAGTTGGAAAATAACAACTATCCCCCTATTGTTTTAGTGCAACACTCTGGGCCACATGATAAGGTTATCACACACACACACACACACACACACACACCTAAGTGTCGCTCTTTCAGAGTTCGGGTGCAGTACCTCGTGTTACAGAAAAAATAAAAAAACACCTATACAATACAATACAATTTAGTCTTGTATAGCCCTAAATCACAACTGTAGTCATCTCAGAGGACTTACCAAAAACTACTGAAAATCACCAACACAGATCGGAGAATCAGCAGTTAAAACACATAAAGACTATAGACCACTACATGTTGTAGAATATTAAAAGTGTCCTGGCTCATCACCATAGTCCTTCTAGTTTCTCAATAACTGTGTAACAAACCCATCCTGCATCAGCATAGGAAAAACTCATATGAAAAAAAAAAGGTTGAGATCTTTGAGGAGTAGGCATTGCTGGTTTGGTGTAGAAAAAAAAAGTTATTCTTATGTGTAATCAGAGGCCTATATAGGGCCACCTTAAACAGAGCAACCTATCACAAACCCTCCTCAGTCTGATAGGACGGTGTAAACAGACCTCCCACCCATTCTGATTTGTTGTTAGTACGCCCTCCCAACCGTTCATCATGATAAGGCTATCACACACACACACCTAAGTGTCGTTAACAGGTCCTCCCCTGCAGCTTAGCTATTCCTAACTGTTTTAGAATAAACCGTGATCATAAATCACTTTAGACAACTGTGAAGCATTTACTTTATCACACACACACAGGGTCAACAGAAGCTAACTCATTACATATTCAAAAACTCTTTGAAAAAAAAGTGCAGTAACACTTTTTCACCACTTGCTCAAGAGCGCCGTCTCTTTTCTGGGGAGTTTTAGGGTGCAGTACCACCTTTTCACCACTTGCTCAATATCGCCGTCTATACTATCTACTATAATCAGATTTCAAATGTAGTACATATTTAATGAGCCATGGGTGTCATAGGTTATGACTTTACAGCAAACACATGTTGTGTGTTTTAGTATTTACAGATAAAAAGATCTGAATTCAGGAGGCATTTCCTGACTCTAAGCATTAATCTTTAATGAAAAAAAATTGACATTATTTCATGCTTTTGAATCAATAATATCTTCAGGCTGCGAACACAGCCATGTTATTTTGAGGAATGTACTTTACCTAAAAAATAGCCAATATTATGAGCACTGCTTTTGTTATAAAAAGGCGTGTGATAGTGATACAATGACATCAAACTATAGAGGAACTGAGACAGGAGCTTTTATACAGAAGGGGCAGAGTTACACATTAGTGCCAGAAGTTCCTGAAAGTAGCGTAGGTGGATCCAACCCATAGGTCTCCTTTAGATGAGGTAAAAATGTTGTAACATGGTTAAAAGATCAAAAACTATGTTGCATTTTGTCTCCTTTAACACCAGGACTCCCAGAGCCAAGAACTGTTCCCATTTAAACCAATGAAATTCTGAAAAATTCCCTTTTCCTTTTTTATTTTTCACCAGTTTTATTAAAAGTAGGAAATCGATAAGGTTTTTTTTCTACCAGTACTCACTTCTAATAAGTGCTATAAGTTGTTAATAAAGCTTGAAATACAGCAAAAAAGAGTTTGTTGAAAGGATACTGAATGATATCTGCTGACAGTAAAGAGTATGTTGCCATGGTAACTAGAAATAACTACTGCAATCCTCATATTTGTTAAATCAAAGATGATTTCATAAAAACAATGACATAAGAAAATTATACATCCATACAGAAAAAGCCACGAATTTAGGAAGATCACAAGAGGTACACTTCCAAAACTAAAACCCGTCAAATTGACTGCTCTAGTGTTAAACGGCTCATATGGGGTCGATGCCTTCACCTACCTCAACCCGATGCACCTCTGCCAATCACTTCTCAAGCAACCGCCGCATCAGCAGGGTGTCAAAGAAACCAGCTTTTCACCACGGCAGCTAAAACATCTGCCTTCTAAGCTTCTTCATCTCTACAAATATTGCTTGATCAAAGAACGATAACCGGAAGGATCGAGCCAGGACTAAACCAAGACGAAACCATGCCTTATAGGGCTTATAGTCAGTGAGCCGGTTTCTTTTTACTCAGCTTCTGAGCTTCAAAAAATATAAAATTTGTAAACTTGTAGCTTTGTATTTATACGGATCACATTTTTCTTCTTTTGTTTTCTGTGGGCACATATGCTTGTAGGAAAACAAGTATTGATACTAAAATTAAAAATGACATTATAAAGAGTAAAGATTTGACATTGCTGGAGCATTCCTTGATATATTTTGGAGAAATAAGAAGAACTTATATGAAATTACAGCAGCTACAACATCTGCCTTCTTAGCCTCTCCTTCTCTGCAAATATTGCTCGATCAAAGAACCATAACAAGAAGGATCTAACCAGGACTAGACCAGGACTAAACCAGGACTAAGCCATGCCTTATAGGACTTGGAACGCAAACCCGACTATGCCAAGAGTAAGTCAGTGAGCCGGTTCGTTTTGGCAGCTTTCTGATCTTTCAAAAAATCTGAAATTCCTCTTCTTGGCGCGGGAGTCGGCCCGTGAAAGCGAGTAACGTGATCCCTTTTCCTCGCTCACTCTCGGCTGTAATTACCTGAGCTGACAGCAAGGCCGCGGCAGGGTGGGCTCGTGAATGCAGCCGGGACGCTATTGACGTGGTATGCTAGGCCAGGCCAGTCAGACAGCAATCAGGGGGAGAGACATCCTGTGATCGAGTTCCATATTATGGTCTATAGTATTTGTATAGGCCAAGGTATAAGTACTCTATGTATATGTACACAAGGGGTACTCAGAAAGTTAGAATATCGTTCAAAAGTCCATTCTTTAATTCAACTTGTGAAACTAATGTAATGCATTTGTTATAATGTTGATAAATATGTCTTGTATTTAACCCAAAAAACATCTCATGAACTTAGAATTAGGGCTGCACGATATTGGAAATTAGAGCGATATTCGATAAGAGTGTTAAGTATTTTGATAACGATATTATTGCGATATTTTTTTCTTTCACCCAAAATTGCAATCTGCATTAAAAATAACAAATAACAAAAAATAAACACAACATTAATGACATTCAAAAGAAAAAATTTTGATACTTTTTTGTTTGTTTGTTCTTGTTGAAAGTTGATGTGTCTGTTTTGTTTTTCATAAAGGATTTTTTTTTATTATTGTGCATCTTTTTGATATGGATATCGCACGTACCAATATCGCGATAGCAATAATTTTTCGACATATTGTGCAGCCCTACTTAGAATCTTTTGAAATAGACGTTAAACCATAATCAAAGTGATAACAAAGGCTTGGGACACGTCACTTTACATGTTATGAGTTTATGTCATATTGGTATCACTTTAAATATAATTAGTGAAATAAATGAAAATAAATGAACTTTTGAACAATATTCTAATTTTAAGACTTGAGACTTTTAACTATTGTTGTCACATTACTACATTTCAGACTAAAAGCTATTATTGACTACACTTTTTATACATTTCTAACTCAACATTTTGCATAATCTGTATCTGTCCTTCTGGCATAGTTTCAAATATATCAAGAAATGCTCCAGAAATGTCATTATTGTTAGTATCAATACAAGTTTCGATAAGCCAACAGAAAACAAAACCACGAGAAAAGTAAAAGAATAATATATAATTAGAAAGCTACATTGTATCCACTACTTTTCCAGTTTATGTTTGAAAAGAAGTGGGAGGAATCTGCCAAGTTACAAAAAAATTTCTTCCAAATGATACTTTAAAGCAAGCGTTTCTGACTTTCAGAGCGGTGGAGATCAGAGTCGACCAGAGTTGATTTTTAAGTGAACCAATTAGAGCAGAGATGCTTCATGTGTGCAGATGTGAAACCAGAAAGTGCACACTCTTAAAGTCATCAAAGTCATCTTGGTGGTTTCACATCTCCACAAATGAAATATTTTGCTCTAAATTACGTAAAGATAACTCTGGTTCAAGTGGGATTGAAGTGTAAACGCAGCCACCGATACTTTTCAATCATAACTAGTTTTCAATGCCATAAAAACTACACTATTCCATTATTTTTTCTGCAACAATTTTACTGGGGCTTTAGCCACAATAAAGCATGAGGAAAAACTTACAATCAAAGTAACGGATGCACCAATATAGGATGATGCATATTAGGCCAAAATTCTCAGTTCCTTTAAACTTTTAATTTACCAGGAAAGCCCCTTTGAGTTTTCAGAAGTCCTGGCTGGATTGGTGGATCGCTAATCACATTGAACAATTAGGATAAATTCTTAATCTCAATACCCTGACTCAAAACTCTGAATGAATTATGCTAAAATGTGTGGGTTAGTCGTTGCAGAAATAAACCAAAAGGGATCCGAATTGCATAAAACTATATTTGTCTTTCCACTTAAGCGTTTGTTTCCCCAGTGTACGTTGCCAGATTACCTCGTCTCTATCGGACAGTCCACACATGTCCCCTCCTCAGCAGAAAATCAACATTCTCTAAATAGTCACAAAGCGCAGCGTCACGGGCCGGCGGCTGGGATCCACTTTTCTTTATTACCACTTTGTTCCAGTGCGTTGGAAGCATTATGCAACGCGGCACACTCAATCTAATTCAGAGAAGGCGCGCTCTCCCACAGCCAGGGCCACTGTTATTACAAGGAATCTGCTGTCTTAGGCTGGGCGTGCAAAATGTTAACTCAAATATGCATTCTTCCCACAAGAATATAGTTTGTTTTATTTGAAAGCAACAAGGATTTCTTCCATAAACACCTCAATTGCATAAGTAGATTTAGAAGGAAAACAACAAGACATTTCTTTTAATTCATTTACAATATCCAAAGAAGATGTATTAGTAAAAATGTATAGTAGTTTGAGTCAAAAATAACATTTAGAAATAATTACCATAGTATTGAAATGGAGTTTTATATGTCGTGAAGCCGTGACAACACTTGGTGGTAGATTAATTTATAGCTTTTGGTTTCACAAAAGGGGAACTATGTTAATCTCAAACATAACTACACCTTTTTCTCTGTATCTGCTCCAGGTCAAACATTTGGATGCTATTTCTTTCCCGAAAAGACACTTTAAAAACAGGACAGACCATTATTTGTAGCTCTTAAGGCTTTCTTATTAGTACCAGGTTATTCACTGCAATAAATTGACAACTCTGAGTCCAAAGCGAGTCCAAAGGCAAAGCTCTGTCATGAAGTGAATTATTATTGTCCTGTGTCTTCTGAGTTTAATTTCCTGTCCCTGTGATCACCGGCCCCCACCCTAATGTATTTCACCTGTGTCTACATTTGTGAAATATATCCACTTCTCCTCTTGTTGTCAGTCACTGTCTTTCCTCACGTCTTGCTCTGGATAGATTTGTGTTTTTTTCCCTGGATTTGGTTTTATGTCAGTACATACAATTTGTATTTGCAGTCCAGCATTTTGGGCTCTTTTGTTTTGAAGCCTTCGATTTTCCGGCCACACATGGTCATGCGCTTTGGGGAATGATCATTTTAACAAGTGGTCAAAATTAGTTTTCTTCTCTGATTGGTTGCTCCCTTGGTATGGTAGATTATTACTTTAACATGGACAGTGTACAATGACGCATCAGACCATAAAAGGGAAGAAGCCATTCACCAGATTACAGAGGACCAGAATAAAACTGGAGTTAAAGACAGACAGAAGAGGAGACTCGAGGGGCCCTGTATCTGCATCAAAACACACATGTATACGTTATAGCGTTGAGGTGAAGCGCTCAGTCAGAACAAAAAGAGCTCAGAGAACAGCTGCTGCTCCTCCACGTTGAAAGGAGCCAGCTGAGGTCGCTTCCTAAATACGTGGAATCGCAATACTGCAGGTGGTCTGGTTTCTTCCACAATCAAACGTGTGATCACAGACCCAGCAAGTGTGTACTCCAACTCTGGCTATAATTCAAGGTCTGCTGTAAGAGCCACTGAAAGATAGCGCCAACACAAACTTACAATATTGTTTCATTTTTAACAAAACATACACTGATGCATTTATTATTTAGCTTTTATTATTGAGTGAAAATTAATCTTCCTCTGTTCTAGCCGTCCTAGTATTTTTGTTTAGGCAATGTGGGATCCCATTTATAAGCTTTGCAGAGCTTTTTGGAGAGTTAATTTTTTACAAGTGTCACAAAGACATGCATAAAATAATGATTTGATATCTGTGGTGATGTGATTAATAAATACAAAATTCCAGCGTTTCTGCAAGAGGCTTCTTTTCCAGCTGGTTACTCCATAGTATTATCAATGTATTACAAGTGTCTCTATGGCTTCGCACCAAAGTCCAGCCGAGACATGTTAGTGCCATATGAACCAAGTCGGACTCTGAGGAGCACAGGGACTGGCCTCCTGCTGGCGCCCAGAGTCAGGACTAAACATGGGAAGGCTGCATTTCAGATTTATGCAGCTAAAATCTTGCACAGTCTTCCTGAAAATGTGACAAAGGCTTCAAATCTTGCTTTGTTAAGCACATTGAGTTGCCTTGTGTATGAACTGTGCTATACAAAAATCTCTCTCAACTTCTGACCAGCAAAATAGCAATACGGTCAACTCTTTTGTACCTTTTTTTTTTGTCTGAGCAACAAACAAAACCTACCCAAAACCCCTTAAAGACCAACTGACCCGAGTCAATCTCAGACCTATCGCTTGAACGGCCCTTCTCCAATGACCGAGTTGTGGAAGCGAAACTCCCTCCAAGCCTCAGTTTCACCACAGCCGTAATTAAACAAGTGATGGTGGAGTCGAGTGGCCGTGTAGAGCAGAGGCCACCGGGAGAGGATTAGCCTATAGTTAATTATGATTCGCTGATACAGGACGTCTCTTGGGCCAAAAGGGAAGCCAACACCAGCCTGGGGTAAGGAGCGGAGCCTGTTATCTTAAATGACCAATAAGGCGAGCAAACAGGTCTATTAAGGGAAAGTATGCGGCCGTGGGTTTTCACTATTAAAATTGTGTATAACTACAATGTGTGTTTGTCCCGTGGGTGACCCGGCAGTGGAAGAAAATGGAGAAATGCTGATGATGTTGTGTGTAACTTTTTGCCTTCCCATGAGCAGAACCAAGTCCATTCCACCAGAGAAGTCTAAAAACTAAATTCAAGTCACAATTCTTATTGGGAATTGCCATTTTATATCATTACAATGGCAAAAAAATATGCTAAAAATGTACAGTTGTCTTATTTGCTGTTAGGAAGTAGCTCGAAGATTTCTTATTTAGAAAACTTTCTTAATTCAAAATAAAAACATGTAGATTCCTTATACACTGGGCATTACAGTTGGGATACATGTAGTTTCAAACCACTAACAATTTAAAAGTTTGGTTCCAACAGTTTTCACATTAATGTATAATGTATAATTAAAGTACATCAGGATTTTCAGACAGGCATGTGAAAAAACTATTTCTTACAAATATGCAAAAAGATTTTCTATTAAGACAGCATATCTTATCTTAAAATAATAACAATAAGACAACATTTTGTGGTCTGATTTAAATAAACAAATACTCTTTTTTACAATAATACAAAATTATGTTGTTAATCATGTAAGGTACCCCACCTTTAACTCAAATTCATATTTAACAGCTTAAGTAGGTTAACTTTTCTTAAAATGCATTAGTTTCCCTGTATTGGAAAAAATTGAAAAAGAATCTAGAGTAGAGCGAGTAATTAATCTTTACTTAAATAGCCCTTTTTGCAACAATAAACAGAGCGTTTGAAAATCAGGACTTAACAAAACAGAAGTGCATATTTCCAGCCCTCTCAGGTCCCAGCCCTTTGGCACTAATCCCCGCAGTATGTGGAGTGTGTATATTTATGAATCAGCTGATGGAAACGCAGCCAAACAAACAAGAGCTCAGAGCAGGCGGAGAACTGTGGTTTCCGTGGCGACACATGGCACAGCGATGAGGCGGCGGGACAATCTGGACCAAAGCTACAGAAGAATGACTGGATTCCAAACATTAATAATAATGTATCGGCTTTATACAGCGCTACTGCTAGCCACAGCTGCCCTGGGGCACATTGAGAGAAGCGAGGCAAACAGTATGTGCAATCCACCCCTCCGACCACACACCAGACTCATTCGAGGCAGTGTGGGTGAAGTGTCTTGCCTAAAGACACAATGACAGTTTGGCACTTTACAGCCGCAGCCGCCCCACTGTAGCACCCGGTGTTCCCAGAGGTCTCCCATCACAGTACTAACCAGGCCCTGCCCTGCTTAGCATCAGAGGTCTGACGGGATCTGGTTTGCACATGCAGGTATGGCCACATTGAGCCTAGAAACAGAGACACTGGTAATTATGTATGTGCGTTGACATTTTTTATTTAACCTTACAAGTTTACCTCAGTGTGACGTGGTTAAAGAAGACATAACATGGGATGGGATGGGGGGCCATGGGGGGGGTCACCATGCCCTGGCTGACCAATCGAGTGTGAGATGGCCATAGAAATGAAGGGGAGAACATGCAAACTCCACTCAGAAAGGCCCGTTCCGACCGAGATTCAAACCCAGGACCTTCTTGCTGCTATTACACATTCTAACCACAAAAGTAAATATTCTCTAGTTCAACTTTAAGAGCAGACAATTTTTTTCCTTATGAAGTTGAACCTTGAACTTTGTAAAGCGCTTTGGGTGACCTTGGTCTGTAAAAAGCGCTACATAAATAAACATTACTTACTTACTAAGAAATGAACCCAAATAATGCACAATATTTGTTCTTTTGTTCATATTTTGTCACTTCTTCCATTTTAAACCCTCAAATTCTCCATGTCTGTCGCAATGGGAAGCCGGTCTCTATCACAAAACACTAGTATTCAGGGCTATGAGCTAATGCAGTGTCAGAAGTGGATAGTGAGTGAAAGGACCCTTGTGTGGAGCCGTGTTTTATCGCGTCAGGGCCTCCCACAGTCAGGGCCTCCCACAGTCAGGGCCGCTGTGAAACCAGTCGCCCCGGGGGATTCTGGGAGAACACAGCTTTCAGGGCCCCGGTCACATGGTTCTTTTAAGAGTTGGACGACAACAGCAGGAGTAGTCATAAGGTCTGTCCCATGAGGCGATCCACTGAGAGAGAGAGATATAAAATCAATGAAGGTTATATTGGATGAGAAATGGGATATGACAGAGCAGAAAGCCCCATCAGGTCTGAGTGTAATTTTAAAAACATTTTCATCCATCATAATCCTGTGCATGTTTGGGAAAGAGATTAGAAAGTGTTCTGCTCACGCAACAGTGACATGGTTAATTTGATGTTTATGTAGCAAAGTAGATTCAAAAGCCCACATTGCAGTCTGCTCAGGTTCCCGGATGGAAAATCAGAATTCTATATTTTAAGAGTCTGATACAGCTGAGACAGTGCCATATGAACCAACTCTGAGGAGCACAGGGACTGGCCTCCAGCTGGTGCCCAGAGTCAGAACCAGTGGGGGGGGGGGCGGCTCAAAAGGGGCCAAAATGACGTGCGCTGACATGCTTGCAATACCACCCAGGGCCGATGGGGGTGGACTCGGAATAAGAATTAGCCAATGCTAACATATAGCATCTTCTTTCCTCTCGAAAACGTCTTTACAGGATGGTCCAAAAGCCGGCTCTTGGTCCAAAGCTCCGTTCCACATGTGTCAATGCTGAGGAAAGTGCATTTTTTTGGACCAGTCTAGTTTACTCGCTGTGAATTTTTGAAGTCACTCATTTAAATGAATGGGGCTCGTGCAGCTTAAGCCTGGTTCACACGGCAGGATATTTAGGCCGATTTAGACCCGATTTACCCCTTACGACAATCTTAAGAAACGCTCCGATTTCCGTAACAAAATCTTACAGATTATCCTGCCGTGTGTGGTGTGTTAAGACTGCACTCGTCGCTCGGAAGGACATCGGGACTGCTCCCGATCTCAAATCGGGGATATCCAACATGTTGGATTGTTTTGGCCCGGGTGTCGGTTCGTGTGTAATGTTTGTGGCTTGCGTGATCTTGCCGTGTGGCTACGCACCACACACTGCACGACCAAAGTGGTTAGACGCAGCATTTTTAATCTCTCCGTGTGGGGTCTAACACGGAGAAAAATCGGCCGACAATTTTAAAATCGTCTCGTGTGAACCAGGCTTAACACATGCGCAGAGCTTTTTTCCAAATTTTTCAGCCCCCGCAGTCATTTTGAATCACTCCATGAGAGCCCAATTTTTGGCCCATTAGCTAGAACGGCGTAGATAGTAGTAGTAGTAGTAGTAGTAGTGTTTATTTCGAATTACATGCGCAATACAAAACAAAACAAAAAGAAGAAACATATAAACATATATATGCACAATTCGAAAAGATAGGCGTGACTACGTCCGTTAATATATAAAGTCTATGGTCAGAACTAAACATGGGGACTGGGAGGCACTGGGCAGCATGTAAAATATATGCAGCTAAAGTTTGTAACAGTCTTCCTAAAAAGATGAGACGGCCTTCTTCTTTGACAATGTTCAAATCCAGGTTAAAAACAGTTTTGTTTAGCTGCAACAACTGAGGGATCTTCACTTATTTTAATGTCATGTGATTATTTATGATTGTTATGCCTTGTGTGAATGTTTCTAGTTTTGTTAAGCACTTTGAGTTGCCTTGAGTATGAACTGTACCATACAAATAAACTTGCTTTGCCTTGTCATGGAAAAGGCATGTGGTAACTCGGTGCAAAAATCCCACAAAGCACATCTCAACATTGTTTAATTAAGGTTTAGTCGAGTTAAAGTACACTTCATTGATCCTTGTATCGCTGGAACATTTTACCATTTGTATGTTTTTAGTGGAAGGGGAAACCAAGTGCTAACCTCTCTACCATTGTGCTGCCAAAACTGTGGCCATTGCTCTGGAGGTAGATTTACAGAATAATTCACAAAACGCAGCTCAATTCCAGTCCGCAAAATTTATAGCAACAATGTTTTAAAACTAGAATGAAAACATATCTTTTTTGTTTGTACCTTTTTAAATCCACTTTTTAATGAGAGTTATAAACACCATACTTTTATGCTGCTCTGTTTTGATATGAAATTGTATATTTATTGACTTTTTAATACATTTTGATTTGTGTTTTTAAACTTCTCTTGTGAAGTACTTTAAAATGCCTTGTACACAAATTGTGCTGTACAAATGAATGATTGATTGATCGATTGATATGTGTTTTATACTTCATCAACTGCATCAAACACAAAACTGGTAAATTCCCGTGTTAAGTTGAATCTACAAATCAAATGTATGAAAAAGAGTAAAGTTTGTCCTCCCTACTTTGAAAAGCACTCAGCCTTTTCGCCAGCACTCAATATTTCTCTAATCTCTGACTTTTATTACAGTTAAACTCCGCAATAGACTGAGAAGTAGCATAGTGTAAAAAGCTCCAGACTCCCATTCATTATTGGTGGCGACATGGCAGCCCTATACCTCCGTCCATTATGCTTTAATTTTTAATGAGGCACCATTGTTCACTGGCACCGATTTATAACAATGTTTTTTGGGCACGCTGCCATAGCTTTTACTGGGGCTTCAAATGGGAAAGAAGTTGGACAGTGAACTTCTGACCTTGTCCGGTCTCACAAAGATTTTTTAAACAATACCCCACTTTCCAAAAGGCCCATACAGTCATCGTGAAGGCCTATGCTTTATTCTCCGCTGTGTTGGTCAAGAACAATGAAAGTTCTTTACAGTTTTGTCTTGGGCTGCAGAGGCTTTGGTGAAACGTGACAATTGATAAATGACCCAAGAATAAATGAAAAAAATCTATCAGGACTAATCGGGTCGCTTTAGGATAAGGGTTTGTGATAATAAAGAAGTGGGGGCATATTAAAGGAGACATAATATAGTAAATACATTGTCACAGCTTGTGATTGAGTATGTAAAAAAAAAAACACTCCATTTGGTGGGATTAATCTATCAGGTCTAATCAGGTCGCTTTAGGTGTGACTGGTTTTTGTCGCGCAAGAGCCAGACCTTTGGATGTTTTCAAAAGAATTTTGTAACTTTCTTGCAACTTATTACTCAGACAATAACTGTAAAGACTTTTGGAAATTAAAAAAAATGCTATTATACATAGCATTTTTTATACATTGTAGTTGCCTAGCGTGTGCTTCTAATGCAAGGGTCGCCAACTTTTATACAACAGGAGAGGCAGAGATATTGCTTTTTTCAGTCGTATTAAAAATCTATGCAATAATTACGACAAGAGAGAACACATGTAAAATATACCATAATACTGTATAACCCTATATTCATACTTATAGATATGTAATGGCTCAAAATGTATTCATTCAAGATCATGTGTTAAATTCTAATTCCTTTGGGGAGTTGAAACTGAAAGAGGCTGGCGAGCTACTGGTAGGAGACCCCTGTTCTAATGTACCACACAACATTATGCTTACTTTGAGCCTTTGAGTTTCTCACAGGCTAAGGTGTTACAACAGAAATAAGTGCATTTCCGCAGCGCTCTTAAAAGCACCATGATTTTGTGTAAAACAAAACAACCAAACATGTGCAGCAAGGAACCGCGTATCGATCCTACAGGTCGGAGACCACTTCTGTAGCCCCATGTTTTGTGTTTTAAAAGTTAGGATATTATTCTTCATATTCTGAAACATGACATGCCAAAGCAAATATTCTCAAGATCATGTTTAAGGGCCAAAATGAACACAAATGATGCTTGTTAACAGAATACACCATCATTGCCATAGATAGTGATTCTATCCATGCCAAATGTGACATGCACTTTTCTCCAGTGTGAGATCAGTAAAGTCTATCTTATCTCATCTTCATCTTGTCATCACCACAAAAAACAACAAAATGCTTCATAAACATGTCTGATTTTGCATATATCCTTTGATCCCCGGGTGGTGGATGCTCAAATACTTCCTTGGCATCCGATTGAGAATAAGTGCCCTCTATCCGTTCCACTCACACAGCACTATTGGCCTGACTTGGACTTGGCTCTATAGGCCGAGCCCTCCTCCAGACAGCTGCACAATCGCTAATGCTCCAATTCAATAAGGGCCTAACAAACCTTATTACAGGGTTAAAGAGATCCACACTTCAGCGAATAGCGCAGGGGACTCGGGCCAAGCTTGTATGCGGAGAGGAGCGAGGGAGATGTTGCCAAAATGCGGTAAATCTCTGTATTCTGCAGAGCTAAGTATTATATTCAATTCTCATACTTGTTGCCATTTCTCTCTCTGAATTGCACAGTTTCAGCCGACACCGCCATCCAGACAAACATGGGGCAGGGGAGGTGTTAAAAATGGTGTGCAAAAATACATATTTATAAAAGGGACGCAATATAAATATTAACACCCAGCGAAACCAAAAGTCCAAACAACATTTCTATGAATAACTCAGTATGAGTAACAACTAACAACGTCATTTTCTTAAATAGCTACGGACGAGGAGCCAACACTCTTTGGCTCCTCGTCCGTGGAGGATGAAAGCAATTATCTTGGCTTCCTCTTTGGATCGACATGTCGGTAGGTGCAGTGGTTCTTTTGGCACCATCTCCACTTTTTCCAGTTAGCTCCTCCTATAGACAGTCTGCATATTAGGGGTTGGAATAGGCAAAAATGTGACGGAGCAAAATTTGGGCCAAAATTCAATATTATTGCGATTCACAACATATAGCAAGAAGCGCGATTCTGTGATTTATTGCGTTTCATGCCCCTTGTATTATTCAAAGGCATTAAAAAATTGAGGAAAGTAAGACTCAACTCAAATGTCACGTTTGGAGTTTTTGCATGAACTGCATGTTTGCACACTCCACAGATCGGCTCATTTATGTTATAATTTGAAAATAGAAAACACATTTATTTGACAATATATGGCTTCACACAACCACTGTCAAAAAGTGGGGTAGAAAAAATTCTTGTTTATTTATGGACTCCAGAATTTTGATTGTGGTGATAGAATTATAAAAGATCATTTGTGGGCTGTGAGTTATCAGCTTTTCTTCTCAAAAATAGCAACATTCCCTACGATGAAGTAATTAAGGAAACGACTGAGGCGTAGGCTAATCTCCTCTTAACTTGTCAAAGCCGGAGCTTGCATATTAGTTACAGACGCAATCATACCATCAGGCAGAAGGATATATGGTTGGTCATGATAGCTATGAATTTTCCTACTGACAACATTGTATATGAAAATAAACAAATATATTTCATGAGGGAAGTAATGCCATTTTTAAAAAGGGATGTAAAGTCTAAAGTGTTAGAATACAGTTGCTATTCCTAGACTTGTTTTACTGGGACTCGTCACAGACCATATTTATACACAGGTCAAACCAGGAAAAGTTTTCATTGCCAATTTTATCAGCATTCACCTTTAAATTGGCATGCCACTCATTTGATGCAGTTAAAGACTAAAGTATTTTAACTACCGTAAGGATTTGTTGGGAGGTCTAAATTCCAAAAGTGCGGGCCGTGAGAATCTGCTCCAACAGCTGAGAAGCTTCAGTTACTTTGTACACAACACTTCACCTGTAGATGAACTTCTGACAAACTGGACTAAAGGAAAAAGCCAAGAATAACAACACATGTGGGGAAATACATCTTCCACCATTAAACGATATTGCTTGCTGAAAAAGTAAATTATATTAGAAGAATTGACTTTACGAATACTTACAAGGCTCATTGGCCAATAGGAATTATGAACAAAGACAATAGGGCTGGATGGATACATAAAGATTACAAGAGCCACGATGAAGACAAGATAGATATGTTGCAGTATAAAGAAGAAACGATTCAGGTCCAGGGAAAAGCTAATTGTAACATTGCTTGATTCTTAAGGAGTGGACTAATTGGGTTCTGAGTTTGGCAAAATATCCAATCAGGAGTAGCTCTGGTCCGTTTCTGCTCAAGCTATTCGCCAGCTGATTAGGATAATTTGTTTTTGACTTAAAGAAGAATTAGGACTAGAGATAGAACGAAAAATGTGAATTATGTATGAAACTTTAACATTTCCAGCAGCAAGCACATGCACTTGAGAAATTGACTTTTTTTTTCTTTTGGGCATAAAACTGCTCAGAGTGTGTTATAACGGTACAATGACATCATGCTATTACAGGACTGAGAAAGGAGCTTGTAGACAAAAGGGAAGTTAAATATTGTGCCAGAAGTTCGTGATATTAGCGTGGATGGATCAAAAACACACCTGCAGGTCTGTTTATGATAAGGAAAACAATTATAACATGGAACAGAGCTTGTAAAAAGTCTAAAAAAAAAAAAGTGTCTCCTTTGATGTTAGATCCAATTCGAGCTGTAAGGTCGCTGCAGCTTTGAACCCGGAAATACTGTTGAGTGGATTTCTATACTTTCAAGTGTTAACATTGTTCAAACATCAGGATGACAGAGGAGAGAGAGTGAGTGCGTCTGAAGAACTTCTTAGAAAGATCCATTAGTCCCCACTTGCTAACAAAGAACACTGTTTACATCGAATGGAAATGATTTGTGAGGCCTTGAGAAGCCATTGTTTATTATTAGCTCACAAGGACTTTGGCAGCACTAGGAAAAGTACTTTATAAAAATAGCATGTGGCTACAACCAAACAAAACAAAGAGTACATTAGTGTGTGTAGGTTGCACAGCATATGGCCATCAACAAACACATTAAAAATGAATTGACGCAAAGGATGACCCAGATATGACTCTGAACAGGGCTGAAGATGCCAGGAAAGAAATGTCTTCTAACCCACATCGAAGTTTCAAAGCTAAAATATTGAAAACCTGATATAGACAGCACCAAATGGATTGATGTCAACGACAGTCTCTTTCATTGCTATCCACCCGCTGTCCCCTTGTCTGTTTCATGATGTGATGAGACCCCTGAATCCTGAATTTTGTCTGCACCTGTGGACTGGTCTCCCCTTGGCCCGGACTCATGGACTTGCACCCCCCTCCCGCCTTTGTTCTTGTTCCCAGACTCAAGTCCTGGACCTATAGCATGTCCGTTGGTGGGAGCGTATCCCTCTCTCAAAATGGGCCTGTCTGAGGTGACTCACTTGTTTACCAATTGGGTTTTTTACACTGCAAAAAAGTTAAATATGAGCTAAAAAATGCTTAAATCAAATGTTTTTTTTTATCTTAATTTGAATATAATCTGACTGTTTCTTATTTCAAGAACTGTTGCTTTATTTATTCATTCCAAGGGTGACATTTCTTGTATCAAAACAAAAACATTTAGCTTCTCCCATTGGAAAATCTTGTCTTAAGGCAGTCATAATGTGCTAAAATTAAGATACATTATGCCAAATTTTAGCCATTTTTTATTTATTTTTCATAATTTATGCAGTGTAGTTGTTCCTTGAAAATGCAAAAGGGCCTAAAGACAGTGATGATCAGAGACATTTAAGATCATTGGTCATCCTGCTCCCTATTGGCCAAAGGTGCCTATGTGTTTGTTATTATTGTATTTCTGTGTTCAAACTGTTTGATTCTCCGGTCTGATGTTGGCGAAATGACAACTCTGTAAAGTCCTCCGAGACACTGCTATTGTGATTCAGGGCTCTACAATAACACATACAATTGAATTACATGAGTGAAGTTGTTTGTTTTTTGAGAATTCCTGGAAGTACATGAATAAATGCAGATGGATGACGCAGAGACAGTTGGTGCGGTTGAAGTGACACAAAGCTCTAGTGTATCTGACAACATGTATAGTGTGAATGGACAACATGACATAACTGGGCTCGGGCTGGTAGGAGGAAGGGGTGAGGGTCTTTGGAGGAAGGGGTGAGAGGGGTTTCCCAACGGACAACAAGGCAGTGTCCATGACGCCCATCTCTGCACTCACACTTCCTGTCTTTTTGAATTCGTGAACCCACCTGATGGATGGGTTCCTAAAGGTCTAAAGCAGGGGTGTCAAACTCATTTTGGTCCGGGGGCCACATACAACCTAATCTGATCTCAAGTGGGCCGGACCAGGAGATGCTCTACAAAAATATCCAAAAACGGTACAAAGTCCAACTTTTTGTGCACATAAACACATTTATTTAAAACTTCCTTTAAAACACTGTCCTTTAATACTCAGTTTTCTGTTACAAACTTAAATGTAACAGTGAGTTTTCCATAGTACAAATAATGTAATGTATTTACAATATTACATTGAAAATGGTATTTCACAATATGTATATTAATATTTGTATGTTAGCTTTGTTTTAAGGCTCATTACAGAGAAAACTTGCTCACAAAGGTAAAGTAGGTAGATAGAAAAAAGCACTTAAACACAGCACCTCAGCTTAACCATCTTCAGTGTGGTCAGGTCCATGGTTATGTTATTATCACATTAACCATCTTCAGTGTGGTCAGGTCCATGGTTATGTTATTATCACATTAACCATCTTCAGTGTGGTAAGGTCCATGGTTATGTTATTATCACATTAACCATCTTCAGTGTGGTAAGGTCCATGGTTATGTTATTATCACATTAACCATCTTCAGTGTGGTAAGGTCCATGGTTATGTTATTGTCACACATTAACCATCTTCAGTGTGGTCAGGTCCATGGTTATGTTATTATCACATTAACCATCTTCAGTGTGGTCAGGTCCATGGTTATGTTATTATCACATTTACCATCTTCAGTGTGGTAAAGTCCATGGTTATGTTATTATCACATTTACCATCTTCAGTGTGGTAAGGTCCATGGTTATGTTATTATCACATTAACCATCTTCAGTGTGTGGTCCATGGTTATGTTATTATCACATTTACCATCTTCAGTGTGGTAAGGTCCATGGTTATGTTATTATCACATTAACCATCTTCAGTGTGGTAAGGTCCATGGTTATGTTATTATCACATTAACCATCTTCAGTGTGGTAAAGTCCATGGTTATGTTATTATCACATTAACCATCTTCAGTGTGGTAAAGTCCATGGTTATGTTATTATCACATTAACCATCTTCAGTGTGGTAAAGTCCATGGTTATGTTATTATCACATTAACCATCTTCAGTGTGGTAAAGTCCATGGTTATGTTATTATCACATTAACCATCTTCAGTGTGGTAAAGTCCATGGTTATGTTATTATCACATTAACCATCTTCAGTGTGGTAAAGTCCATGGTTATGTTATTATCACATTAACCATCTTCAGTGTGGTAAAGTCCATGGTTATGTTATTATCACATTAACCATCTTCAGTGTGGTAAAGTCCATGGTTATGTTATTATCACATTAACCATCTTCAGTGTGGTAAAGTCCATGGTTATGTTATTATCACATTAACCATCTTCAGTGTGTGGTAAAGTCCATGGTTATGTTATTATCACATTAACCATCTTCAGTGTGTAAGGTCCATGGTTATGTTATTATCACAGAGAAAGCATCAAACTGACCATGATTCACTTGAAATGAATAAAACAACTTCCATCACGTGATCCATTCTTAACGACTGCAGCAGTGTCTATGTGTAAAATACAGTCAAATGTCCAAAAATCATCACCTCCATTTGCAGCTTTGTCACTACACCTGTTTTTACCATCGGTACCGGTCCACACTGTCCAACACACCAGCAACAACAGCAGAACCAGCAGCAGCACCAGCAGCAGCGCTCAAAACTCCTCTGATAGTTTCAGACACAAATGAATATGTGACATCAGTAACATCAGTCTCTTATCAATGGCAACATGTTGGTAAAAGCGAGTGGTTTCTCAGACCATGTCTGCAGCCTGTGAGAGTTTTAACAAACTCTCTCTCACTGTGCGGCTGCGATGCTAATGCTAATGTTGTTAGCACAGGTAGCTTCCCTTTACAGCAGCAGAACTAACCTCTCGCTCTGGGCACAAACAGACTGCTGTGTCTTCAGGGCCAGACAGGTTTATCTTCTGTTTTCTCAATTCTTCGCTCAAAGTGCCGTATTTTTCGCCGAGTCTTGTAGTTTAAGATGTTATTCCTTCAGCACCGCTCTGGTGGAGCCACTACAGACGCACTGGACTCACCCCTGAGCGCGGCGCTGCGGCGTCGCGTCGCGGAGCCTCGCGTCGCGGAGCCTCGCGTCGCCTCGCGGAGCGGCTTTTTAAAATGTAACTTTATTATATTTTTACATAAATGAGCCACGGGCCGTGTCAAATCTCTTGGCGGGCCGGTTCCGGCCCGCGGGCCGTATGAATGACACCCCTGGTCTAAAGTCAATCTCAATCTAAACACTGGTCAATCAAATGAACTTTTCTGTTGGGTTTCCTGACCAGCCAAGTCCTTCTACAGTTTGACATGTGCATTTACATCCAGAAGAGTCTGGGGTTGGGCAGATTAGCTTTTGGATGGAAGAACTTGAGCGGAGGACACTGAAGTTGCTTGGCAGACAAAAAAGTAGTGATCAAGTTGTTTATAACTCAATTTCAATTCAATGTGTAAATTACCGTTATTTAGAGAACGAGAATAGGGTAGATACTCTTGGCTTTCTCTGATTAATTCTCTACAAAAATACATGCATAAAAACTCGTGATGTGAGCGTAAAACTGTGGACTGTGTGACATGGCTCAATCTTTGTGATTTGAAAGTTAGGTAACCCAGCTTTAAGTGTCTACATTTAACACAAAACTCAATGTGACACCAATTTATCCTGTATTTACCAATCTGTCAAACAGAAAATACATCATCATCATTATCCACCATTAGACCTGCAGTTAAATGTGTCTTTTGTTAATCTATATGCTCTATTCCCCTGTAATTCTTTTTGATCTTTTTTATTATTCTGACCATTTTATTGACTGTTTTGATTGCTTTGTAAACACTGATTTGGGCTATACAAAAATATGTATTATTTATATGTAGACTGGGGTTGTCTTGCACAGTTTTTCCAATGTGGTTTTACTGCAAATGGCAAATAAGTCTTGAAACTTTTATTTTCTATATTCTTTATCAGAATGGCGACATCTGAGCATAAACACAGATAATAAATACGTAATGTAAGAAGCAGCAAGGTCTCTCATTTGTCTCTAACCTCTTCAATGTTTTCTCCCATTGCTCCACATGAGAAATCTGAGTGTGTTTTGTCACTCTTCAATAAAAGCATGTTTGACTACAGAGCATTGTGATTCAGTGGCGCTCAATAGGCGCAGATAGAGTTACATCACTTAGCACTAGAAGTAGCTTCCAGACCTGAGATTTACAAAAGAACGAGGCCAATAATGCGGCAGAACAGCGCAGCACTGATGGGGTTACAAGTGGAATACCTTATCTGGACAAGGTGTTCCACTTGAGAGTTTAGTTTCACTGTAGGTAATGCATGTTTGTATAAAAACATGTGGTTTTCACTGTAATCATCACAAAAATCTCATTGGATTCAAACTGTGAGATTTTGCGTGAAACAGAAAATCGTCAGGGTGACTCCAAACTATGAAACGTTGGAACGTTGGATAAATTTATTCTTTCCAAGACCTTTTTAAATTCCCATTACGCAACTTATTAGTCGAGAACAGAGACAGATAGCTAAAGCAGAACTGTGTTTTCCTTTTAAAATAAATACTGATCATTCTAAATTAGACACAATATCGATTTTTTTATGCATATTGTATCAGCAGGCTCTGAAATATACCCAGCCTGTGAATCTTTATATTGCACTGAAAAAACTAAAAAAATCTAAAAAAAAAAAAAAAAAAAAACTTTTAAACTTCCTGTCTAAATTGTCACCACTTGTTCCTTAAATATTATATGGTAGAATCACATCCAACTAAGAATATTCCTACTGGAGACTTTGATTTCAACTTTGCATTCAATTCAAAACAACTTTTACAATATTATCCATTTCTCGTCAATGTTCACTCCACCTCTACTTCCCGGTAATGCCAACAACAACTAGCATGCTTCGAAGCGCTGTCTGGCCGAGGTGCAAAAAAAAAAAAAGAATCAGATATGTGCGCAACATATTCGATAAAGGTCACCCATGCCCCGAGCCCAAGTCTTCCATGTCATTCCTGAAGTGAGCCATCTGTCGTGGCCTCTACACCAGAGACATGCGATGACTCAGCCCCCCACACCTCTCTCTCTCTCTCTCTTACACAAACAGAGTGCATTATGGGCCTCGCAGCAGCACAGGAGTAAATTAAAAACAGCCGCCGTCATGGGCCAAACGCTGACTTGTTCCTTGGCGCGTGTTGTTAAAAAAGTGTTGCATTTTGGAGTCAGAAACGGGTCACGTTTTGCAACAGCACAAGTTCATAAACAGTTTATTTCTCTACTTTTAGGCGCGCCACGATAATTAGTACGTGGACTTATCGCTCAATACCAGAAGGATAAAACAATATACAGCATTAAGAAAAAAATGTATTGAATAACCACCATTTGTTCATTTCTCCTGTGTGAGATCAATACAGTCTATCTTATCTTATTTTCTGAAATGTGTGGCAATTATGCATGAGGCAATCGCTTCATATGTATGCTTTTTCAAATGGAACTATCTTGGAATCGTTATTTTTGCTCACAATCGCAGTCAGATATCTCACAACTCTTGCTGTATGTCAATTTAGTGATTTGTGATTTTCTTCAAGAGCGGAGGAAGTGACCCGACACCTCCGACCAACACCGCTCTGCCCCTGCATGTGTTTTCACTAAAAACCTCAAGGACAGGACACAGCTGCTTCTGTCCTGTGTCCTTCGCTCCGCAGAATTCAAACAGGAGACTTTATCGCAATCACGTCCTCCATTTTCCAAAATCTCACACGCTAATATCTGGCTTTGCAGTTCACGGATAGCATCCAGTCATAAAATGGTTTATATAAGACTAATAGGCAGAGGAATAGAGTGTAGTCTTACAATCGTCTCATGACAGTCACACTGGAACTCAGAGATCGTCGACCCCTCCCTGCACCAGCATTTAAAGCACTAACAACTCCTCAGGGTGTCTTCAGAGCCGCACAGGGACTACAATTTACACGATTACTTAGGTCAAAGGCTACAGCATCTCAAGAGGATAAATGGAGAAGTTCTTTTATTCCAAGCAGAGTCATTGGTAGAGTTTTGAAGTCTCATTTAAGGGCATGAGTAACTAAAGAATAAATATTACAGTAATATTACATAAAAGTGATAATGAGACTATTTACATTGTCATTTCAAGTTTTACAATGTGAAAATCTATATCTAAAGTATAGAATATATGGTGAAACAAGAATCGAGGGTAAAGTAATGCTATTAGTCTATACCTTCCTATGCTTTCACCATAATAGTGTAATTTTCCTGTTCAAAATTAGAAAATTACCAGCTGCAACCACTGTCACGTGGAAAGAATGTAATTTACTTTGGGTAATTGATAAAACTAAAATGTAAAACAACAGCAGATTGTTATGTCATAATGGTATAATGACTACAGGACTGAGACTGGAGCTTTTAGACTGGAAGGAGTCACATGTGTTTGTATTATTGAGTCACATGTGCTCCTTTACGAATAACAATTTAGAAAGATTTATGAAGAAAGAACTGGGAAGTCAGTCGAACAAGAGAATACCGGATATCTTGAAAGACCGAAGCAGATTAAAACATGTATATTTCACGATAAATATTCAGTGTGTTAACTGGAAGAAAACAATTATCACATCATGCTTTTAGAATTCTCTCTTTGTAACTTTTGCCCATTGGTTCATAAATTCGACCTTGTTTGGACATGAGTAAGTGTGTTATCTCCCACTTGTACCGCTTGGTCTTCGATGGACCATGACTCATAGTTCAAAGATATGATGATAGAAGTGAGTGGAGTGGTGCTGAGGAGCAGATGGCCGTCGTGTGGACTTGGACCCAGAGCAGCGCATTCATCTGAACTTCCTGATGCTTCCTGATACCTCCCTGTTGCCGTCGCACCATATGCCTCCAGCGCCGAGAACAAACGCCTTCAGTTTGTCACCGCGCCTAGAACTCACAGCGAGGAGGTCTTGATAGGAGGCTTTGAGTGGTGTCTGCTTGTTCTCCACGTGTCAGGGCGAACATACATCATTGCAGGATAATAATAACACGTCGCCTTATTTGTAGGCAGTGTTCCGTGTCTTATACTGTCAGGAGATAGGCAAGTTTATTTGTAAGTTCGTACACATGGCGACAAAATGGAAACAATGCCTGTATATGATAAGTGTACTTTAGAAAGATATATAGGAGGATTTTCCCAAATTTTAGGAAAGAACCGCCCTCTCCACTTTTTGAACAAAACTCTCTGGTCTTATTTGACGAGCACGTATCACCAGAATGACAGAATTGACAAGTCGGAAGACCAATAGTTTTGATCCACCCGGAAGTAGAAAATCCTCCTATATACCTTTAACTCAACTAAACCTCAACTAAACCTTGCTCATAAAATGTTAAATATTCTTGTGGGGATAGTAGTTACCACATTCCTTCATCATAGCAAGACAAGGAAAGTTCTTTGTATAGCACAGTTCATACACAAGGCAACTCAAAGTGCTTAACAAAACAAGATAGACCCAATACAAGGCATTCAAATCCTAAATAATCACAGTACATTAAAAAAGAGTGAAGGTAAAATACCTCAGTTGTATGCATGGCTAAAGAGAACTGTTTTTTTCCTGGATTTGAACATAGTGTGAGACAGGCTTCTTCTCTGACAATCAAGAAGAAAGTGTATATTCCAGATATACTGCTCAAACTCAATTTCAACACAGAAAAAAGGTCTTGGCTTTTAAAGGTGTATTTGACTCTATTTGGGTGACAAAAGATTAAAGGCATGCCCGGTGTTGACAAAAAAGAGGAAGGAAAGACTTACTTGTATGACTCACAAAATGAAAAATAATTCAAAGTGAATGGATAGTTTGATCTGGATTAAATATCAATTTGAATACAAAAATCCTCCATTCATTCGCTCCACATTTTTCCATTTTGGCAGTCTTTCCATGGAATTAGTCCAGTAAAAATATGGTAAGATAATTTAATCATAACAAGAATTATATACAATTCATCCCCGACCCCTACTATTACCGTATTGTCTTATTCTTTGACACACATTACAGCACCTGTTCGGTTTGAATGACTGAAGCCTTTTTCCACAACATACTTTCAAATGTTACTTTTACATGATAAATCTGGTGTAGCCATCTTTTTAATTTAGCTATAAACTTGAACTATAAACAAACTTAGTTCATTCATGTTTGGGCAACAAGAGAAAACAAATATCGGCATTTGATGAATCCAAATGACTAACGCAGAAGCAATGTACCTCAAATAGAATGACAATAAACTATTTCTCACTCCAATTGAGTGAAAAACACAGATATAAAACCGCTCTTCCATGCTCCTTGTCTATCCCCCACGTTGGAAATTGTGTGTGGGTCGCGCTGGACACTGGTCTGAGAGGTTCCATTGTCCCGGCTCAACTCTGTTTGGTCCTGGATCGGCCGTGTGCCCTCCAGGGACTGGGCCTGGCTGTGGATCTGGGTCACGGAGGAGACACTGCTGGGCTGCATGTGTCGCTGTTGCCAGGATGCACCAGCAACACAATAACACAGACACGACACAGAGGAAAGAGGGCTACAGACCACTCCCCTGTTCTGGACTGTGTGAAATGTGCCGACTATTAGCTATTAGCAGTTCCAGGAACATCAACAACTATTTAGAGAAAAGTAGTCATGTTCAAGTATTTACCTGCAAAAAATGAATCTCGAATTTAGTTCAGAGGCAATTTTGTTTTCCCTTCTTCTGGTCAACAAAGACTGTATTTCTAAAATTTGTTCAAAATGCTTCTAAATGGGTTTGTTTGAGGCGCAAGATTCACATAACTAACAGCTAAAATTCAATTAAATGTATTTTTTCATGGTCGTCTTGGAAGACTTTATGAATTTGTCGATTCCTCAAAAACAGATCAGAAACGGATCAACATATGTTCATAAATGTCCATAAATGTCCTTCATTGTCCCAGATCATCACTGTCCTTCTACATTGGCACAGAACAGCAGAAAAAGCCAGTGGAACTTGCTGAAAATGTGAGACAACGCTGACCATATTAAAATGCTATATTTTATTGTTTTTCTTTCTTTCTAAACATGTTCGAGTTCTCTTGTCTATGAACGGTGCTCTACAAATAACCTTGCCGTCCCTTGCCTAACCACATACATGTACACCATGGGATCACACTTACATCAACAGAAAATACAATACTACATACTGCAGTCAACTGATTAGCGCTGTAAAAGTGGGAGTGGAAAAAAGATTTACACAGCCTGAGATTTATATAATGGGAAAAAATCTCTGTTTATTTTGAAGTACAATACCATACAACAACACATGAATGACTGAAACCCATTAGCCGAGCCCAAGATAATGCTTCCCCTTTAGGCCAAGATGGAACCACAGCCTTGAGCCTCTCGTTCGACATCTCAAATATCCCCTCGCATCCATTGTATAATCTGCAGACATTTGTGCCATATTACGACCAACTCTCCAGTTACATAGATCCGGTGAGAGGCACTCTATTCTCATCTTTATACTATTGTGTTGGTACAGTCCAGGCCCAGGATGAAAGCACGCAGACAGTTGTGCTAAACGTATACCAGACGTGCCGTTGGACTTATGCAACATGGCCCAGTTAGACCTAATGAGGAGCAGAGCCGAGAGAGCTAGCTTCAAAGAGACAATATCAAAATGGCCAAAATCTAGGGTCAAGCTGTGTCTAAATATTCATCTGTAACCTGCTTTTGTATGAGGTAAATACAAGTTATGTGTTGTTTTTCCGTACTCTTAAAGTTTCAGATTCAGGTTCTTTGCCATTTGCACTAAAACCGCATTGGAAAAACTGTGCAAGACTACCCCAGAGTGCAGCAGAGCACCTATGACAATAATCTTGTTTATTCAAAAACATATCTGAAGTTGTGTTGACAGTTTTTACAACGTTTGAGCTTCCATTACCTCCCGCCATGCTGACCTTGAGGTTTCATAGACAAGCAAAACTCAATTTCCCGCTCTTATCCCGTTTTCCTGTTACGCATGTTTATCCAAATATTTTCTAATCACAAGTGGTTTTTGTGACTGCATAGAAATTGTGTGATATTTAGGGCTGTAACAAGGTAATCAATGAATCGCAATAAATTATTTATTCAATTCAATTTTTAACCTTATTTTACCTTAAACATGCTGAGAAAATATGAAAATAAAACATGTTTACAAAGTGCTTTAATAAAAAATAAAAAAAAATAAAAAAGCGTGCCATCTCTGTGAAGTTCTTCTCCTAAGGGGCATCAATTAAGCTTTGTTTTGGTCAAATGTATACAACTCCCATATTCTCTGACCTTTCAGGATCAAGTCAACAAACCGATTCACTACAAAAAAATACATTATACCAGTTAATTAAAATAAAGCCCTAGTGATCATATAGACTTTCCTGAGGGTATTTTGAAAGGGAATCAAAGCCGTTAAAGATTTTATGATTTAAATAGTAAAGACTTGTTAATTTATCTTGTGTTGTGCTCCTCATTCCTACTGTTCTGTAACCAGCGGTGCAACACTGAAATTTCCCCACTGCGGAACGAATATTGGATCTCTTAATCTTAATGTGACCATAGCTCGATCCAGCAACATATTTCTCTAATCTTTTTTTTCACATTACAGCACCTGTTCTGTTGACATACTCTAACAAGATGAGAGTGAGTCTGGTCTTACAAACACACACACACGGGCACACACAAACACACACAAACACACACACTGTCTGAGCCCAATCCCGGATGTCCTGAGCGGAGGATTAACCTGCTCCTGTCGGCTCCTACATCAGCACATTCACCACAAAACACCTGCTGCTCAAACAGTCCAACAGGAGAAAGATTAAAGGTGGAATTTCATGCTGGACAAACTTGTTGTTGTGTTGTGTTGCTCGACAGTGTACCTGGGCTTCTGTTTTGCTTCTTTAAGCCAAGTTTGAGTGCATATTTTGGTTTCTTCAGAGTTCTAAAAATCCTGGTCTCAATGATGTCATCACAATGCAATCCAGGAAGTGCTCGTCTGTCTTTTACAGTTTCCAGATTTCCGCTGATGATTAGGATACTCAAACACTGCAAAACTAAAACATCACTGCTATGAACCTGACCTTTTAGATGTCCTTTAACATTTCCTATACAACTAAAACAGCTAGAAGTGTTGCTTTATAGTAAGTAAGTGGTAAAGCAACAATCAACGTCTTGCTACAAATCATATAAAATGTTACACTGTCCCCTTTTGATCATGAATATATATTTTCTATGCACTTTTGTTCTCTATTGTAAGCACATTCCTTGAAACACAAGTACATCAGCAGTAACACTACAGACCCGTAGTACAGGAGCCACCTGTTGTCCATCTGTACTTTCACCTGGAGTGCTTCTTACACACAGTTTATCTTGGAGGTCTTATCCAATCAGACGCAGCCGCTGTGATGTCACCATGCGGATTAATCCACTGGGAATCCGTCCAATCCGTAAGCAGATCTGGGTTTGCGGAGCAGATTTTGGCAGCCGCTTTTGTCTCGGCTAATCGCTCCTGATCACTTCCCCTGTCCAGTCATTGTCTATGTGTTAAGGTTTGCTGTACTTTGCCAGTTTTTGTCTCTGTGCTTTGTGAGCATAACATTAATTTATACATAATTTGAGCTGCTTCAGGTCTTTTTATTCTATTCAAAATTATTTTTCAACAAAAAAAAAGATGAATTGCTGGTATACAATAGGGGTGTGACGATATATCAATTTTTTGATATATCGCAATACTTTCTCCCGCGATTCGATTATCGATATGCATTTGCCAAGTATCGATATCGATTTAAGAAAAAAATAAAATTCCATTCCATTTATCATGAAATAACGTGTATTTTTTTCTTTTATTTATGCCATAAATTGGCATTAGGGCTGGGACAACGCGTCGACGTAATCGGTGACGTCGACGCAAAAAATACACCGACGTATAATATGCGCGTCGGTGCGTCACACACAAAACAAAGATGGCGGCGAGCGGTAGCAATGCGAGTGCCGTGTTAGAGAAGTGCAAGCCGGTGTAACGCTGAGATACACTGCCTTGAAGAGATGCACAGCCTCAGCTGTTTATGATGTAATGCAAACCTGCGCATGCGCGTCTCACGGCAGCCGAAGCAAACCAAGATGGCGGACCGTGAATTTCTTTAAAAGTTAAAATACGAACGAATTCAGACACGAATGTCACTTTTAATGCAATTTGAGGCGAGATGTTGATGGTTCCGTTTTGTCACATGTGGGTTTTAAGAGTCAAAGTTTCGTGCAAAGTTTAGTTTAAGCAGTCAACTGCGCCTGTGAAACCACAAAGCTAATGTTTTCATAGCAGTCCGCGGCTGCTGACGTAGGCTGATGACGCGTCCTGTGGCAACTCTACAGCTTACAACTAGTCTGTCTTTCTTTGTATCAAACGGAATATTGGCGCCCGTAATAGCCCCTACATGTATTATTCACTGTCATGCCCGCCGTATATGGACATTTTTCAACATGTGTTCAATATCCTTAATGTGTTTAACTGTTGATTGATTCTCTGATCTGTGTTGGTGACTTCAATGTTGTTTTAAGTCCTCTGAGATGACTTCTACTGTATTCTTTCAGTAACTCTAAAAGAAAGGATGACTGGTTGACCTTTTTATTTGCTACACAATGCATTGTTTTTCTCTTGTACACTCTTACTTGAATTTTATTTTTGAATTTTGAGTTTAAGAAAAAGGTGAGTGGCAGAGTTTTGACTGTTATTTTTATATGAATGAAGAATTTAAGAGATGCACTTTAATTAATGGACTTCAGTAATATAGGCCTATGTGTCTTCAGCTTAAATGTTAAACTCTGTTGGTTCAGGAAGGACGCCATGACAGGCTGATGGCTCCCACTGTTTTTGCTGGAAAAGCACTCTTTGTTTAGCTTAAAGCCTTCAAGTTTACATTGGTTACTGTTTTCTTTTAGTTGCTCTACACAAGTATTTGGCTGAACTTTTTCATATTTTTATTGAATGCTAAGCATCAAATGTTTGTTTCAAGAATGATAAGATGCACTTTTTTCAGTAAGCTGTGTTTTCAAGGCTTTAAGGTTTTATGCTTACCTCTAAGAATGTCTTATTTTTGAATTTTAAGAGCAAGCAATAAATATTTTTTGTGAAGGAATTCATGTTTTTTTCATAAAAATATTTAAATCAACATGTATACATCAATATTAGTCAATTAATGGGGAGATAATCGAGAATCGAATCGAATCGAAATCGAATCGAAGCGAAAAAAATAATCGTTAGATTAATCGATGCATCGAAAAAATAATCGCTAGATTAATCGTTTATCCCAGCCCTAATTGGCATATTGTATATTTCTGACCAATATATCGATAATCGTCATATTGTGATAATATCGTTATCGTGTATCGTATCGTATCGTGAGGTACCCTTAGGTTCCCACCCCTAGTATACAATAATTATGTCAAATGTAATTGACATTTTTAATTGTGGACAGAGATTCGGGGTGTGCTAGAAAATATGTTTTGATGGACATAATGTTATATGTTTATTTTTTGTCATAGTGGTAAAGAAGGAGCATGTATAGCAGCTGCCCGGGGAACACCTCAGGATTCCCTTTGAAGAGCTGGATGGAACTGTGTCTGGATATGAATTTTAGTATATTGATATTTTTGATAGTCGGAGAAGGGCTTGTTCACACTAAAGGGCACAAAAGTGTGACAAAAGGCCAAAAATTAGATTTTAATAATCAGAAGATATTTTATGTTTTTCATGTTTCCAAGCACCTCCTCTGTCCTTTAGAAGTTGCTAGAACATAACTGTTTTATACATTAGACAAGTTTCCTATAGCGGCCCTGTTTATTTTATCTAACGGACGTGATGATTTGACGGAATGAGCTTTGCGGAAGTTTGATGGTATTTTCAGATGTCCACAATTGATTCAGAGATTCTATTTTTTTTACACAGAGTAGAAACAAAGTGATACTTTCATTTAGTCAACCAATTAAATGTGAAACCAGACAAGATTTTTTTCTTTCTCAAGTTAAAATTTTAGAGAAAAGAGGACGGAAACCATCACGTCCGTTATACATTTTTCAAGGGTAATTTAATTAATTAATTATTTTTTATTTTCTAACGATTCCTTTTCATATCAAGTGATTTCCTAATGTTGTGTTAACCATGTAAATATTGTGGGATTTCATCTGCCGCTTTTTCAGACTGAGGACATTTTATTTTCTATGTAACTGGCGTCACAGTAGAATGGTCAAAAAAGAGGCTGATTTTGTCGTTTAAAATGTCACCAAACATATATTTGACAATCTTTCCTTTTGATTTTATCCACACTATCTCTTTGATTTGTCTGTGTTTGAAATCTTTTTTCCAATCTATGATAGTAATTTTAGTTTTTAAGTTATAACCTTTTAAAGTCGAGATACTGTACTTCAATTGACACTTAACTGTGAACACACTCAGAAGCATGAGGCTGAGAAGATTCACTCTTGTATAAATGAATCTAAATCGGTTGGAAATAAATCGTATGGAATTGAAAGTTAACGGTACCTAGGTGTGTATTATACTGTATGGCAATGATAAGCTCTAAAAGACACCCAACCTGAGAGATAAAATATTTTCCAATTCAAGCATCAATCAGCTTTTTAATTGGTCGGAATTAATCCAAATTGACAGGTGAGCCATCTCCCCATTGGTGCAACCATCCTCCTCCAGAAAATCATACCCCAAATACTTATACATTACAGTGCTGGGTCAGGTGGTCAAAAATACAGTGACATCATCAAAAAGAACTTCTTACTGAGTAACTGTGAACTGTACTCTACTTTGACTCTACTTTGACAAGCTAAATAGACAATGGTTCGTCTTTGTCAAATACTCCTTCTGGGGCGACAGTGAGTCCGGCCCACGCCCTCAGGCCACAGAGCAGGATTGTCCAGCCTGATTTCCATACAGTTCATATGTAAACCAGAGCATCTGCTGCAGCTCCACTCACTCTTCGGCCTGGAGCGCGGCCAACATGCAGTCACCCAAAGTCAACAAGTCAGCCTGCTGCTCCTGGATTAGCCCTGAACAAACACGTTTTCTATGCAGGCGATTAGCTTGGATTGTTGCGATTGTAGTTGTGTTGTAGTTACCTTTATTTGGTCATAAGCTGCTAAGTAGTAGTATATTGAGTGTGCTCTGGATATAACGGTGGACCTATACTTGGAGCTTTAACTATGACAACAATAATAAGTCATGATGTTGAAAAACTAATGAAGTTTGGGAAGGTTATCACAACAATTAGGAGCTGAAATAATTATGAAAGTTAAAGTACTTTTTGTCGAGTAAAACTAAAATGCAATGTTGGCCCCAGAATACACAACCTTTCATCCACAATATACTACCATAATAGGATTAAAGTTAGCGTCAGTTACTTATGAAGAAAGAGTGAAACTTTTGGAAAACTAGCTCTGGTTAGAGTTGCCCATGCAAACCACAAGAGCTTCCTGATTGGTCGGTATTAATTCAAATCATAAAAGGTCTCTCGCCATTGGTTCAACAATTCTCCTCCAGAAATTCCTACGTCTTCTCTGTCTAGTGCACACTGGGGTAGTCCTGGACAGTTTTCCAATGTGGTTTTACTGCAAATGGCAAATAAATTCTTGAATCTTGAATCTTCTTGAATTGAAAATGTTGTTCCTATGACTATAACTTCAGGACAAACACATGTCCCCCAACCTTTCTGACAAAATTTTTCTTGTAATTGTTAAAGGGGAAACACAAAACGTTGTACTTACATTAATTATTTCGTCAAAAGAGTGAGACAGCATGAAAAAGGTTGAGAATTTAAAGAATTTTGTAAGGAACACTTAGCAGGTTTTTTACATTCCTGAATCCAGATGGTGGTTCAGATCTTGAAATGGGATCTTACAATTGAATTACTTCAAAGGGCCATTATGCACATTTCCTGAAAATGTTGTCCAAATCCTCCAATAACTTTCTGAGTGAAATTGCTGGCAGACAAACAAACGAACAGACAGACAAATGTGTTGATCATATACAGTATTATATGTTTGTCAGGTGCACAGTGGGATACTTTTGCACATGTATTCCAATATGGCTTTACTGCAAATGGCAAATAAAATGGAGCAAGTCCGGCGTAGCTCTGAAACAGTTACTTTGCTTTACAATCGTTCATTGTCTTGCTTTTTTTTTTTTTTAAATGATACAGCAGTATAGTGTAGATCCAGACCAGAGAGGATGCACGGTCCGAACCAAGCAGATGAAGGGTAAATCTACTGGAGGAATGCCAAAAATAAAAATAAAACTTTGTCTGTATGCAACAGACTTTGCATACATCAACCACTAATCACTTGCTGTGACCTAAAATACTGTTGCACTTTATACTATTGTTAGTAACTTTTAGAAAATGTTAAGTATATGAATTTCTCCTACAGGGGGATTAATAAAGTATATATATATATATCCATCTGATCACCCTAGCTGTAGGGCGGAGGTAATAATCATCATGTCACATTCTAAAACAACGTGTCAACATCATCCTAAGAGCCAGAATGAACACAAATAATAGTCACATGTGTTCCTTTAAGGCTCACAATCCGCTTCTGTGCAGTGTCTTGTCTCTTGGGAAAGTAAAGCAGGTGTGTGCTCTGAACAAACAGCCCCACAGCCACAACTGCAGGATCATCTGCATTGTACAAAAACTGTGGAATGATCAGCCGTCTGTCCCCAACACCTGCTTTTACTGCGCAAAGACACGGACACATGAGGAAATGAGGATTCACATTTCAATATCTTCCACTGATGCAGGAGCGAGCAGGTGCAGAGCAGGGCTGGACTATACACCGAAGGACTAAAGACATGTCTGTTCTATTGAGAGGTTGACTAAAAAGGGGGGAGTGGCAGAAGCTTTCAAAACGTGTAAGGCAAGGTGAGTTTAATTGTATAGCACAGTTCATACACAAGGAAACTGAAAGTGCTTCATAAAAGATAGCAGCAATACAAGACATTAAAATCATAAATAATCACGGTACATTAAAAAGAGTGAATATAAAATCCCTCAGTTGTATGCACAGCTAAAGAGGACTGTTTTTAACCTGGATTTGAACAGAGAAGAAGCCTGGCTCACATTTTCAGGAACAATATGTCAAACTTGAACTGGCATTTAAAAAAATAAGTTTTTTCCTTAAAGTTCTGTAAAAAAAATAAAACAAATACTGAAAGTAACAATCTGATGTGAAAGCAAAATGATACATGATTTTGGTATCTTTGTAAAAAATTGGGGCGTGCACAAGTATGACAGCTTTTTTCTGAGTGCGTTTTACAACATTCCTTATTACTTAAAAATAAATAGAACCCATCTGTGTGGAATCTACTCTCAGTATAATTCCAGTTGTTCTGTAAGGGCCTCAAAGCTATGATTGAAGTGAATTGGTCACTAAACAGCATCATGAAGGCCACGGAGCACAACAGAGAGGTCTGGAATAAAGTTGTGGGGAAGTTTAAAGTAGGGCTGGGCGATAAAACGATATATATTGCGATAGACACGTGTTTGATATCAATAGCAAACGGGGTCGATAGAACTTCGATAGTTTCACAAAAAACAGGAACAAAACACAGGAAGTAAAGTCGAGTCAGAAGCGCACGCCATTCTGGGGTATGTAGGCAAAGGCTTCTCGACCTATCACAGGCGACTACAAACCGCAAAACTTTCTGGGAAATGCAAAAACAACATCCGCACCATGCGTAGCGTCCATGGATCATGGATCTATATTATAATAGCCATGGATCTAAAGATCGTGTTTCAGTGCCGTGATGATAGTTATGCATGTCCATGCGAGGAACAGCATGTGCGGGAGAGGCAGTGGGTACAGAGACTCTATGCATTCGGCAAAAACAAGAGATTAACTTTTTCTGGAGCCGCCACAGGGACACAAGACACTCGAAAACAGCCAAAACACTTTAGTCCAGGATTAAACCAGGACTAAAGTGGGGGAGACTGCTTGTGAACCTTTGCCTCCAGCCTCATTCCCCCTTGACTGTAAACAAGGCTGCTAACATGTGTTAGCCCACACGACAAATGTATTTATTAATATTTACGTTTTAAAAAATGAATAAAAAACAATCAATATATATCGTTATCGACCGATATGAATTACTTATATTGTGATATAGTTTTCAGCCATATCGCCCAGCCCTAGTTTAAAGTAGCGTTAAGTCAGACAAAGATTTACCAAGATTTGAATATCTCACGGAGGACTGTTTCAATAACCGTCATTTGGAAAAGGAAAGAGTATGGCATTACTGCAAACTTAATATTATTATTTACACATTTTTAAATAATTGCAGTAGTTAAAGTAAATTAAGCAAATTAAAGTAGTAAAGGCAGTCAATGTGTAATTATGACATTCTCAATTAGCATCAAATCCTTGCTTCTAATCGAGTGGACATTCTCATATAAAATATTCACAGAAGAATAAATAAACTACATGTACATAGTTAGTTAACGGCTGGATGAAGCAATGGCATATTCAGTGCAGATAAAGAAAAGAAGAAAAACGGCAACTTCTCCTGCTCACGTACGTATGAAAAAGAACAATAAAAACATCAAAATTCTGAGGTACATTTCAAGCCAGCCCAACAGTCATGATTCCACAGCTCCACGTGTGACATCACCCGTGCCCACTCTCCATTCCGAGGGGATTTGACAATGAAGGAAGGAAAATCAACAAGTGCCTATGCGATAATGGGTACAATTTAATTACCAATTCTAAATATATCCCTCCACTTGCAAACATTCAGATCCAATTACTTTCCCCGCCGAGATCTTGCTTCAAACGCAGGCGGCCGCAGTGTTTTGATGATGCAACATGTTGGTAAGTCCAAATATATATATAAAAATTCTCTCTACAACTCGGCGACCCCTCCCTCTCTCGTTCTGAACAATGACATCAGCTTTTCCTCAGCAGCAGCAGCAGCAGCAGCAGCAGCAGCAGCAGCAGCAGCAGGACTATACAATCTGTTGCATCGTAAGCCAGACTCGTCTCTCTATTCTCTCCATTCTCTCTATGACAAATTGGAAAGACGAGCCGGCGCTAATCGGCAATAGAGACGGACGATAAAAGAAAAGAAAGAAGTCGGTTTGTACAGAGAAAGAGAGAGATAAAGGGGGCAGTTGAGAGCTTTTGGTTTTGTTATTGTATAGAGATGAGAGTGATTCACTAGTGAGTCTGGCTGTGCTGTGATCGGTGACACACATGGATCCACAGAGAAAATAAGGAACATTTAAAAGCAAAATGTTGAAACAAAAATGTAGCAAGATAAATATGTGTAAATATGTGTAAGTTATTGTAATGACGACATAAGAGTATGAATTATCAGTGTGGCAATGTACAGACAGTGGGGATTTTGTCCAGCAAAAATGATGGGGTTTTAAAGATAAAAACATGTTGAGTATTAAGAATAGTTTAGACAAAAATACTGAAAAAAAATAGAAGGGTAAATTTTGCTGATCATTTTACAGTCATTTCACATTTGACTGATCCTTACAACACCACAAATATATTTTAAATCCTGCGTGCTTTGCCTGAATATTGATATATCGGCAAACATTTAAAAATATAGACAATTTTATACATGACCTCTGAGATTAACACTTATGGTGGCAAACTGGATATTTGCAGAAGTGAAATTCAGTGGACGTTCGGAGCAATTGCGTCTTGAATGCAGTCAGAACGCCAAAGTTTCCTTCATTCAAATCTCAAATTGATAATCTACCTATGCATTCCAGGCAGAGCAATGTCATCACCATGGAAACGAACAGCCTCCAGTAAAGTCAGGTTTTATCAGTTTTATTTGGTCGTCTTTCCTGTTTCATGCCCTTCTTTTGCATCCTTGTACATCAGAATTCATTTTATTGGCATTGTAAGAATCAGGAAGTCACAAACAAATCATTTTGATATTTTTGCACTTGTTTTGAAACTTTGTTAAGATTTCACAGCAACAATTGATTCATGCACTTTTTATTAGCTTGTTTTATTCCTGTACTTTTAGCTTGTTATGAGATTATGAGATGAGAGGTATGAGAGTGTATACTGACAAACTCCATCTACAGCGCCCTTGTATATAATAATGTAAAATAATAATACATAAATGATCTCCAAGACTTCAAAATCGGCCTGTCAAATCCAAAAACCATCGGCCCCCGTTCCCCAGCCGACTTTGCAGATGGATTTGAAATTGAGGAGACCCGCGACCCGCCAAGTAGCTCGAGCTAGTCCTAAGAGAAATGTAAAAGTTGTGAATGAAAATCTGTCAAGGAGCTCATTCACATTCACCGTGTTTTCACTGTTGTCAAAGATTGTCAAGGAACAGCCGCTCAACAATGTGTCAATGATTATCTCGTTCTGCCATTGGGACAAGTGAGAGCCTGAATAGATACCTCACTGATAATCCCTCCACCGTCTCTCTCTGCGTTAGCCCGAGTGTCCAAAGGTCCGTCCACGCCCCCTTCTCGTCACCTAGCAACCCGCACCACCCAGGAAGTGCTAGCTTCCATGGCGATGCGTCCCACGTCAATAACCGCTGTCTTCAATCAATTACACCTGAGCACAGACCAGCCAAGTCCAATGAGATGGATAAACAAGTGCTGGGAAGAATTTTTGTGACTTTGGAAGCAGTATTTGAATGATTTCTCGATTTCCGGAAGGCCATTTGTTTTCAGGACTCACTAAAATCTTGGCATTTCCACACGTGCAGAGGAAAATATTCAAATGCTGTTGCTATTTCTTTGTTCAAAATTGCATCACAATCAGTTGATGGTTACGGTTAAGGTTAGAAACAGATAGGACCAGTTAATTTAGGGGATTAGGCAAGTGTTAGCTTGAGGTAGGACAAAAAAAACACTAATGCAGAGAGTCCCCTCTTTGTTCCTGACTAGTTCTATTCTTCCTTCCTCTTCCTGTGTTCATCAGGATCTAGAATCAAAATAAAAGGGGTTTCCCAGTTGTTTTCCCTTACACACTCAAAAGGTGCTTCATGCTATTTGGTTTGTGTTTATGTATTTGGTTTAAGTTATCAGCAGTATATCTGTACATTAGCAGCAGTATGTTTACATCTGTACATTAGCAGCAGTATGTTTACATCTGTACATGTTAGCAGCAGTATGTTTACATCAGTACATGTTAGCAGCAGTATGTTTACATCAGTACATGTTAGCAGCAGTATGTTTAAATCAGTACATGTTAGCAGCAGTATGTTTACATCTGTACATGTTAGCAGCAGTATGTTTAAATCAGTATGTTAGCAGCAGTATGTTTACATCTGTACATGTTTGCAACAGTATGTGGTATAAGGTGCAATAATTACGAATGACCCTGACATTCGTAATAAATAATAATTGAATCAAACACAGCATAACGTCAAAGAGAATCCAGGGGCACAGTATCTTTTCGATTCACTTCTAAAGCAAGAGAAAGAAGCAAGCGGGGAAGCAGGAGGAGAACGCCAGGTTAGCTAAGGACAGAGTCTGGGAAAAACTGCAGCAAAACAAAACAAACCGACAATGTGTGAGACTTCTGAAGGATGTCGACTCATTCATTCAAACTGAAGGATTTTTTTTTTTTTTTTTTTTCACAATGGCAAAAGCTTCTGACACTGACGGCCATTTTAGAAAATGCAAGAAAAATATTAGTTAAAATGTGCTTTTAAATGAGCGTGTGTACTGTATGTGGTGCTGTTATAGTAAAGATAACAGTAATAGCGTCTTTGAGTGTCCATTATTATCATTATTATCGTCTTCCTAAAAATGTGAGACAGGCTTCTACTCTGACAATGTTCTCTTTAGCTGAAGGATTTTGTCTTTACTCTTTTTAATGTGATTATTTATTTTTGACTTGCCTTGTGTATGAACTATGCTATACAAAACAATTTGCCTTGCCTATACCTTCCATTAGATTTATATAGCGCATTTAAGGACACTCAAAGACGTTTCAAATGCCATCATCTGTTCTCTCCATACACGGTGGAGATAAACTTCTACTGTAGCCACAACTGCCCTGGGGCACACAGACAGAAGCGAGGCAACCAGTATGTGCCATCGCCTCCTCCGGCCACCACCAGCCATTCACACACACACACCAGACTCATTCTAGGCAATGTGGGTGAAGTGTCTTGCCTAAGGACACAAGAATGGCCTTTATGTCTCCAGGCAAATTACATTCAAAGCATCTACAGACATTTCCCACTTAAACCCACGATCTCTTACTCAATTTTTCAAGTTTATCAATGTATTTTCTATGTGAAAGAGTTGTTTCACATTAGAAATACCTAGAAACATGAAATGGAAAAGTAAATAGGCAAAAGAATGAATACAAAGAATGAATAATATTTGCACTTTTAATATGCACATGGCAGCGATCAAAGCTAGCATAGTCTCCGTCTGATGTCTGGGGTCTGGGGGGAGGGTTCTGCCAAGACATGGAAATGGGTGGAAGTGGGTCAGGAGTGCCATGGTACATCTGAAACACGTATGCAAGAGTGTGTGTGTATTGTGTGTGTGTCTGAGTCTGTCAGTGTCCATGTGTGTCTGTGTGCTCTGTCGCTCTGTCTCTCTATCTGTCCCTGTCTCTCTCTGTGTCTGTCTCTCTCTGTGTCTGTCTCTCTCTGTGTCTGTCTCTCTCTGTGTCTGTCTCTCTCTGTGTCTGTCTCTCTCTGTCTCTCTCAGTGTCCCTTTCTCGCTCTCTGTCTCTCTCAGTGTCCCTTTCTCGCTCTCTGTCTCTCTCAGTGTCCCTTTCTCTCTCTTGGTGTGTGTGTGTGTGTGTGTGTGTGTGTGTGTGTGTGTGTGTGTGTGTGTGTGTGTGTGTGTGTGTGTGCACTTGTTTTCAACTCCTGGTGGGTTCCATAACCTGAGATTCCACTCACGTCATGGGGACTGGTTTTACGTGGTGGGGCCCGAACACCGGACCCCACTGGTCCAAGCTTAATAATCAATGGGTAATGCTTTTCTAACGGTCCTTATGCAGTCTCTGTAAAAATATGGAAAGGACCCCTGGAGGTTTACTTTCCTGAAAAAAGTGTGTTATGTGTCGGAACCCTGGTGGTGGGTTGCGGGATATCAAGGAGGGGCACACTGGGGCAATTTCAGTCCAGCAGGCTGGAGCCAATCATGGAGCAGCACAACAGAGGAAATCAGGTGTCAGGCTAGAAAAAGGTGCAAGTGTGTGGTTCATTAGGCTGCAAGAAATCATGGAGGAGCACACTGAAGCGCACGCTTACAAACCACTGGTAAGTGCTGACTACAAGTCATGACTTCAAATTGTTATATAGAATGATTACAAATTATTTGTTGTTTGTGCAGCTTAGTCAAGAGTCCCTAATTGATGAAGTCGACTCAGATTCTGACGATTTAACTGTCAAGAAGAAACCTGTAAAAAAGTATGGAAAAAGAAAAATCAAAAACACTTTTCTTCAAGACTCGGAAAGTGACGAACCAAAGGCAAATAAGATTGTTATCATGCAGCTGCAAAAGAAGAAAAATGGGGGGCGAGTATACAGCAAGAGACACTTCTGCCTCTACTGTTCAATGTCCTGCCACAAAATGTCCCGTCATTTGACTAGAAAACATGGAAATGAAAGTGACGTAGCCAGAGCATTGGCTCTACCTGTGAAATCTAAAGCACGTAAACTTCAGTTTGATTTGATCAGGAATAGTGGAAACCGTGAGCACAATTTTGAGGTTTTAAAGGCCGGCATTGGAACTTTAGTCCCAGCTAAACAGCCAAATTGCCCAGTTAAATCCAGTGAGTTTTTGCACTGTATAGACTGTGGGGCATTGCTTAAGCGAAAGTCGCTGTGGAGGCATGTGGCCAGGTGCCGGCTTTCACAGAAAGATGCCCAGGCTAAACCAGGTAGAAGTAGGGTCCAGTCCCTCTGCTCCCTAGCCCAGCCTGTACCGGAGGGCATCAGCAAAAAGCTGTGGTCTTTAATTTCGGCAATGCATCAGGATGAGGTCACGGGTGTTGTCAAAGCAGAAAAGGGGATTTCTGAGACTCGGAGAGCACCTGTACTTAAAACACGGGCATGATAAGACTAAGCATGATTACATTAGGCAGAAAATGAGAGAAGTCGGTAGGTTAATTAACGAAGCAAAAACCGCAGGGAAACTGAAAACAATTAAGGATTTCTTTATTCCTTCCAACTTTAACCATGTGATTGATGCAGTCAGGTCTGTGGCTGGATATGATGAGGAAACAAATCAATACAAGACTCCATCCTTGGCCCTCAAACTCGGCCATAGCCTCAGAAAGCTAGCAGATATTCTTGAATGTGACTCAAAAATGGAGCATTGTGTTGATGAACTATTTATTAAAAACCTCCAACGAAGCCGGCTGCTTTTTGAGAAGAGGTGGGACGTCTGTGTTTCTTCTGCTGCCCTACAGACCCTCCGGCAAGCCAAGTGGAACACTCCGGACCTGCTCCCTCTGACTGAGGACGTTAGAGCCATGCATGCACATATTGAGGTATGTCGACCTGAATATGTGCAAACCCTAATAAGTGAGCCAACGTCTAAGCATTGGTCTAAACTGGCAGTTTTGACTCTTTGTGAGGTCATCATTTTCAATCGAAGAAGGGAAGGTGAGGTTTCAAAGATGCCACTGACAGCCTTTACCTTAAGAAGTAAGACTGGGATCCATTCTGACATTGCTCTGGGACTGTCCCAACTTGAGAAAAAGCTGTGTCAGCATTTTCAACGCATTGAAATTAAAGGGAAAAGAAGTCGGAAAGTGCCGGTTCTTTTGACTCCTGAAATGATTGCTTCGATGGAGGTGCTGGTGGAGAACAGAAGGGCCTGTTCCATCTCTGACCATAACCCATACTTCTTTTCCCGCCCGGGCGCAGACACCCACATCAGGGGATCAGACTCCCTACGCCAGGTAGCCAAAGAATGTGGTGCGGTGCATCCAGAGATGCTATCCTCAACCAAACTTAGAAAGCACATAGCTACTATGTCTACAGTTCTCAATATGAAAGAGAATGAGATGGACATACTTGCCAACTTCCTCGGCCATGACATTCGCATCCACAGGCAATATTACAGACTACCAGAGGGGACACTGGAGCTGGCCAAAATCAGCAAAGTGTTGATGGCCATGGAGCAGGGAAGAGTGACGGAATTCGAAGGAAAGAGCCTCGACCAGATACAAATTGAGCCTGAAGGTAATTCTTGATATTATTAAAATATGTATGATTTTTTTCCCCTAAAGGCCACTTGTATTTTTATTTTCTGTGCGACAGGGAGAGCAGTAGAGATCCTCTCACAAACGGACGGGCTAAAAGAAACTTCAAGCGGAGAACCTTCAACCATTCATCCAGATGCACCCCATGGTAGTGGCAGTGCCCCTTCTGGTAAGTGTACCAGGTGGGGGATTACAGCCAGGCTGCTTGGTCCTCACCCTGGGAGTGTATATTGCTAATATATTTTTATTTCTCTCCCTAGAACGTGTAAGAAAGCCATGGTCTGCATCTGAGGTGAAGGCTGTGGAGAAGACCATGACACCTTTCATACAGACTGGAAAGGTCCCTGGCAAGTCTCACTGCCTGGCCTGCATTAATGCCTCACCAGATGACCTTAGACATCGGACATGGAGTGGCATTAAATTCTATGTCAAAAATAGAATCACTGCAATTCGAAAACAAAATCTAAAATAAAATTCCTTTAAAATAGTTGTTTGGTTTCTATTGACTGTTTTGTATTACTTAAAGTCTTGGTAAAAAAAGATTATGTCTATGGGTCCCATTCTGAACGGCCCTTGTCAAAGGGACCCACCAGGTGTGTGTGTGTGTGTGTGTGTGTGTGTGTGTGTGTGTGTGTGTGTGTGTGTGTGTGTGTGTGTGTGTGTGTGTGTGTGTGTGTGTGTGTGTCTATCTGTGGGGGGTATGGGGGGCTTATATACGTCTCATGTAAATAATGCAGCCGGGCATGTGACCCCATTTTACAGTCGCCGCCAGAAGAATAAGACGCATAGAAAATGAAACGTGAGACAGACGCAAAAACAGGTCAGAAGTCGGGATTTATGAGTGGCATGACGACTCAAAATGAACGAATAGGAATGGGACAAGATCTCGCAAGATTAAAATCCAGTGCTAAACAGTTTGTGGGTTGGCGAAAGCTGGAGTAGGCCATTTCAGTATCACAATAACACACAAAAACACATTTTTATAGATGGTATTTATTGAGATTATCGATCATATAGAAACATCCCACTAAAGCACTTTGGTCCATTTCATTGCAAACATGTGTGAAGAAAATACACATAATTAAGTATTATTGAGATATATAAAAGGTACTTTTTGAACCCTTTACACCGATAATTCCATTGTTTTACACAGAGATGATGCAGGAAGGTCTAAGGACAGTGGGGATGATCCAGGATACTAGACAGTCAACGACATTTATGGAAGTTGGTCATCTGCCCCTTAAGGACCATGTGTTTTTTATCATTGTTTGATTCTCTGATCTGTCTTGGCAAATTCAACAGTTTTGTAAAGTCCTCCGAGATAACTACTATTTTGATTTGGGGCGATACAAAAAGAAATTGAACTGAATTGAAATTAGCAAATATTTTTATCATATTGCAAAGAAAATGTATACGAAAATTGCAGCCCCAAGTGAAATGTCCAAAGTGAGAAAACTCATAAGAGAAAGTAGCAGCAGGCGGGTGAGGGCGGGTCGTTCAGGGTGAGGCAAAGATGGAGGGTGGGGGAGTCGGGACTTAAATATAAAACCAGGTTGGGTAAGGACACAGCTCCAGGGCACAGATTACAAGTATAGCCTATGTAGCCGACCAGCACGTAATAAGTCTTCTTTACCGTCTTTAGAAATTCTTTTATCTGTCAGAATGTGCAATATGAAACCATGTGTGTACACTTTGCTTTACTTATCTGTACAATATTTCAATTCAATTCTTTATTCAGAAAACTTCATACAAGTCATACACATTGTATTTGTAAATGGTGGCTTATGTGTGCAATACTAATTTAATTAAATAATGTGAGATTATAGGACCACATGTGTCCACTGTCACTTTTACTGTCACTTTGTCCCACACCCTCATGTTGCTAACAGAAGTACACACACAACTTTAAATTCCTGCTCTAAAATATATAGTACTTTATACTTACATCTCTGACATGCTAAAGTTAGGATTTTATCTTATTTCCGTCTAGTGTTATTGTTCATTAATCTTCTGCTGTGTGCTGCTCATTCCTACTGTCCTGTACCCAAAGAAAACACCAGAAATTCCCACTTAGCAATAGTACTGTACATTTTGTTTTGTTATTTCGTGCTTACATCTCTCTACAGTGCAATATGAAACCATGTGCCCACATTACACAGCCAGCAGCACCCGACACCAGGGAATATACGACTGTTTATCATTTATCCGCCTACTTTGCAGTTGAGATACGGCTTTGAAGTGTGTTATGGTGACGTGATTAGCCAAGGAGCACAACAGCAGCATGCAGGTCGAGTGGCAGAGGTACGCAGCTACTTGGTATAGGTCGCTCAACTGGAGGAAAATCTCAAAAATGTTCATAGTTCTCAGAGTGGACGACGCAATATGGTATGAATATACAAAAGCTTTCCAGCGCATTCAATCCGTTTGATATTCATAAATTTGTCCATATAAAAATACACTCCTTAGATAGATTTCATAACAAAGTTCCATTTTGTTTGGGGTTTTAAAGTTAGCCAGAATTAAGAGTTAGATAAACGTTCATAATTCAAGTGCCAGTACTTTTTGCCGTGGACAATAGTTTTTCATTAACTCCACTGCTGTTTTGAGTGTGAGGGCTATCATCACGCCACGCCCTCTTTTTAGTGGCAATAATCCCTCGACCAGTATCTATTCAATTGCATTCATTTTTGTATAGTTCTAAATCACAAGAGAACACATTAGGGCTCCTTCTTTATAGAGCCATTGGAATCGACATGGAATACTGTATGTTTACGATGCGTTCACATTTCCAATTTAACAAAACTCACTTGGAGTTAAGTAAGGTGGTCCTAGTGAAAGCCTGATCCTAGCAGACCTCGAAAGCTAAGCGGGGCAAGGCCTGGTTAGTGAGAAACCTATGGGAAGACTGGGACTAGAGACTAGAGCAGGTGTCTCCAACCTTTTTCGAAGAGCTACTTTTATACAAACAAAGAGACAGAGAGCTTCTCCTTTTTGCAGTCGTATTAAAAATCTATCTAGTTATTACAACAAAACATGGAGAACACATACATATACCATAATGCTGTATAACCCAATACCTACAGTACATATGTAATGGCTCAAAAAGTATGAATCAAAGATCATTTGCTAAATTCTAAATCTTTGGCGAGCTACAGGTAGATCCCGAGCCACAGGTTGGAGATCCTTGGACAAGAGAGACTAGAATGTGGGCGGCACAGTGGCTGAGTGGATAGCACTCTCGCCTCTCTGGGTTCAAATCCCAGCTGGAACAGGGCCTTTCTGGTGGAGTTTGCATGTTCTCCCCATGTCTGCATAGATTTCCTCAAGGTGCTCCGGTTTCCCCTACCACTCAAAACATATAAAATAAGTATGACTTTAATGAGTGAGTGAATGGGTGGTGTGGGTTGGGGCTTTGGAGCGCCAGTGTGTTTGGCGTGTGAGAGAATGGAACAATATCTGAACACTGTAAAGCGCTTTGGGTGACCTTGGTCTGTAAAAATGCGTTATATAAATACATATTACTTACTAGCATGTAAAGTGCCAAACTGTCGGTTAATCACCAGCAGGGCAGCTGTGGCTACATCAGCAGACTCTCCGACACAGAGTATGGAGAGAATGAATAATGCATAAAACTAATGTCTGCTTCATTTGCTTCACTGCTTATCATTTCAAGGTCCTATTGCGTTTACTACTAAAGTGAACCGAGTCCACTTGACCCAATTCACTACAGGCACCAACTTTGATACTTTTCCAAAACGTGCAGGCCCAGTGCCCGTCGTGACTCCAGAAGAGTAGTGGCGTGTGTGTTTTATAGTCAGCTGGTATAGTATCGCGGCCTTGCTCTTTCTCCATACAAGGCGGAGAGGTGCAGTGCAGTCTGGGGAAGGCTGGGGAAGGCTGGGAAACTCCGCGTCCCGAACCTGAAACCCGAAACCGAGTGTGGGATCAACACTGAAGTGCTCCCTGCAAATCACATCCAACCATTTCCATAACATCGGATGGACAGTGGCAATAACAGAGAGAGGTGGAATGAGCACTGATATCGTTAAATCAGAATCAGAATCAGAATCAGAATCATTTTTATTGCCAACGTAAGTAACGGGAGGTCACAGACTTGGAAATTGCTTTGGCTCAGTGCAACAGTCAAAAAGAGATAATAAAAATAAGAATAAAAAACACTTCTAAAGAATAAATTTAAATTTAAAATAGAGTTACAGTTACTATTTACAATATACAAGTGCACATGGTGCACACAATGTAAGGTGACAGCAGTACAGTGAAGTAAAGTGACGTATGATGGGCAGTAAAGTGACTTTATAAAGGGCGGGGGGACAGGTTAAGAAGTGTTCAAGAGTCCAACAGCAGAGGGGAAGAAACTGTTCTTGTGGCGGGAGGTTCTAGTCCTGATGGACCGCAGCCTCCTGCCTGAGGGGAGTGGTTGGAATAGTCCATGTGCAGGGTGAGAGGGGTCAGCTGTGATACGACCAGCCCGGCCTCGAGCTCGGGCGACGTACAGGTCCTGCAGCGATGGAAGGCTGCGGCCGATCACTTCCTCTGCAGAGCGCACAATGCGCTGTAGTCTCTGTTTGTCCCTGACTGTGGCTCCAGCGAACCACACGGTGATGGAGGAGGTGAGGATGGACTCGATGATGGCCGTGTAGAACTGCACCAACATCAGTGCAGGCAGCTTGGCTTTCCTGAGCTGCCGCAGGAAGTACATCCTCTGCTGGGCCTTCTTGATGAGGGAGCTGATGGTCGGCTCCCACTTGAGGTCCTGGGTGATGGTGGTGCCCAGGAAACGGAAGGACTCCACAGAGGTGATGGGGGAGTCCATCACGGCGGGTGGGGGCGGGGGGACAGTGCTCTTCCTGAAGTCCACAATCATCTCCACTGTCTTCTGGGCGTTCAGCTCCAGGTTGTTACCACTGCACCAGGACACCAGCCGGTCCACCTCCCTCCTGTAGGCGGACTCATCGTTGTTGGAGATGAGTCCAATGAGGGTGGTGTCGTCCGCGAACTTGATCAGCTTCACGGAGTCGTGGCTGGAGGTGCAGTGGTTGGTGTACAGGGAGAAGAGCAGGGGAGAAAGAACACAGCCCTGTGGGGCTCCTGTATTTATAATCCGAGAGTCCGAGACATTCTTCCCCAGACGCACTCGCTGCTTCCTGTCCGTCAGGAAGTCAGTGATCCACCTGCAGGTGGAATCGGGCACGTTGAGCTGGGAGAGCTTGTCCTGGAGCAGGGATGGCAGGATTGTGTTGAAGGCAGAGCTGAAGTCCACGAACAGGACCCTGGCGTAGGTCCCCGGGGAGTCCAGGTGCTGTAGGATGTGGTGGAGGGCCAGGTTAATGGCGTCGTCTACAGATCTGTTGGCTCTGTAGGCGAACTGCAGGGGGTCCAGGAGGGGGGAGGTGAGGGACTTGAGATGGGAGAGAACCAGGCGTTCAAATGACTTCATGACGACAGACGTAAGTGCTACAGGTCTGTAGTCATTGAGTCCTGTGATCCTGGGCTTCTTCGGGACGGGGACAATGATGGAGGATTTGAAGCAGGCCGGGACATGGCAGGACTGCAGAGAGGAGTTGAAAATGTCCGTGAACACAGGAGTAAGCTCACTGGCGCAGTGTCTCAGAGTGGCCGGAGACACGTGGTCCGGGCCAGGAGCTTTGCGGGGGTGCAGCCTCAGGAAGAGTTGTTTAATCTCTTTAGCGGCTATTGTTAGGCTGGGGGCAGGGCTGATGGGTGGGTCGTTAGAGTAGTGGGGGGTGGGGGAGGGAGAGGTGTCAGGGGCAGCATCAAAGCGACTGAAAAATAAGTTCAGATCGTCAGCTAGCTTGTGGTCATCAGCACAGGGGGGGGCTTTGGGTTTGTAGTTGGTGATCTCCCGTAGGCCCCTCCAGACAGAAGCAGTATCGTTGTTACCAAACTGCTCCTGTAGTCGTTCTCTGTGCCGGGACTTGGCTGCTTTCAGTTCTTTCCTGAACTGATATTTAGCTGCTTTGTAGCCGCTGCGGTCCCCCTCCCTGAAAGCAGACTCCTTTGCTTTCCTGAGCTGCCGGAGTTTAGCAGTGAACCAGGGTTTGTCGTTGTTATAGATGACCCTGGTCCTTGTTGGAATGATGCTATCCTCACAGAAGTGGATGTATGACGTCACAGTGTCCGTATATTCATCCAAGCTGTCTGTGGCAGCTTTGAAAAGGTCCCAGTCTGTAGATTCCATGCATGCGCGCAGCTCTTCCACAGCTTCATCAGACCACACTTTGGAGCTCCTCACTGCAGGTTTCGAGAGCTTTAGTCTCTGTCTGTAAGCAGGAACCAGATGTATCATGGAGTGATCTGAGAAGCCGAGGGCTGGAGACGTAGGAGACGTAGTAGTAGTAGTAGCAGTATTCATATTTTCAATCATGCTTTCCTTTCTCATTTCTCATCACATTTTGCAGTATACTAAACATAGTAGCATACACAACAGGGAGGGCGAGTTATTCTAGTTATGTGCTGTCGTTATTGGCAGTATTGTAGCAGCTGTTTTGAAGTACTAGGAGAATTAGCAACAGTATAACTCTACAACTTTACACTGCAAAAATTGATTAAATATGAGGTAATAACTGCTTGAATCGAGTGGTTTTTATCGTAATTTGAGTACATTCTGACCGTCAAACAAGATTTGCCAATGGGACAAAGCCATTTAGTCTTATGTCAAGAACTGTGGCTTTTTCTTTTCATTCAAAACAAGATCATTTTGCTTTGTCCCATTGGCAATTCTTGTTTTAATGCAGTCAAAATTTGCTCTAATGAAGCTAAATTTTTGCCAATTTTTGACTAATTCTTCATCACTTTTTGCAGTGTATTATAAGAAACATAATATTTGTATTATGTAATGGTTTGTTTTGTGACTTTTATGTAAAAAGTCACCAAACCGGACAAAACCGATGTAAACTCCAATCCATTTCGTGTTTTGCTGCTTTTAGGTCTACCGTCTAAGGTCTAACGTCTACAAGCCGAGACGTTGTAGAACATTTGAGTACACATATAGAGTAGTAATCACATTCCAGCTTTATAGGCCAAGTTGAGAGTGGACAGCTAATGTGAAAATCAATCGTCTTTGCTATCTCTGAGTAAGGTTTTGAAATAGCACACTTAACAATTGATTTAACAGCTTCAATCAGCAGCACATGGACAGGTCTTACATAAAAAAAATAAACACAAAAAATACTTGTATAATAAAATCCCTCAATTCATCTATCCATTTAACCCTAATCTAAAACCCCAACCTTAACTCCAACCATAAAATCCATCTTTTTCCTAAACTTAGTTCCAAACATGTCACTAGTTTTCAGCCACATGTATTTGTTGGCCTCTGTCTCAACTATTTGATTCAGAAACATGAAAAAGAGAACCACTCTTGCTCAGCCAATCATCTCTCAGCACAAAACGTCTAACAGTGACTCATAGGGCTCTTTCTAAGTATGCAAAAAACAGCTTGAAGTGGCTTACACATGTTGCCTTCTCTCATCACCTCTGTACAAAATATGTTTTCTTTCTTATTTGGATCGGCCCGTCCTTGGTGGTTCTGTTGGCACCCCCCAGTTTGCATCGCTGCCTCCCAACAAGCAGCGCTCATTTCACCACATGATGTTACTCTTGCTGGTGAAAGTAATGCCCTACTGAAAGAAAGCAAGTTTATTTCCAAATTATCTAGTACATTTTAGTAACTGTAGTGTGTAATTGGGCTTTATATTCAGTATTTGAGGGTTTTCGACCAAGCTCAACAACAGAAACTTAGACATCCGCAACTGGTTTTCTGGTTCGTTTCTTGCTCTTTGCTCAGAAAATACTACTACTACTTCATATGTGTAATAATAATAAAAGAATATTAGTAGAGCCCGTCAATCTAGAGTCTGAAAACAGAGTAAAATAAAAACGGTGCACCTGCTCTTTTGTGTCATAGGGTGTGGTCCGATGCGGTTGTGTTTGGATTTGTTCCAAGTCGAGCTATAGTCAAGCAGAGGTTAAAGGGAAGTGTAGCCAGTCTGTAGTCAATTCTACAGCTGTAAAATCTATCAAAATCAATCTCAAAATGTCTCATCAAATCACAAATGTAATTACTTAGATATAATTTTGGTCAAAAGCCAGCCTCTATACAACTTTGTATTGATGATTTAGTAATGAGTTTTTTGGTAATAATAGGCATACAGTTGCAAATCAATCCAATAAAGCAGTAGTTCTTGAAATTTAACTTTAACGTTAACTAGCACCACCAAGATTTGTCTTCCCAAGTTCCACCAAGAGTGAGGGAAAACAGCATTGGCTATAAATCAACCATTAGGTGGATGAAATAGTGCAAGGTAAGAGAAAATACGTTACAAAAGAATAGTATGGCATAATATCGCATCATGGCAGAGGGCTTCATGCACCACATATTGAGAAACACTGCCAGGAGATAGGAGGCTCTTCTGGGTCCTACAACAACACAACAGGACAATGCAAACAATTCAAAAACTGATCCCAAGTTTTTCCCCAGGCTCGATTCTGGTTCAGAACTTAAACCAGAGAAAGAGGATTGGTATTTTAAAGCCGTAATGCAATCCACACAAAAAACGCAATTCATAATAGCAATATTCTCCCGCTTACCTCACCAAAAAAACAGAACTTAAATGACAAAAATGTGACTAATAACTCCATTTAACTGGTTCCTTCCTCTCAAAACAACACTAGTTAGACACATACATGTATTATTTGGGCTCTGTCACATCTCCTTGTAAGCTTTTTTGGGTTAGAAAACTGAAAAAGAGGAGAACACGCATGCCCAGCCAATCAGATCTCACCCTAAAAGCCCCAAATACTGACTTCAAAGGGTAGCAAATGTTATATAATTTGTTCAATCCAATGCAACAGTCTTTCTCAATACACTTTCTGGAGAACCACGCAAACACACACACTACAAATAACAAGGTTCACTACACAACTTTCCTTGTGGAGAATCTGCTTTTTGCTTGAGTATTGTTGAATTGAATCTACATTATCTACAGACAAGCCAAGTTAAAAGTCACATATATGCAGAAGGAGGGAGGAATTCAGATTTTCTCAAGCAGTAAAATTGTCTATACAAGTTTTATATAATATTGACAATCGTTCCAAGCAAAGCAGTACTATCTCCATGGTAACAGGCTGATAGTGGTACCATCAGAAAAAAGTTACACAATGCATCTTTAAGCCGTATATATTTTTGATAAAACATGGCTGTAAATATTTGTCTTTATTCCTCTGCAAAGTCCCAGCTCCAGTGACAAGGGCTGAACTTAAACCAGAGAAAGAAGATTGTTTTTGTATATATTTCAGGCTACTATAATAAACACACACACACAAAATAATATGATTAACAATGTCAGTATGCCACTCTTCTGCAGAGTAGTCACAACATCACGGCTGTGTGTGTCCTGCAGCTGTCAGCGCATCCAACCCCGAAGCACAACCACATCTCTGCCACAACTTCAGCCGCCCAGAGCGCACTCACCTTCGGATAACTCCAGCTCCAGCTCCGCCAGTCGGGCCCGGACCTCCGCGGGGAAAGCAGCCGCCTCCCGGTCCGCCATACCTCGCCCGGGGGTAGGTGAAAGCAGCCTCCCTGTCCCGGGTGTGTGGCTCCCGTAAGGCTCCGAGTAAAGAAAAAAATCCCAAATATCCAGAGAGAGAAGAGAGAGGAGCGGAGAGTGGCGCTGCTGCTGCTGCCGCTGTCAACACGCGGCGCGAGGGCCCGGAAGTGGACGCTTTCACAATAAAAGCACAGCAGAAATGAGAGTTGATTTCATTCATTCATTCTTTTAAATCGTGGTCGTCTATTCTATTGGACTATTTCCATTTGTTATTTAATTCATTCATTCCAGTGTTCGTTGTCTCTTTTGTATCTTATTGTATTTTATGTATTTATTTATTTATTAATATTTATATAACATATTATTCATATCAAATATACTACTACTACTACTACTACTACTACTACTACTACTACTACTACTACTACTACTACTACTACTACTACTACTACTACTACTACTACTACTACTACTACCATTATTATTATTATCATTATCATTATTATGGTAAAACTAGATAAGCTAAGATAAGAGAAACTTTATTGATCTCACTATGGAGAAATGTACATGTCCCAAACATGGGAAGAGTGCCATTATAGAGGATTACAATTTCTCTGTAATTCCTGTATGGGCCAATCTACATGAAACAAAAACTGCTCCAAAATGTCACATCTTTGTCGGTTTATCAACATAATCATAGTTTATCAACTCTGGTCTACTTATTTTCTCATGAGGGCATTTAGACTTTCAGATAAGAGAATATTAGGGCAGGTTGTCGAATCTAATCACTATGAAATAAGGGTCTGAGGAAACAATTGGAGTTTCTTTCTTAAATTGCTTCTTTCACTACTCTCCTAATGAAATATATTTTAGACCATGAATGCAACCTATTCATTTCATATGCATCGTTTGTTTATTATCGTTATTTTTAACTTTACTATTAGTTAGGCTTGGATGATGGACAAGGAGTAGATCTGTTTTGAAAAAGTATCTCTCCAATCGAAAAAGCTTGGAGACCCCTGAGTTATATATCAATAATGGATTGGATACATTGTTGTGTGTGATCATCATTCCGCATTTAATGTTTTCGAAATCATTACTTTAAAGAGCATTGCGTAACTTTTCTGGTGTCCATAGGAAGGGGTGGATATGTCTCAAAGCTGGCAAAGACATCAGTCCATAAACAAAGTTCAAGATATCCACGTTTTGGTGGTTTTTATTGTGAAAGGTTGGTTTCCTGTCGGGTGTTATCCATCAGATTTGAAAGTGACTGGTAATATCCACTGAAAACAGATGGACAACGAACTGAGGATGTCAGTGAGTTCACCCACTCTGGTTTTCTAAATGTATCTGTTTATTTTAATGGATTTGTGAATTTTAAGAACGGCACGTGTCAATTTAACATCACACTATATTTCTTAAGTTTGCTTCCATTCTATTTTAGCTCATATCGATGGAAATGTGTAACTTGGCCATAAGGGGCGTTCTGTCATGACAAATTATTCGTGTTCTTGTAGTTTTCCTCGTTTGAAACCACGTTTGAGAAACATACTGTATATTTAATGAACAGCGACGGCTGATGGTAAAAGTGTTGCGCTGCCCTCTGGCGGTGAAGTACTGATACTACAGCAAGGCCTTTTCCATTAGTGTAAATGAGAAAAAAATGTTTTTGGTCATGTACTTGCAATTACAATAGCTTACGTATTAGAAGTTAGTGATTAATACATTTTAATGCAATATTTCCATATTCAAAGTAATCTTGAGTAACTTTATTTAGAATCAACACATGCCCCATTTAATTTGCATTCGAGCAGCACCATTTTAACTGTTGTTTAAAATTAGTCTTGTTTCCAGAATGCAGAAAGTATAAGGTGTATTTAACCTATATGTCGTCAGATCCTCAAATGATTCGTAAATTACCAATATAGCACACTATTTTTCATTACACCTCTGATTGTATTAATGCATTCACCCTGTACAACCACGTGTTACATTTAACTATACTCTTGTTTTTGTACGTATGTATATAATCAGATATATTTTAAGAGTCTATTTGCAAAACAGATCAGTTATTAAAATCTATCAAGTATTTCTTAAGCTACGTTTTGTTATTCACAGTATATCTGAGAGGACTTGCTCAAGGGGTGAAACTTTAGTATGGCATTAAAATAAAATCTGGCCAATGAAAAAAATACTCAGCAAGAAGGTCCTGGGTTCGAATCCCGGTTGGACCAGGGCCTTTCTGAGTGGAGTGTGCATGTTCTCTCCGTGTCTGCGTAGGTTTCCTCCGGGTACTCCGGTTCCCCCTACCACTAAAACATGTACAAAAGGTCTGACATGTGCCTCCTGTACTGGCCCCTCTCTCATCTCTGTGTGGAGACAAATGCCCCAAAAAAACCACAATTGTAAACCGCTTTGTGACTCTAGTCTGTGAAAGGCGGTATATAAATAAAGATTACTTACTTGTTAAAAGGACAAATTGTAAACTTTTCGAAAAGTTTTGTTTACATTATATTGATCGATAAAATAGATCAGATATAGATATAAATATGCCAGTAGTTTTGTAAAACAAATTAGGATTTATTTGAATAAACAAAAGCAAGCATCACAGAAGCACAAAAAGAACCCAGACACACCGTTCCTCATCAGTGCCTAAATCTTTATTTTTCAGTAAGCTACATTTTTTCTCCAAATTAGACAGGTTTACATCATGACACAAGAGTAACTTAAATGATCTAGAGCTGACAAAAAAAACGCTTGATTCCAGTCTCCAATGGAAGAATAGCCCCAAAAAAAGAAAAAAAAAGGAAAACAAAGTATAATCAAAACACAAATAGTAGTTCAAGAAGCCCTCTTTGAACGCAAACCTCCGCGTGTCGTGACGGCCAAAAATCGTCCAAAGTTGGCGAACTCCATGCAAGCGGAGTTCTCGATTGTCCTCAGCCGTTGAAGCGAGTGTTAGAACCACAGTGAGTTGATTAGGGAGTCCAGTCAGTTGCATTCGGCAATATCATTGTTAAAAAAAGAAAAAAAAAAAAAAAGTAAAGAAGCAGCGGTCCATTTTTTTTTTTTTTTACACAAGGAACTTCAAAATGGCACAGTCAAATTCAGAAGCAGAGATCACGGCTTCCGGAGAAGTCCATTCAGGAAAGATGGCGTTCGTTTCGGCGGGAATTTTTTTTTCCGAGACCTTTTTTATAAAGTTCCGATATTGCTCCACAATTGGACGGTCGAAAAATGGCGGGAAAATCTCCACCCATGCACAGTCTGTGTTCGCCCACTCAAGTTTGTGAAATCCGTGTCTCAAAAACCCGCCCGAAACGACGCCAGAATTGTCTCTTCCCGTTTACATTTTCATTTCGAGTTCCTCTCCAAAATGTGATGAATGTCGAAAGGTGGCGGAGACGTGAAAAAAATGGCACAGTTTTTGGTAGGTTTCGTCGAAAGTGTGATGTTAGCTCGGTTAGCGCTATGTGCCACAGATCTCCAAGAGCTTCAACATTCCCAGGCTCGATCATCACCGAAAACATACAAAAAATATTAAAATAAAAGCCCCCAAAATAAAACATTTTTTTTTACACATTGATTTCCTGTGAAAGCTGACAGACATAGGAAACGAGGGAAATACAAACGTAGACATGTGAACAGCGCTACAGATTTTTGGCTAATCAGTTTTGTGTGACGGGAATTTGTCGTTACGTCAATGCATCAAAAACTCCCATCTTTAGACAAAAAAAATGCAGTCCACCTAATGCGTTCTCTGTGTTTATGTGCTTTTTAAACCGTTTTTATGTCCATCATGCCACCAATAATCTTCATTTCATGCCAACTTTGCCCATAAATTACATGCATAGATTTTGGTATCGGGGGGGGAAAAAGCCCAGACTCTAAATTGAAAAAACATGGAGAGTTTTTTTTTAAGTATAGCCAAAACTAAAAGCAAGCTTGATTAACGAAAACTGTGAAGAAGTCTGGCTGGGTTTACTTTGTCGGGGCTTAGGCGATAAGAGAGAACGGTATAAATTCTTGTAAAGATGGCTTTCCTTTTTCCTCTTGTGAGTATTTTTGGCCACATGATGAATTGTAGACAGAAAACGCATCAGATTTTTTGCCAAGCACCAAAGAACGCAGTGTCAACGAGACGTCCGCGCTGTACAGACCACTTCTGATCACGACCCCAGACTTATGGCTTTAAAACAAACTCAGTTTTGTTGCATAACTGGAATAAACACAGGGATTAGTTGCACGTAAGTTCTTAAATATGGTTGAATATTACTATCGCCTGGTCTAGTTTCCATTTTAACAAGATGGAGAATTGTAGACGTATTTTTTTTTCATTAGAGAAAAACGATTAAAAAAGAAAGTTAATTCAAGGCATGTGTCTGTCTGTATGGTGATTATCTATAACACCATTTTCTATTTCTTATACATTTAGTACATCTCTATATTGATCTAAAATAATGTTATGAATGCATCAAGTCCGTACTCTCCCGTTTTACAATTTATCCCGAGTTGTGGTTGATTCAAAGGCTTAGCTCAAACCACAGATGAACTTAAGTTTTTAGGTTAGTATTTTGAGCCAAAATGCTTCTGAATAAAACATTGATCAGAAATTAAAATAAAATCCACAAAAGACCCCTAAAAAAAGTTCATTTTACGGTTTACAAAAGCCCAGAGTTATTCTTTCCATGCGTCCAAATCATTCTCCAAGTTTCTAAGTTTCTTCACAATAATTGATGACATGTTTTACTTTTGGCTTTCACTTCATTTGGACCAGGTGTGATTGCGCCCCAAGTTTTTCGTCCCTGTTTATTCCAGTCATGCTTTAAAACATAGCTACATGTACAAATATTTACTCCTCAAATTGTGGCGTCTACGAACATCTCATCCCACAAAGTTGCCCAAAGAAAAGTCCAAACGCATGTGTACGTTTAACCGTGTCGGCCGTGTCCTAGCATGGACTTGTTAGATTCTAAAAGCCGTTGCCACATCATTGGGGAGAGTCAGAAATGGTCAGACGTCTTGTCACTTCGTCCGTACCACAAGCAGTGACCTAAAGGCAGCAGGGGGCGGGGCTTAAGTCCCACCTGCGCAGGTACAAATTATGGAATGAGACAGAAAAAAAAAACTAAAACGTACAATCAGAATTCAAACATTCGCAAACAAAAAGAACAGAAATCCTTGAAAATATCTCAAAGCACAACAATACGTTTTTTTATATCCTACATCCATCTCGACATTAATAATTCAACAAGATCAATATATTTTTATAATCATTTTTAAGGTACCTCTTATATTTTCTGATTATTTACAACTGTACAGGCAAAGCACACACTTCAAAGTGCACATATTTAATACAGTATTGACTAGTTTTGCATTTACAATATTCTTTCCCGCAAACAAAAACAAAAGAATTCAAAAAGAATTTGTACAAAAATGAAGGGAAAGAACAAACGAAAATGCTTCTAGACTTGAACTCTGGGGTATTCTCCACTCATAAGGGATATTCTCAAAAGAAATAAACTCTATGCTTATCTTGTATAAAAAGTTAAGGCAAAGTCATTTTTCAAGTTTAAATAAAATTCAAGTTTCTCAAACACTGGATGGACATTTCTTTATATTTAGCGTAAATGGAGAGGCATTGCTATGCATTTTCTGAAAACAAAATGATCTCTCATGGAACAAACAGCACTGGCTTATAAACATAAGCGGATATGGTTTGCCTCTGACCATTTCCAAGTCGCTAATCAAGCCATCCAAGTGCATTTCAGTCCTTCAAACAAAAAGATTATGCTTCCAAATCAAAAGCTATGAGCAGGAGTTTTTCAAATCAGTTCCCTTCAGCACATTGGCTCCTGTGTTTCTTAATGGGATAACCCAGAATGCTTTGTAGATTCAGGAAGACTTGGGCAGGACAAAGTGGGTCCCACAGGCGTTTGAACATGAATACAGCAGTGGTTTGCTCCTCAGGTGGATTAACCCAAGCACACAAAGGTCTGAGGCTCGGTCTAGGCTCGGTCTAGACTCGAGCACATACACACACACCAGAGCCAGCGTGTCCCTCTGAAACCTGTACACACTAGGATTATTTACACCATTTGTGACACTTTTCTTACTGCTGGATTGCTTAAAGAAAAAAAGATCATCATGTTGAGGAGCAGTGGCTCTACTCTGAGCTCCAGTTTAACATCCAAAATATGTTTGTAAGAAAAGGTAGTGATAAAGAATATAGTATAGCCTCCAAGGCCATTGATACAGATATATCCAAAATATATATATAGGCATATAAATAGGAGAACAATTATTTACATGTTATTTATTCGTTTTAATATAATAATTAAAATAGTTACTTACAGCATTTATAAATATTTTGGGGAAATTGTCTTTTTAGGGGGAATAGTTTCTTTTAGTAAAGCTCCAAAAGGAGTTTCCGGTCTGAATGGCTGCTACAGACAGTATCCTAATCATTTATTAAACATGGGGTGGTGCCTTGATGTGCTTTGGTTAATCTCATCCAGTTTCGCTCAATAAACGCCAGAACAAACTGCGACGCATAAGGGAAGCATGTGGACAGGTCGCCTCCTAGTGGTGAACACAGGAAGAGATATTGAAGAAGTCTTGCATTTCACCCCTAAGTTGATCCTTTGTCGAATCGTTTCAACATCACTCAAAGCCTTCCACAACACGCCGTCACGCAACCAATTCAACTTCCAAACCATCACTCCCCAAGAACTAAAACCTCTCTGGAATCTCTCAAAAGTCGACCTTACAGCTGCGGCGGCCTCCAAACGGCTCGCACGCGTCGCCGGTACTTTGACAGACACTTCCCTTTTTGAAATTATCACCTCAACATTGCAAGTAAATCACAGAATCCTCTTTTTTGTTGTTGAAGCATTGACCTAGAAACGAGCTAGCGTCCAAGTATCGCGTTACCCTTATTTCAAATGCAGCTTCAGAGTCAGAATGCGATCTTTAATTAGACAGTTGTGTGTCATAGTATGCGTTCCGCCATTTCGAAAAAGACTAGCTGGCATCCTGGCAAACACCTTAAAGAATTTCGAGTTTTAAAAGTTTTGATTTGAATGCCTCTTTTTGTCTTTCTTTGTGCGGTGCAGAAAGCAGTAGTTAGCAACCAATAAAAAAACAGCAGGATTAGGCAAGCTCAAAGCCGGAGGAAACTTTCGCTAAAATAAAACAACAAAAATTAAATTATTTCAAAATCAAAATCATACAAATACAAATGGGAGGATGAGATGTTAATATTTGCTGATAATATTAGCTACATAAAGCTGCACAACAATTGATGCAACTCCCAACAGGCCAGTAACATCCAATTGTTTCTTGTCAACACCAAATTAAATGAGAAAAAAAAAAAAAGAAAAGGAAAATAAATTAGACTAAAACAAATGAAATGGTGCTGTACGTGCACGGTAAAGTGCTTTTGTCTGCGAGCCCTGATCAGAAGAAGGCGCCTCCTGATAATTTGATGCTGATTCTGGGAGGGACAGCCCTGTGCCGGGGGTGGGGTGGGGGAGGTGGGGCCTTCATTGGGGGGACTTGGGCGGCGTGTGGTGGGCGTCTTTCACGTTGCTTTTCCCTGGAAGTGGAGGAGGTGAGGCCCATCGTCGGCGAGGAGCGTCCCGCGGCGTCCGTCCCGTTGAAGGCTGTTGGTTTTCTCTTTGCGGCCGGTTGTCGGGGGTCGCTGCCGGGTGGGGGCCCTCGGAGCACTTCTCGGGTTTGTGCTCCTTCGAAGAGGTCTGTGATGAGGACGCCGAGTCTTTGATTCTCTGACAGATCTCGGCGTAGGATGGCTTCCGCAACTCCTGAAAGACACACTTTGTTAGAGACAGGGGCAGAGTCAGAGGCAGGGGCAGAGACAGAGATAGAGGCAGAAGCAGAGACCGAGGCAGAGAAAGAGACAAAGGCAGAGACAGGGGCTGAGGCGGAGACTGAGGCGGAGACTGAGGCGGAGACTGAGGCGGAGACTGAGGCGGAGACTGAGGCGGAGACTGAGGCGGAGACTGAGGCGGAGACTGAGGCGGAGACTGAGGCGGAGACTGAGGCGGAGACTGAGGCAGAGACTGAGGCGGAGACTGAGGCAGAGACAGAGGCAGAGGCAGAGACAGAGGCAGAGACAACCTCCTTTTTATTGCCATTGTAAGCAAGAGGAAGTCACAAACTAGGAATTGGATTTGGCTCATGGTGCAAACAAGTTATACAAGTGAAAATATATATTAATATAATATGCAAGTTGTTCTGAAACCTTTTTAGAATAATGTATTTGTATGGATGGATGTGTTTCTGCTGCTGGACACCTGAATTTCTCCAATGGGGGATCAATAAAGTATCCATCTATCTATTAGGCATGTTGCATTTAAATCTATAGACAGAGCCACAGACACTGCCTGTTGTGTGCCACAGAAAGACACAGTGAAGCAGCGGCAATGACTATTCTTACTAATGAAAGTTTGAGACATTTCAATGGTTTTTTTAGCTTCTTTAATTCTATATATTTGTCTGGTGCACACAGGGGAACCTTTGCACATGTATTTCAACGTGGTTTTACTGGACATGGCAAATAAAATGAATCTGAACACATGGTAGTAAATAGTACTCACTGTGGCGGCTCCATTGACCTGCACAGATTTACTGGCAGTAGAGAGCGTCCCGGGAACACGCTCCACTGAAGGCGTCTCCTTCACCGCCGCCGCCTTCACTTCGCTGAAAACAAACACACGTTCGCGTTTAGAGACGTGTGGCGTGTGGGGCATTTGAAACACTCGCTGCGTAACAGTTTGTGCGCTGGCTCATGCACCAATTCAATTCAAAGTATTCTTGTATAACCCTAAATCACATCAGTAGTTATTCTCTGAGGACTTTACAAAACCGTTGAATTCGTAAGCACATCGGAGAAACAGTTCAAAGATAAGAAATGCTGGGGTGGTTATTGGTCATTGCGCAAAGTGTTTAGCTCTGACTCCACAAAACTGAAAAACAGATTTATCAGTGGAGAAGTAGTTTTAAACTTAGGAGTGCCTTCAGTACTTCCAAGAACTCTACAGTAACTATTCTCAACAGGCCTGTATTTCAGGTCGGTGGAGGCTGATTGCAATGTAAATTTAAATGCAGTAAAGTTTTTTCTGAATCTGGATTACATCTAAAACTCTGGAGACCTCAGTTGTACAAATACTGCCTTAAAACCCTCTTTTCTATGTTTGCCTCATGGACATGTGCCAAGCTTAAGGGGTATCGAGGCCTGGTCCCTTACACTGTGGAGGCAGCCGCGGCGAGGGGAAGCGGCGGTCCTGCGGCGTTGGGAGTCTGTGTGGTTGTCGTGGTGACTGCTGATGGCTGGAGGCTGCTGGGTTTGGGGGAAGTGGACGATGGCTGCGACTCTTTGGGGCCTGAAGGAGAAATGGCTCCAGAGTGTGATTCTGCGTTTACATTCTGCAACAAAACAGAAAAAGTGTGAGGGCTTTTAATACAAAAAGAGGGAATACTGTCCTTGTTATAGATCCTTGCAGTTTTGTTACTGAGCAGAAAGAAAATGGATCCATGTTTTTCCTTGTACAGACAGCTGCTGAAATTGCCTTCTCATAGTAGCAATAGTAAAGATTTTAACTTACAAGGTAAATTTTTGAAAAGAGTTGGAAAATTCTGGACATTTGAAAACATTATGTAAACTTTCCATGAGAATTAATGGGAATTTACTCAGAATTTTCTAAAGTGAAGGTTGACTATTCAATGGGAACTTAAATATAGTTATAGTGAAGTGGGAACTTACAAATAAATCTGTTGTAATATCTGTAGAAAATCTTGAATATAATACAATTGAATTACATTACAATTAATTCTCAGTTATTGAATATTTCCACAAATCACCAACCCATGAAAATGATCTGGAAACTTAGCAGAAATTTACCACCCATTTGCAGCCCCATTTTGGAACACCAGCAATAGAATCTCAAGACTTACTGTTGCAAAACACAAATGTAGCGTTACTCCAAACCTCAATCTTTTCAGCGAGGACGTTGCTTATAAAACGGTTGAGTAAAGAACGTAAGGCTTTTTCTCATACCCGATCCTTGACGTTGCCGCTGACGACGCTGCTGACCAGTCGGTTCTCAAACACATCTTCTGTTTTGAGCTGACCGGCGGCTCCAGGGAGAGGAGGGAAACTGGACAGGCCCAACTCCAGCCTCGGAGATGGGGGTTTGGGGGGCGGTGACGGCGGTGTCACTCTCTGCAGGAAAAACACAAAACTCATGAGGTCAACTAGTTTAAAATGGTCTAAATACGAAACATTAAGATGAGACTTAAAAACATGTACTCACTGTAAACTTCTCGTCCCTCTTTTTCCTAGAAGCAGAAATATTTGTCATTTAAGGAAAATCTATAAACATAAGGAGTTTGCGTTTTGAGGCAGAACTTTTATTAGTGTACAATTCCCAAGAAGCCAACTGACTGAATAAACTGGCAAGAGCCAGATTGATGATTGTGTAGAACTCTAATGCGTTCTCCACAATATCAATCAGGGACTTCTGGATAAGCAGCAGAATACTGCAAGCTGATTGGGCGAAGTGACGCTGTGTGCCCGCCTACCAAGGTTTGACTTAAACTAATCCCGGTAACACAAAGCGCCTCTCGCTGTTCATCTTTCAAAAAAGAAATTGGAGATTCTGCTAAAACTGACTTGATAGCCTCAGCTACGCGTCCGTCCCCGGAGCGGGGCAAGATGTATTCTCGAGTGTTTGTGAACTCACAAATACCGCGAGAATTCAGCTTGCAGGCAAGGTTACTGACTGAATACTGATTTTCCAATAAGCCATTTAGTCTTATTTCAAGGACTGTTGCTTTATTTTCCCATTCCAAGGGAGACATTTCTTTTATCTTTTTAAGGCAGTCAGAATGTGCCCACATTCAGATACACTTTGCCAAATATGAGAAATGTTTGACCTATTTTTCATCATTTTTTGCAGTGTAGTTTGAATAAAATGTCCATCCATCCAACCATTTTCTACCCTTTAATCCATTTCTGGGTCAGGGGAGTGGCAATCAGAGATTTCACCCAAGTCTCATAGCACCAGCCCCTCACTGACCCTCTGCAGGTGGTGAGTCCACAGGAGGACGGCTGCTCTCTGAGTGTGAGCATAGCCTTGATCTTTCAGTGGGGGCTTTGGGCAAAGTGGGGTTAAGTGTCTTGCCCAAGGACACAACGACAGCAGTCATCAGTGAGAGTCGGTGGAGAAGGTGTAGAGGTGGGAAATGAACCCACGGCCTTCAGACCTGAAGGCCAATGCTCTACCAACTGAGCTACTGTCGCCCCTGTCGAATAAAATGTACCCTTTGAATTTTATGTCTATAGACACCTATAATTGTCAACAAATACATACTTACGGGCGGCAGTAGCTCAGTTGGTAGAGCGTTGGCCTTTGAGCCAGAAGGTCGTGGGTTCAAGCCCCGCTCAAGACTTTCACCATCGACTCCCGACTACTGTCGTTGTGTCCTTGGCAAGACACTTAGGGTGTATTCAGACCTGCACATTTGCTCCACTTTAAACGGACCAGGATTCGTTTGGAACTCTGATCCGAATCTTTTATGCAGGTCTGAATACACACAAACGAATCCTGGTCCGGACCAAAGAACCGAACCGAGACCCACTTTTTGAGGTGGTCTCGGTCCGCTTCCAAACGAATTCTGGTCCAAGTCGAATCAGGTCTGAATACATCAGGTGTCGATCCGACACAACTCCAAGATACGTGCGCATTTTTTGGGCTTAAGCCGCAGACAGAAACTGAGGAATTAGCCACGCAGCGGCTAACTATGCTGCTAACTATGCTGCTAACTATGCTGCTAACTATGCTGCTAACGCTACACAACAACACTGAGCCGTGTGCAGACCTGGAGCAGTGAGGAGACGCTGTGCAACAGACTTATGGAGTTAAAACTGTTCACAGTATACATTGATGTTAATGGCAGCATCTTCAAACCATTTGCATTATTGACTCACGTCTCAAAGAGCAATATTCCGCATCATGTAGTGAATTGTGTTCTTTGGTTCCTACCTGATCCTCAGCGTCTGTTTGTCCCGTGGTTATTATAGATCCATGGTTTATCCACAATGCTGAACAGGGCCGTTATTATAATAGATCCATGTGTGGGACAGGACACGGAGCGCACAGAGTCTCCTTCGGCTTTCTCCTCACGCATTCTCCGCCGCTGTTCCAATATTTAAAACAACGTGTTTGGCCTGTGTCATATGAGCTGCTGTTGATGTTGAAGGTGGTTTTGCTCTAAAAAGAACAAACAGAGGCAGAGCAGACATGCTGCACATACGAGCCCTCAATGTTTTCCTCCGGTTCCGCGTCTATCCTCCGTGAGCTCTCGCTGTCCAATAGGAGCGCCGATCGTCACACGTGTCAATATGTTTACATAAAAAAGTTCACTTGCAAAAAAGACAGTCTGAATACAAACCGGAGCAAAAGAAAAAAGTTTGGTCCGCTTTTGATTCGGATCAAGCAAGCGGAGCAAAGAACTTTTCAGGTCTGAATACACCCTTAACCTCTGGGAACACCAGCCACAGTGGGGCGGCTGCGGCTGTAAAGTGCCAAACTGCCGTTGTGTCCTTAGGCAAGACACTTCACCCCCATTGCCTAGAATGAGTCTGGTGTGTGTGTGAGAATGGTTGGTGGTGGTCGGAGGGGCCGATGGCACATACTGGTTGCCTCGCTTCTGTCAGTGTGCCCCAGGGCAGCTGTGGCTACAGTAGTAGTTTATCACCACCGTGTATGGAGTGAATGAATAATGACACATGTGAAGCGTCTTTGAGTGTCCAAAAAAGCGCTATATAAAACCGATGCATTATTATTATTATTATTATTATACTAAATCTCACCTTGTTGTTTATTTTCCAAACTTCATTTGAATGTAAAGTTACTGGCATCACCTTTAATTGTTGAGCCAACAAATAAATACTTAATATAATAATTGCATGTAAAACATTTGGGAACAGTCCAGCAAATTAAAAGCCGAGCCAAAATATGTCCATACGTTTATCAGTGCCCTCTAATGGCTGCTCTGTTCTCACCTTCCTCTCCCGATGCCAAAGTCGTTGGTGGCGGGCTCGGACACCCTCCCGGTGCCCACCGTGTCTCTGCGGGGGAAGGGGGTGGTGGAGGGCGGCCGGCTCCTGGTCTGGGCCGTGGGGAGGCGTGTGGGGGGGCTGCTGCGGATGCCGTTCAGCCGCTCACTAGAGAAGCTGGTGAAGAGGCCCGGACTGTCCAGGAGACCAGGGCTGCGGTCCACTGTGGGCACCGCGGGCCGCAAGTGCGATTTACTGGGATTCCTGGACAAAAGGCAGATTGTCACAAATGAGTGAGAAAATAAACGTGTATGGATCAGTTTGGCTGAAGTACGTGGTCTGAAATATTGTATGGCATGGTATGATTTTATAGTTTCAAAACTCCTAAAAAAGTATTTAATCCAGCCAAATAACTCATCAGTTTAGTTGCATTACTAGTTCTCACATGCATGTACAGAAAAGTATTAATACAGCTTCAACTTTTGCAGATTTTGTCGTATTTTCAGATTTTATTAAATCTAGTAACAGACAACTTTTCAATTGTCCCTTTTTATTTTCATTTTATTTCATTTTGCCTTCACTTCACAGTTGTCTACTTACTTGTGTGTGAACATTCAGTTACAAAAAAACAAAATTAAATCGTTATGTTTAAGGTGGTAACCATGACAAAATGAGCAAAAGTTCAAACAGTATTAATACTTTTGAGAGGCACTCTATCCTGTATCCTCTGTCACATTTTTGCCATTACAGACCCTCAAAAAAACCAATCATTTCTCAGCCTGAAGTGTCAAATAGTGACAAGTAAGCAAAACATAACATTTACAAGACTCTTTCTGTTGGGAAAAACAAGTTCTGTAACCCAGATTTAAGTGATCCATAAACGCTCTATCTCCAACCAGAAATGTACAAAATGGCAGCGACCACAAAACGCCTTAAACTGTATAAAGCGTTCACGGTAGAAAATGAACTGTGCAGAGGGACATTTCTTGAGGAAGATTGGTGAAAATATATGATCACAGAGACAGTTTGCCTGCTGGGAAATTTTTTTGCGTATTTTTCAGACAGCAGCCAGGGCAGACAGGATGTGGCTTTCAAGGACACATTTTGTACGTCCTGGTCTTAAGTTCCGTACACTATGGTTTGATTTTTATTCTTTACAGGGACAGAATACACTTAACATTAGCCAAAAGGTGAGATGCATGGTACCAGGTTGTAGCAGGAGCACAAATTTACACCTGTAGTCTATGGGTGGCAACGTTATCATTTCTTCAAGTCTTTAGTTTATGGACAATTGGATTGATAAGATTTTATGGAGCACAAACCTGTTCCTGGGCGAGTAGTGTCTGACGGTGAGCGGAGTGGTGGCTGGTTTGAAGCCGTTGAAACCGTTTAGGAACTGGTTGTTGTGAAAAGGTGCAACCTGAAATCAGACGAGTTTTAGAAATGGGACGAATTGAAAACATTGCAGAGTAAATTCGTTTTAGGCAAATGTTTGCAATTTAAAAAACTAAACAAATTCTACATCTTTCCCAAAGCCTGGAATGTGGATTAAGTATTTAGTATGACAGTGCGCTGCAAAAAGTGATGACTAATAAATGGGCAAAATATACTTTCATTGAGCACATTCTGACTGCCTTAAAAAACAAGGTTAACCAATGGGACAAAGTAAAATTATCTTGCTTTAAAAAGATACAAGAAATGTCTCCCTTGGAATGAGATAAAAAGTTCTTGAAATAAGACTAAATGACTCATTAGCAAATCTTGTTTAAAGACAATCAGAATGGGCTCAAATTAGGATAAAAACCACTCGATTCAAGCATTTGTTACCTCATTTTTTATAATTCTTTTGCAGTGTACAATACTTTTATACACCCATTCACACAGGGAAAATATCAGAAAGAGTTCAGGATCAATTAAGGCCGCAGCTAACGATTATTTTTCTATCAATTAATCTAAAGATTATTTTTTCTTTTACCGATTTATTTTTTCATTTAAAATGAAGGGGAAAAAATTGACGTAGGCCAGTATTTTCAAATGGCATGGCTTTTATTTAACCAAATAAAATTATGGCTCAATGGGCAACTCAGTAGCCTATAAAATGTGCAAATCAAAATATTCTGGAACACTCACTGTAAACATTTGAATAAAAGTATAGCTTATTTGCTTTAAAATGTGCAAAATAAAAAATAAATAACCAGCACAAAACAAAATGCAGATCAAAATATTCTGGAACACTCACTGTAAACATTTGAATAAAAGTAAAAGTATTGCTTTTAAAATAAACATCCAGTCCAACACACAATAACTAATTCCACTCATTCCAGTCTAACAGTTGTAATGAAGAAAGGTTAGCATGTCTACATGCTCTGGGGTGAGGCTGGTTCTTTTCTTGTTTACAATATTCCCAGCAGCTGAAAATAGTCGCTCAGAAGGGGTCGATGTGGCTGGAACAGAGAGGTAAGACCGAGCCAGCATTGCCAGATTTGGAAACCTTGCCTCATTTTCTTTCCACCATTTTAATGGGTTTTCATCCTTGGAAATGGGGGATTCTCCGAAATAAGACAGTAACTCATTTCTGACCACTTCAGCATCATTATTGTCATTGTTGTCTTCCTCATTGTTGCTGAGTTCATCTGAATCTGAGCCAAGTAGTGTGTCTAGAAAAGATACAGGCCGCCTGTCAGCAACTGGTCTTTCCTCTTGCATTGCTGTGTCCTGTTGTTGAGTGTTTGTCTCAATTGCCCTTCTTTTCTCCTCCAGAATTATTGCTTTCAGCTTTTCTTGAACGTTTAAACATTAATCTGCAGTGAGGAATTTCAGCTTCCTGAATCGTGGGTCAAGTGCAGCTGCTAATATGCACACATTTGGTCCATCATCCTTGAATGTGGTCTCAGCTTCCCACCTGGATGTTATCGCATGTGCAGCAGTGACCTGAAAACACTTGACTGAAGCATTTTCAAAAGCAGTTTGTGTAGCCTTCCAAAGCCCTTTCACCAGCAGAGGTACAGCGGAAACTGTTACATAAGATTCTCCACTCAGGTACACAGTTGCGCATTCAAAGGGTTTAAAAGCTTGTTCAAGTTCTTCGAGCAAACTCCACTGATCAGCCTTAAGATCCAGAAAACGCTTCCCTCTTTGAGTGACCTCTGGATCTGAAAGAGTTGCTGTTATTGGCCACCTCTGTTCAAGCAGGCGACTAATCATGTAAAAGGAACTGTTCCATCTCACAGACATATCTTGTATGAAGCTGTGGTCAGCAGAACCCATTTGTTTTTGCTGAACCTTAAGTTTGGTACTGGCCAGCTCACTTTTTTTAAAGTGCTCCACCAAACTTCTTGCTGCTCCTAAAGCTCTGCTGATGTGGTTGTCCTTTAGAGCATGGTTAACTACAAGCTGTAGAGTATGGCCAGCACATCTGAGGGATGAAACACCATGTCTTTCCTCAAGAAGTCTTAAAGCTGCAACAACATTTGCAGCATTGTCATGCACGATGACTTGAACATCCATCCATCCATCCATCCATTTTCTTCCCCTTAATCCATTTCTGGGTCGGGTGGTGGCAGTCAGAGCTGCACCCAGTCCACAGAGCACCAGCCCCTCACTGATCCTCCTGCAGGTGGTGAGTCCACAGGAGCTGAGATCTTTCAGTGGGGGCTTCAGGCAAAGTGGGGTTAAGTGTCTTGCCCAAGGACACAACGACAGCAGTCATCAGTGGAAGTTGTGAAGTAGGTCTTGAGGTGGGCTCGAACCCACGACCTTCAGGCTCAAAGGCCAATGCTCTACCAACTGAGCTACTGTCGCCCCACTTGAACATGTTTTATGTTTATTTCAAACTTATTGACAACATCCTCAACCCAACAGGCAATATTTTCTGCAGTGTGTCTTTCCTGGAGGGGCATTGTTGTCAGGTTAATTGAGGTCAGCTCCCACTCATCATTAACAAAGTGAACGGTGACACCAAGGTAAGCTTCAGTGGCCATACTGGTCCATGCATCAGTTGTGAGTGTTAGTTTTCCTTTCACATTTTTCAAGATTGCCTTTACTTCCTCCATTTTTTGTGTGTATTTTTGCTCCATAAGCTTAGTGAAGTGGGTTCTTGATGGTAATGTGTAGCCAGGGTGAAACCTTTTAATCATTTTTTTAAACCCTTTCCCATCTACCATATTTAATGGCCTCATGTCCACAACAATCATCTCCAGGACACCGTCAGTCAATTCAGCGGCCATTTGGGGTGTACATTCATCAGTCCCATGCCTCTTCGGGAAAAAATTCTGAACGCTGGGTTGTCGTTTGCTGCAACATAAGAGATATTTAATTTTCATTTTAAATATACATGAAAATTAACTACAGCTTACTTTAATACAAAAGATGAATTAAACTACACACATTATATTGTTAAATTGATTTAATAACACAACAATGATTGTATGATTAAAGTTAATTGTTCGTTTGTACATACAGTAACTGTTAATGTTGTACAAAGGTAGTTTAGTTAGTTACACAACTAACGTAACGTTATGTAGCGGTTAGCGCCTCTCAGAGCGAAACAGTGCTTTAGTTTATGAATTTCCAACGCAGATACAAATACATTAATGTTTTTGTGTAATGAAAAATACTCACGCGGCCGATTGACTGGTTGATGGCGATGGCATGAACGCTGTCGGGTGTTTTCGTTTTAAATGTTCGTTCATAGCCGTTGTGCTGCTGTGGTAGGCCATTTCCGCTCGACACAGTGTGCATAAAACAACATTTGGCCGTTTCTGGAAATACTCCCACACTTTTGATAACTTTTGGCGTGCCTTTTTCCCCTCGCTCGGACAAGCGACGCGTCGGCGCACAAAAACTTCGTCGTTTCAGCCTTAGGATCAATGGAAACACCCTTCTCTCTGCCTCTTAGATTAGAACAAAGCCAAGACGATCGTTCCAAATGGTGGCTATGATTTTTTTTTTACTGGTATAATACAGATACATTACTACAGCTGGATGCAAACGTAGGCCAAGAAAATAATGGAGAAACACTGTCGCAAATGAAGAAAAACCACAGTCGGGGAAAATTTTTAATTTACAAGACAGTGGTAAGAGCACACAAGGAGCACACAAAATATACAATACAAGCAGCTGCCACGCTTCTTAGCTAGCTGCAAATGTCCAAACATATGCAGAGGTTGCTTACCAGTGCAGGGTCGATGAAGCTGTGCGTGGTGGACCAGGCCTGTGGAGTGATGAGGCTGTAAAGGGGGAACTGCTGCTGGGGGCTGTAAACCGGGGGGATGTAGTAGGACGTGTACGGGCGCTGGGCGTAAGGGTTCACCTCCACCGGCCGGTAACCGTTCTTTGGCATGAAAGTGTTGATGGCGATTGCCTTCGCCTTTATCCTCGCCTGAAACAAAGAGGGGAAAGTATAGAGAATTACTTTATCTATTTATTTATTAAACATGGACATGACAATAACTTTTTACTTAAGTCTTGCTTCATCATGCTAAAGTTGGAGATTCTAGACTTATTTCCTTATTATGCAAAGATATAGATTTTATACTGCTGTTTTTTATGCTCGAGTTAGAGATTGTATATTCATTTATCAGAGTTATTAGAGTTATTGTTCATTTATCTTGTGCTCTTCATTCCTACTGTTCTGTAACTTGTGATGCAACACTGAAATTATCCTCACTGTGGGACAAAAAAGGATCTCTTCATCTTACACATGAGAACAACGCAGCTTGATCTTAACCACAGTTCAAAACAAGGACTAAATCTATCCCAGTTTCAGCTTTTGAATAGCGAGCAAAGACGACGAGATGTTTGTTTACAGAAGTGCTGAACCCTTGTGTACTTTCTTTTTCACTGCTTCCCTTCTTGTTGACATATAATTGGGCTGAATTAATACGATTGCCGCTTATGTGCAGACGTATATGATAGACATTCATAGCGCTCAATAAACAGCTACAGACAACCTTAAGCCACGCTCTCCTCTGAGAATAACGACAGGATGTTTCCCAGACTACATCTTCAGTTGTGATGGTTTGATAAGATAAGATTAACCTTTATTCGTCCCTTAGTGGGGAAAATTCAATGTCATCGTTGCGCACATTACAACAGAGAAGGAGGAGGAAAATAGGCGCACTCCGGCTGCACACATCAAACAGGATCTATTATTTAAGATAAAAGATAATAAAATAAAACTGTGGAGCTATAATTGCACTTGGTTCAAGGATAAGTCACTTGTGGAGTATACACTGTAGTCAACAGGAGGTATTTGCATATTTCTATAGTGAGAGAATAGAGCAGAGAATATGACTGGAATAAACAATAGTAGTAATAATAATAGCAGCGTTAGCCCAAATTTTAACAACAAATAACGGATTGGTTTGGTTTGTTAAATGGGGCAAATTGTGTTCTTTATGAATTGTGCCTTACAAATAAAAGGATCTATTCTCTATTATTTAATTCATTGACAAGGGGGAAACTAGTAATACAATGTCTCTTGAAGGAACAGGCTGACAGTAAAGACACAAAAAGTTGTCAGATTGCTTGAAAATAGAGTTATCAGAATGAGCAATGCCACAAATCCAGCACTTCAACATTTTTTCGTGTAATTTAGAGAGAGAAATACCTTAATAGGCTTTCCCTGGAAGGTCTTCACTTCCTCGCGGAGATACTGATATGCCTGTGGGAGAGACACATTGCTAAGTGTTGTACCGGTGAGTTAGGTCAAACAACAGAGATATCCCGCAGTTAAAATCATTTTGCTCCGACCATTACGTCCTCAGAACACGCCTCACCTGCTGTGCATCTGCTTCTGATTCAAACGTGATGAACCAGTTGTCGTTGTAGGCACATTCACAGTTGATGAACTTGGGAAGATTCTCCCCTTTGAACAAAGACTCGACCTCCTTCAAAATATACAAAACAGTTACTTTAGTTTAGTTTAGTCTTGGGAGGTCTGACTAAAAAGGACAGTAGTAATGATCCAGGACACTCAACATTCAACAACATTTATGGACATTTATCAACACTTATGGACATTGGTCATCTGCCCCTTATGGACCAATAACAATGTGTTTTCTGTTCTATTTCTTGTGTTTGATTCTGTTTTTTTTGTGGCAAATTCAGCAGTTGTGTAAAGTCCTCCGGGAAAACTACTGTTGTGATTTAGGTCTTTACCGGTATAAATTGAATTGAAGGGACGATGTACAGAGACATTAATCTCCTAAAGACGGATTCGTTCTACATTTGATAACTGCTAGTTTCCATCTGCAGTCCCTGGTTAGAGAGAAATAAACTACCATATTGTATATATGAAAGTGCATCCTTCCCTTCTCTATCGTTTAGTTTTACGTTTGAAGGAAATGATGCAGTGCTTTGTAGACGTGGCCGTACCTGCACAGGTGTACTCTCTGGGACCTCCCGGAGGATCACGATGCAGCGGTTCTGATTGGGCCGCACCTTTTCTCCCTTCTCATCCACCTGGACCAACGGCGAAGCTGAGGGAAGACATATATTTGTTTAGTTTAGGCCCACAGTTCGTCACATCTCAGACAATGCATCCTCTCACTCACATACGAAATCACTAACAATAAAATCAATACATACATGTCATGCTATAGTCCATAATAACGTATTTACAAAAACGGTAATACATAAGTTATAGTGCAGGGCGCACATAGAACCACCTCAGCGGCTTTGCTTGCTCCAAAGACATTATATACCATCTAAATCAGTCAAAAATAAATAAGTAGCAAGCCACATATTTCCAGCACTCAAAGTTTTAATTCCAAACAAGCAGAAGCACAACAGACTTAGTTCAATCTAAACCAGACGATTTGAGGAAATGGGTGCAGCCAAACCGGCCCTTTCTGGGACCAGTTTGACACCCCTGATATAGATCAAATTAACTTCTGCTCTTGATCAGACTTAGCACTTATTAGGCCAATATTTGAATGTGTTATATTTTTCAGTCCTGTGTGTGTAGATGGGGCCGCTCGTCTCCGTCCTGCTTTCCTCTCAGTTTTGCAGTACGTTTGTGTCTATTCTCACGGTGTACAGACATCCTTCAGCCTCTGGAGTAAATCTCAGCTCGTGAGAAACTTTATGCATATGTTCATTTATCTAAAGGAGACATCTCTCTATGCTCAGGGACAATGAAGTGTTTTAGAAGTCACGCCCTTAATGCACACAAAGGTGTAGCAAAGGGATCGACAGTTATGTGAGGCAGGTGGAACGATGTCTCATGGAGGGCAGTAAGATGGATCCACACATTCATCCAAAGTCGGAGCCAGACACCGACATGACATGTGTGTGCGTGCGTGCATCTGCCCTGAGCCAGTGGCCACAGCCTGCGGACTGATCTGATACAAATCCACAGATTGTAATCGTGCTTCTACATGTGTTCTTCTGTGGGACAGACTCTTATTCAGTTCAAAACTCCCTCGTTTCGCTTCACATTTGGTCTGTTTGGTCAAATTCAGTGCAAGCAAAAAATGTAGCATGGATTCCAACCAAATAGTTTTCTGATTCAGTTTTTTTAAAAGTGCATTGGGGTTGATTGCGAACATGAGACCTCTCACACATCGTGGGCGAGATGAAGGCGATTTACTTGCGCTTTCCAACACCAGGGTGGGCTCCGTGGTTCAGACAGAATAAGAGTTTGAAGTTCTAGTAATCCTAGTGTTGATGGACCACTGCAGGGAAAGAGATTGGTACACCTAGATTCTTTCCAACTATATGCACAAACCTACATTATGAGCACTCTGACGTGGTCCAGGTCCATTTCTTGGAGTTTGGACGAAGTTAGTAAATATAAGAGTACCAGAGTAGGGACATTTCAGTGTTGCAGCGCCCCTTACAGACAGTAGGAATAGAAGCACTTAAAACAAGGTGAATTAGAAAATTTACGGCTCAACCCACTTTTGTCATAACAGAACGTTTTCTTTAGAATCCACTCATACAAAGCGTCACTTCCTCAAAAACATCCTTTGCAAATCTGTTGATTTTAAATTAAATAAATGTTGAATTACAGCGTAAAATGTCGACGATGAGCTCCACGTCGGTGCTGAGCTTCTTGACATGGTCCAGGTTGGCCACAGTCACTATTGGCACATACTGGTCACTGTCCATCTGTGAGATGAGGTACATGTCACTGGCCAGATTCTCCCTGGAAACATAAGCACAAGACATCTATATTAAAAACTGGACAGTGTACAATGACACTTGGAATGTTAGAAATGAAGTCACAGAAAAGTAGAACGAATATTTTCAAAAGACGTCTTAACATGTCAAAGAGGGATTTGGGGATTGTATGAAAAACAAGACAGTGTAAATGCAGATACATTTATGGGTTACAGATGGGTATATTAGGGCTGTAAGAAACAGTCAAACTAAAATAAAATATATAAAAAAAAAAAATAATGTAATCATCTTACTTTACTCATCAAGTTTATTTAACTAAGAAAGTAAGTATCTTATTTATATACCGCCTTTCACAGACCATTTTATCAGTTCACTCGTTGTGATGAAAGCACATTTCCAGCCTTGGAGCGACGGGCTCAGTTGGTAGAGCATTGGCCTTTGAGCCTGAAGGTTGTGGGTTCAAGCACACCGCAAGACCATCTCCACCTACTCCCACTGATGTCTGCTGTCGTTATGTCCGTGGGCAAACCACTTAACCCACTTTGCCTATGAAGAGTGCGGAAGTAATGGTCGCTGCATGCCTTGATTTGTGTATGCCGGTATGTGTATTCAACAAACTGAAATTTCCCTACTGTGAGACGACTAAAAAGACCTTCTTAAACGCTCGCATGTTTTTGGAATTCTTGCAACATAATTTTTTAAGTCCGATAAGACGGTGAAGGTTTGATGATGTGAGCTCACCGGGAGAGGCAGAACTCCAGCGTCTTCTTCAGGTGTTCCCTCAGTCCATCCTGAGGAGACTCTGGAAGCGCGTCACTGCCTGTACACAGAAACAAAAGCCTATGACAAACCACAATATAATGTGAGTATAGAGTGAGTGAGTGAGAGAGTATATAGTGAGTAAGTGAGTATATAGTGAGAAGGTGAGTATATAGTGAGTGAGTATAGAGTGAGAGTATAGAGAGAGTAAAGAGTGAGTATAGAGAGAGTAAAGAGTGAGAGTATAGAGAGAGTATATAGTGAGTGAGTATAGAGAGAGAGTATAGAGAGAGTATAAAGTGAGAGAGTATAGAGTGAGAGAGTATAGAGTGAGAGAGTATAAAGTGAGTGAGTGTATAGAGAGAGAGTATAGAGTGAGAGAGTATAGAGAGAGAGTAGAGAGAGAGAGTATAGAGAGAGTAAAGAGTGAGAGAGTATATAGTGAGTAAGTGAGTATATAGTGAGTGAGTATAGAGTGAGAGTATAGAGAGAGTAAAGAGTGAGAGTATAGAGAGAGTAAAGAGTGAGAGTATAGAGAGTATATAGTGAGTGAGTATAGAGAGAGAGTATAGAGAGAGTAAAGAGTGAGAGAGTATAGAGTGAGAGTATAAAGTGAGAGAGTATAGAGTGAGAGAGTATAAAGTGAGTGAGTGTATAGAGAGAGAGTATAGAGTGAGAGTATAGAGAGAGAGTAGAGAGAGAGAGTATAGAGAGAGTAAAGAGTGAGAGAGTATATAGTGAGTGAGTATAGAGTGAGAGTGTAGAGAGAGTAAAGAGTGAGAGAGTATAGAGTGAGAGAGTATAGTGAGAGAGTATAGAGTGAGAGAGTATAGTGAGAGAGAGTATAGTGAGAGAGAGTATAGTGAGTATAGAGTGAGAGTATAGAGAGAGTATAGAGTGAGAGAGTATAGAGAGAGAGTATAGAGAGAGTATAGAGTGAGAGAGTATAGAGTGAGAGAGTATAGAGTGAGAGAGTATAGAGTGAGAGAGATTATATAGTGAGAGTAAAGAGTGAGTATAGAGAGAGTATAAAGTGAGAGAGTAAAGAGTGAGAGAGTATATAGAGAGTATAGAGAGAGAGAGTATAGAGAGAGTAAAGAGTGAGAGAGTATAGAGTGAGAGAGTGTGTGTATATGGTTACAGTGTAATTTAATCTAGAACATTCCTGTATTTTTGTTTTAGCATATTTTTTGTTTGTACATTCATTTTAGCTGTTTTTTTATGTCAACGTGATATTGAGAGAACATATAGCTCCTGTATATTTCTGTAGCTAATGGGGATCTAAACAAAGAGCAAACATAATATACTAAACTATTACTGTAATATTAGACACAACCTCAGAACTCTTAATCATGAACCGGGCCTGATAATCTAAACCATGTGGACCAGTGAAGTGTGGAGACTGTGCAGTGTGGTGGCTGTACCTGTGTGCACAGTTTGCCCGGGGTCACTGAACTCTGTGTAGGGTTCACAGGCGACAGGGGCGGGGTCGGCCAGCATCACTGGAGGAGGCTCATCTGGCTCTGTCACCAGGGGCTCCTTGAAGGCCTTCTCCTCAATGGCTTCAAACCCTAGAACACAGGGTAGGAACATTTAAATATGCATGGGAAACTCCAACAATTAGAGCTAGCTGTTTTTGTCTTATACAAGTTCTAAGGACAAGTAGGCGAGATTTTGATATAAATTGTATCTACCTCTTTTAGCTGCGGCCCAAGTACATATATAACCATATATAGCCTTTTCTTAACAGAACATTAAGGCTGATTTATTCCTCATTTTACAAACAGTGTCCCCACTATATTTATGTAGGACTGGGCAATTTTTGGGGGGGGGGGGGGGGGACAAACATTTTTGACCCATCTCAACTTCCGATTAAATGTCTTTTATAATAAATTATATCCAAATTGACTTGATTTCCAACCTCATCAACTCATTCAGCCCCTTCCCCTGTTATTACCAGCATAATAGTGAGTAAGGTTAAACTTAAAATTGGAATATTAATAGTCTTAATTACATAAATTGGAACAGCCAATTAGGATACTAGCTTAACCAATATATTAAGCGATTATGGAAGCACTCACCCTCTGTTCCGGTGTCGGCTGGGCTCTCGCAGCCGTCCTTCCATGGCTGTGTGCTGTCTGCGCTGCCACTGGGCTCCAGGCTAAACATGTGGTTGGCCCATGCTTTGGCATTGGGGTTGAGGTCTGAAACCTTGGCGGATTCCTGCGCACAGACAAGTACAAGATTAATACTGTGGAAGAAAAAGGGTGAGAAAAAAAGCACTTTCTTACACACAGCACACAGTGTCATTGCATCATGGGTAATATTGTTTAAATACCAGACACACTGTAGCAGACTTCACATGTGTATACAGTGCATTTAACCTATATTATTGACCAACGATCTGTATTGTTGTATCTTTGTTTCCAGGAAAAATAACACATTTCCTGTAATTTGTTTTTTAAAAACCAAACAGATTATACATTTTGTATGGTGACATCATCGTCAGCCGCCATTGGCTTTGTTTACCCAGCTGGTGCACCTGTCCCTTTAAGACTTTCAGTTTCACCTTACAGCAGGAACAACAGCAGCATTATAAATACGTGGCAACAAGTTATATAAATATTTACATTTTCTTAATCTTTGCTTGGACGAACTGATTTGCATGTGTTGTGTCATGTTTGCTGTCATTTTTTACAGACAGGTTTTGTATTTTGAATCCATCGGCTTTTGCCACACCCTGAATCTACTTCCCTGGATTCTATGGTCAGGAAGGTCTGACCGTAGACCTTCAAGCTCAATACAACAGACATTTCTGTGGTAAAACTTGAATATAAAATTGTGAAATCTTATTGCAGTCTTTACATGCCCAATATGGCATAAATTCTATCTTCAACAACAAGAAAGGGTTATGTTTGAGTCCATTATATGGAATAGGAGGTAATGACTAACAAAATATAGGATCTGTGAACTAGGGTATATACATTTGAGATTCAGGCATTTGGACAGAACAGATGACGCCTCCATCTGTTTAAGAAGTATCTAAAATGATTGTGGATGGAGCTATAAACAGCTCCAGGTCCGCATCTGATGAGGAAAGTAGTTGATAATATTATGCAAAATAGTTTTGGAGAATGTGTCCTTTAAAGCAGCCAAGGTACTCACAGGTTTAATGTAGCAGTCATAAACAAATGCCTCACAGGTAAACAGACTGTAACCCAACGCCGTCGTCAGGGAAACCGTTTCATTCACATCTGCGTTCATAGCTGACCAAAAGCCCTCCGACACGGCAGGGATAACTAACCAATCCATAATGAAGAGGACACAAAGAATCTGCGTCCTGTGCTGAGTCCAGAAACTGACGTGTCCATTGAGATTTGCTCCATCAAATGTGAGCTTCAGCCTCAGAGCCACAAGCTCGATCCTCATGAATAAACAGCGCTGCTCAGACGTGGCACAAGCCGATAGGACGGAGCGGACAACTCTGCTCGACAAAGCTTCAGTTTGAGTCATTTGACCTATAAACACCAGGGATCGCAACAACCGTCTGCTCTGTATGCATTAGGTACAAAGCATTCCTTAGGGAAAAACTGCTTCTGCAATGCAATAAAATCAATACATATGTTGCATACACTTATTGTTTATCTGGGAGAGATGTACCCCTTAAATACACCTAACAACACATGCAACGATGGAATACATACATTTGATAGCATTCAATTCTCACCAGGCACTCATTTTACGCCCCACCGCACCTGATTATATGGTCTCCTCCAGTGATAAGCCAGGACGCATGACATTCAAGCACAAATGGTGGCTGTTATATGCATGTAGAACATGAATATTTCAGATAGCATGATAGGTACTTCATGTAACCGTTATGTAGCCTAGTAGGTTCAGGATACCTTCTTTTGATAAATTGGAATAAAACCTTTTGTGCATACAGCTGTTCCCCTCACCCTTAAAAATGATATGAAAACAGTCAAATGTCCCAACACACGTACACAAACATTATCTATAAACAACAGTTAAAGAGCATTCAACTTGCTTGGTTTCATGTGGCATGAAGACACAAAATCCGGTCCCCAAAGCACATGTACAGAGTCAGAAAACGATTTTTATTCATTTATAATCCGGTAAGTTTAAAAAATTACCGCAATCTACAAACTCCGCCGGTAAAAGAAACAATATTTTATCTTGTAGGGCTATGCAGAGTTAGATTTTTTGTTGTTGTATTGTGTTAAGTATTATTAATTTATCTAGTGCCGTGTTCTCCCCATTCCTACAGTCTGTAACTTGTGATGCAATACTGAAAATTCCCCACCATGGGACGAATAAAGGATCTCTTAATCTCAATACTGGTCAAATAAAAAAAATCCTCGTGAATAAATAAGTTTAGACTTTTATATTCAAATATACTTTATACTAAACTTTTTTCCTGCATACCATATAATACTCTATTTCCATGAGCAGGTGTGTAACACATGTTATAATGAAGTGTCCATGTCTTTTTCAGTTTCTAACCCCTACTTTCCGTAGCCTTCTGCAGAATCCGGTCTTGTAAGATTCATTGCTGTATGCCGAGCTTTAGGCTGATGGCTTTACTACCTCAGAGTGATGCGACAATCTCCTTTTCACCAGGTTGTAAAGTATGTGTCTGGTCACACCAACCCCCCTTGCCAATCGCCTGGATTGGCTTGTGATAAAAAGCCCCCGCCCTATGCTCCGTTACTGTGGCGACCAGGGCCTACAAAATCACCACACAGAAGAGGCCAGCCTGGACCAGGTCTGACCTTTGAAGAAATGTTTGAAATCTGGCTCTCACCTCAACCAAAGACAAAGATTAGAGAGACAATAAAATAATCATAATAATAACAAAGTTCTATATAGCGCTTAATGATTTACTAAGAAAGGAAGACATGTTTTTGTTAAAATGGTATAATCGTAACAAATCACTTAGAAACGGGTCATAAACTATAAAGGGACGTAGTGACACCCATTTCCTCCGTTGAAATGTATGTGCCACAGAAATGGGCAGATTCCAAATGGCCATGGGCAGCCCCTCCCACCGGAAAATGAAAAACTGCATTTGCGCATGCATTAGCCCACACGAGTCACATTCATTTAACAAGTGCATTCTGAAGTCCACAGCGGCTAAACAAGGCCGGTCCAAAAAAAAAAAACAAAAACAAAAAACTCCCCTCAGCATTGGTTGAGCCAAGAGCTCTACACGTTGTTTGTAGCACCCTCTTCTTTTGTGCACTCTACCTCCTGCTGCACCGGACACAACTGCGCAGGTTATAAAATCCTACCGCAGTCACAAATATGCCCTTTGAAAATAGGAGTTAATTATTTAGAGATGAAATCAGAAAGCCCAGAAAGAAAATTGCCTATTCAAACCTTTAAAGGAATAGTTCACCGTTTTTACATACTGACATATGTTCTTACCTTACCTTAGACTAGTTAATACGTACCTGTGTGATCTTAGTCCGTGCGCTCTGTTATGCAAACGGAGCAAAAACGGGAGGACAAATGCAGCCTCCTCTGCTCACTGTGTAGCACCAAAAGGTAGCTCCCGCTAGAAGCTACCAAACTCTTCCAAGTGTTCCCTATTAAATGTATATAGTTACGTGACGTGTTACACTGCAAAGTATAGTAACACAGAAATGTAACTGTCGATTTTCTCAGCGGATAAAACGGGTACTATATTGTGAGGCGTAGTAATCTGAGGTGCGCTACGTCCGCGCACTAACTTCTCTCCGTACTACAAGTCACGCTGCTTCTATTGACGGAAGTGAGCGAGAGAGAAGTCTCCGGAGAGAAGTTAGTGCGCGGACGTAGCGCACCTCAGATTACTACGCCTCACAATATAGTACCCGTTTTATCCGCTGAGAAAATCTACTGTTACATTTCTGTGTTACTATACTTTGCAGTGTAACACGTCACGTAACTATATACATTTAATAGGGAACACTTGGAAGAGTTTGGTAGCTTCTAGCGGGAGCTACCTTTTGGTGCTACACAGTGACCAGAGGAGGCTGCATTTGTCCTCCCGTTTTTGCTCCGTTTGCATAACAGAGCGCACGGACTAAGATCACACAGGTACGTATTAACTAGTCTAAGGTAAGGTAAGAACATATGTCAGTATGTAAAAACGGTGAACTATTCCTTTAAATTCAAATAAACAAAGATGCATTAACAGCAAATGATCCCGTTATGGGAAAAATCCAGACCAAAAACAGTTGTGCTTTTGAAAGCTAGAAAGCCTAGAGCAGCCATTCCCAAACTCAGTAACACCGAGGCCCCCTTAAAAGTCTGACGGGTCTGCGTGGCCCCCCAAAATAATAACCAAGAAGACAACATTAAGAATAGGCTCTTCTGGTTATTTTATTTTGGGGAAATAGCCTCTGCTACAAACGTTGTAATACAAAAATGATTACAGTGGATTATTCAAGTCAAATAATGAACACAAATATTTTAATATTACAAACAAAACATATTCAATAATTATAACATTAAATAATTATATTATTTTTTTATTTTTTTATGACCTCCCGCGGCCCCCCTGCAGTACCCTCGCGGCCCACCAGGGGGCCGCGGACCCCACTTTGGGAGACACTGGCCTAGAGTATTGTCCCATGGACCGCTTCAGGTCTAAAAGAGTAGGTTGAAATTTGGCTTCTTTTTTTCCCCCGAATTGGAAGATCAGAGTCTGTGGACGAGTGGCACGCAGAAATTGCAGCAGTTCTGGCATGTGTGGCAGGCTGGAGGGAGGCATCCTTGGGGCTGCTTTTGGGAGTCACATGTGCCGCTATCAGTCAAAGTGAGGCAAGATTTTTATCCCAAGTCAGCACGAGTCAGAGATATGGGCCAAAGTCACAAGAGAAATGCAGTTACAAATTAAACCAATCAACATTTAAACGGAAAAAGAATGTCTACATGATGAGGTTTGCAATTTATGATTACTGCAATACAAGACTACATTTCTATTTTGGTATTTATTTAATTACCTACCACCAATTCATCAAATCAACTATTATTAAATTCTACATAAGAAATGTATCCTGGAAATGTAAAACTGCTTAAATTGCATCAATATTACCTTTGTACACAATGAATTGCTTCCGACAGGAAACAAAGTTGGTGTGTTGTAAAAAAAATAAAAAAAGACTGCAGGGTTTTTGCCGCTTTAATACAATAAATCATCTTTGAGTTAACATAAACATTGGGAGCAACAAGCAGTGCAGACTTCAACACTACCTTCTATTCAGAAAAAAAGTCATTTTTGCCAATGTGGTGAAGCAGAATCAAATTAACACAAAGAAAAAGGTCTTTTACTAAAGCATTTTCTCATCACTTTCACTGTATTGTAATCTGCTTGTTTGGAGCAGTGGGTGGAGCATGGGACACTAGAATTGAGAACTTTGACATTGTGTAATATACATTATTTGGGGCAAAATAAGGTGTGCCTGTTAAATAGATAAATAAGGCTAACTGACAGTGCACAAGACAAAATACTTTATAATAATTAGGGAAAAGAGATGATTCCAATGGGGCCATCCTTAAAACGTGTTCTTCCCTCCGGTCTAAATGACCACAGTGATTAGAAGAAGATGATAAATAGCTTAAATTGATGTCTAAATGACCAAATGACTGAAATAATCAAATTTCAGCAGGGAAAAAATAAGGGTATTTTTTAATCAATGAGATAACACAAGGTTTAAATAAATAAAATAGTGAAAAGGCATAAACTTTTTTGTAAGGCCGGGGTTCTGTCGAGATGATCTGCCTCAGCTGTTAATGATGTAATGCAAACCTGCGCATGCGCGTCTCACTGCAGCCGAAGCAATCCAAGATGGCAGACATGTAGTCAGTGAATTGCTTTAAAAGTTAAATACGAACAAATTAAGACACAAATGTCACTTTTAATGCAATTTGAGGCGAGATGTTGATGGTTCCGCATTGTGAAATGTGTGTTTTAAGAGTAAGAGTTTCGTGTAAAGTTTGTTTTAAGCAGTCCACTGTTCCTGTGAAACCACACTGCTGCTGTTGTGGTAGCAGTCCCTGAGTTGACTTCTGCATACGTCATTTTACTGACGTAGGCCCATGACGCGTCCTGTGACTGGTTGGTCGGGTTGATAATGGAAATAATAAATTAAATTTAATGCATGTATCATACTGTATTCTATCTTGGTTTGCTATGGCTGCCGTGAGACGCGCAGCGCAGGTTTGCATTACATCATTAACAGCTGAGGCAGATCATCTCGACGGGCAGACCAACTCGACAGAACACCGGGACTTTAACGCGTTAATTAAGATTAATCAACGCCACAAAAATTAGCGCGTTAAAAAAATTGACGCATTTTAATGTGTTTTTGCGCCGCGGAACCTTCCTCACTGAATGAGCTTCAGACGGACCAATTAAACCGATGCACCAACTCGAGCTCCGTGCATGGCTGACTTTTTTTGTTCTAAAGTACATTATTACAAGCACAGACCAACTTTAGTGAAATCCCAGTGAGTTAGAGACGGGAATGAGCGCTGTGTGTGGAGCCATGGAGGAGGAGGAGCAGTCATTATTCAATGGTAAACAAAAAAATCCATGTGAAAAAAATGTCTCACTGTTCTCAGGTCAAATATTTATATGCAATTAAAATGCAATTAAATGTAATTAATTCATTACAACGCCTCTAATTAGATTGGTTTGTTTTTTTATCGAGTCCCGGCCCTACTTTTTTGTGCTCTTAAATCAACTACATGTTGGATGGTGAGATTAACAATTCATTATCACCACCAAACTAAATCCATTGGATCCAATGCTGTGTTGCGTATATGTGGGTGTGACATGTGAGATAATATGTGGAGCAAGAGGGCAGACTGATCCCCAGTGTTGTTACTTTGGGAGATATTTATAGAGGGGCTGTGCCGGGACGCAGTCTGCCAGTTTGAGCCTGTCATCATCCATCAAGCGCCACATGCAACGTCATCCGAGGTCACTTCATTTAGTGACAAATGATTCACCACAAAATGTGGTTAAAAGTCGAGGCTAATCAAATTCGTACTTGCATTACAGGGAAAATATTCCACCGTAGTCAAAACTTCAGATGAGGCAAGCTCGCTTCATCAATCAATGCTCCACAGTGTGACAATAACTTTACAGGAAGTTTATGGCTCAAAAAACAACCTGTTGTGGTCGGGTCAGAGCCACATCCAGCCACACCTCGTCTTTCACACTCACCCACAGTCTGTAGTCACACCACGGCTCCATTGCAATTGCCTGGTTTCAGAATTTTAAAACATTTCCGTCATTTTATTTCATTTAGTAGATCTTTGTCTATTTTAATCATATATGACAAATGTCCATTTCAAATTAAATAAAAATGGTTCATTTGAGCATATTTGATTTGTTTGTGTACACCAACTTCAATAACAGTCCAGACTGCTTTGCAGAATCTTTTTGCACAACAGTGCTCCAAGGTCAGTGTAACTTTGTTTTTTTAACCCTTGTGTGATCCTCGGGTCAAATTGACCCGCCACAGTAATTACATGAATGTATGGTTCTCAACTTGACCAGCCCTGGGGCATTTAGACCCTGTTTAAGGGCATTTTTCTTCTACTTTGAATCACTGTGGCGGGTCATTTTGACTCAACGGTGGCACAAGACATGATGTCGAGATCAATCTAGTTTCAAAATGGGTCATTCGATTTGTTAATTTCATGAAACAGTCAAATTATTTCCCACGTCTCCAAATCTGTCACACAAGCACTTGCCTCACTCATAAACTTCAAATATGTTTTACTGAAGGAACAAGTTGAAGATTTATCCTAGTTTCCAAGTCTCCAAGATTTGTGAGAATTCCAAGCAGTGGGGGCCAGTGAAAGATGCAAGCTGAATATTTGCGGCATAAAGCGTGAACCCAAACTCAATAGTGCCGTGACTCAGAGATGAAAAGGGGAAATAAAAACAGGTCATGGCGCTTCAGTTACAAGCAGCCTCAGCCTCTTGTTTCTCCTGCTTAAACACAATCAGTGTGGGAAATCAAGCAGCGTCAAAAGGAGCGCAGCTGTGGAGATGCTCACTTGGGCCACTGTTGCCATAGCACTTAAAAGTAAACTCGGTCACAAATTATGTTGACATGCATTTGCAAGATTAACTTAAAAAGTTTTAGGAATATTCCAGTTGAAAGATGACATGGGCTACAAAGATAGAAAGAAAAAACAAAACATTTATCAAATTCAACATAACTACTTACCTTTATAGCTCTTCTAAAAGAAATACAGAATAAATGGGACACAAAACGAGGCTGAACAAGTAGAATAGCCCGTTGCACATACACCCCACTCTACTGTGCCTTCAATTAGGTCAACACAAAAACGTAGCAGAAACAACATATTTGAGACCACAAACTTAAGATACTTGTTAAACCATTCAACTATAACATTGTTTAGAGACACACTCAAACTAAAAGCACTCTCAAGCATCCAGGGCCATGAAATATTTGGAGCAAAAAACACCCTTAACCTTGAAGACATTGTGAAACGGCGAGACTTACCAAATGAGCGTTCTCTTTTGCCTCTTGCACGTGCTGCACCTGGGGTTCAGCGACAACTTTCGTGTCCTGGTCAGAAGTCATGAGCCGTCTGCTTCTTGGCTCCTCAGGGAGAAGTCGCAGTGTCACCAGGTAAGCTACGGAGAGAGGGGAAGGGACAAACAAAAGACACGTGACTTTTGGCACCGGAGATAGAGTTTAGAAACGGTGACACCTGAGTCACTGTCATTTCAGCGGCTAAGAATAGGCGAAGGTTAGGGCCATCATGCATCATGTTTATCGATGCGTTTAGCGAAGCGAGGCAAACCAACTGCAGCTGAAAAATTAAGTATCCAATTAATGAAAAGAATTGCCTTAAGAATTGTGTGTAGGGCTGAAACGATTATTATAACTTTATTATTAAACAAGGTATCAATACATTTATTCTACCTTCATGTTTTTGTTTTCCTACACCCAGACGTTTACCACAGACTAACTATATATGTTAATTTTCGCACCGGCCATTTTGCACGTTGGACCAGACAGAGCAGGGCCAAGCCGGTAAAATTGTCCAAAGACGGCTCAAACCAAGGACAAAATAACGGAAAATGGGCTGATCAAGAGGGACGGAGGCAAAGACTGAAGCTGTTGAAAACATGGGACCATTTTAAGTTGAAAAAACAAAGTTGTAATTTTGTTTTTTGTGGCACTGGCTCTTAAACTTGCCAGCGCTACAAATTAACACACGGGTTCCGGACAAAACAATATAACCCAAGTAAAACCCAAGATAAAAATGGGTTGCTTAAAAAGGGAATACAAAATTACAAAAAAAGAATTACAGCCCCAATGCCAAATCCTATACTATCCTTCAGACTTTAATTTTAATTTCTAAATCATTTGCAAAATTGTAGTGCAACAAATATTGTATGATACTGTACAATGAAATGGAGTTGCAACACAAATTCTAATACTTATGCATGATCGTTGGTCAGTTTTTTCAATAACTTTAGAAACTAACCCATCAGTGTTAGCAGAGCTTTGGTAATCTGCCAACAATTGTGTGGCTGTTTTGCCGTTTTCAAACAAAGCCCTCATCTTTGACCCCAATAGTAATCTCAGCACAAAGCGGAGACAGGACTTCAACTGATCTAGACTGATCTGTACGAGGATTATCAGAACATAAGCATCAGGAACCGTCTGATCTCAAACCATATTTTTGGCAAGATGTAAGAAGACGATTATCATACAGATACAGTGCGTAATGGTCTCGGTAATATTTTACAAAAGTTGATTGTTTTATTGGCTTATTATTAAAATACAGGTTTGAAATGATTTAATAACTAAATACAGTGTTTCTTGTTCAGTGAGGGCTATACACGGTGGCTGAGTGGATAGCACTCTCGCCTCTCACCAAGAAGGTCCTGGGTTCAAATCCCGGTTGGACCAGGGCCTTTCTGAGTGGAGTTTGCATGTTCTCCCCGTGTCTGCGTAGGTTTCCTCCGGGTGCTCCGGTTTCCCCTACCACTAAAAATATGTACAATAGGTATGGCATGTGCCTCCTGTACTGGCACCCCCACTCCCAAAAAAAAAATAACAATTGTAAACCGCTTTGAGACTCCGATGTGCAGTGAAAAGGCGGTATATAAATAAAAGCTTACTTACTTACTGCTTACTTACACACAACCCTAACGTTTTATTTCTTGTTCTTGGTATAAAAGGATGAACAGAGATGTTTTTTGTCCAATACCAATGTTTGATTTAATTTATTCATTAATTTCAGGCTATGGAAGAGATAAGTGCAAAGTATTTATGTCATGCAAAAAGATAAGGACAGAAGTTAATATGTATAATGCATGTAAACATGATACTTGATTCTGCCTAAAAGTGAGTGGGAAGATGATATTCTCAACAGGATAGTTCCATCCTGTTGAGAAATCAATATTTGCAGGTATTTGAAAAGCCATAGCAAGACCCAAACTTTTTTCCATTATAGTCAAGTTTTATTATTGCCTTAGAATAGTTCACATCTTGCTCCACTTGTGAATGAAGAGGCCAGGGCAAGAAAAACTAACGATTCAGAAAAGTTTTGGGTATGAGGGCAGAGAAGATGGAACGAGACATCTGGCTCCTGTGCTTTGAGGTCTGCCTTTTCTCACCCCGCCCAATCAGAAACTTGCTTCTCTCACTCTCTAGTAATCCAGGAAATGTTGGAAAACAATGAAAATTTGCTATAAAAAGGCACATTAAGGTCCCATATGTTATTGTAGCTTTAGTTATAGAAAACGTTATGGACAGAAGTGCATGGTCCTCTAAGTTTAAGTGTTGGCATTGGCTTAGTTTCACTTTAAAAGTCACTATCGTAACTCGGCACGTCTTGAATTCGCGCTGTGATTTATAGTTCGTCTGAGCATTGAGCCACATTGAGGCCGACAACATTATAAATACACCGTTTATGACGCGGCTTTCACAATCGCATCATTAACACCTCGACAGAAAGCCGCTGGTTACATAAGGCAGGGCAGAGGAGGCACGAGAGAGGCCTCCAGATGATACACGACCCAAAACTGTGCTCATACACATGGGGTTATGAATGGTGTTTAGGTATTACTACAGGGAGTTTGGGAAAGAATGTAAAAATAGGACAAGCTGCAGCTTATAGACACGAGCTCTGCAGAAGAAAAGATTCTGCGTGTTTTGTGGTGAGGTGATTAGAAATGGGCCAACCAACAACATTCCATAAGAAATTATGAAACCATCCAATAAGGCGATAGGTGCAAGGCAGCTTTCTTTTCAGACAATCCATCAATGAGACTATATAAGAGTGACAAAATACAATTTAATTTATTTTATGGAAAATAGTCTATAGGATAAAGAAGTGTTTTTCAACCTGTGGGCTGTGGCACGTTAGCGTGCCTTTGGAAATGATCCAACATCACCTCATTGGTCCAAATAATATGAAAAGTAAAGGAAGTGGAAAGATTAGAAAGACTTTTTGCACTTCTATATAATGCAGTAGAGCAGCCATTCCCAAACTCAGTAACACCGAGGCCCCCTTAAAAGTCTGACGGGTCTGCGTGGCCCCCCAAAATAATAACCAAGAAGACAACATTAAGAATAGGCTCTTCTGGTTATTTTATTTTGGGGAAATAGCCTCTGCTACAAACGTTGTAATACAAAAATGATTACAGTGGATTATTCAAGTCAAATAATGAACACAAATATTTTAATATTACAAACAAAACATATTCAATAATTATAACATTAAATAATTATATTTTTTTATTTTTTTATGACCTCCCGCGGCCCCCCTGCAGTACCCTCGCGGCCCACCAGGGGGCCGCGGACCCCACTTTGGGAGACACTGCAGTAGAGAATGACTTTACATTGTGAATTAAGGCTGCAGCATTTCATTTTTGTTCCAGTGTCAGCTAGCGGTGAGTCATGTGATGGTTTTCAATGAAAAAGGAGTGCCCAAAAAGGTTGTAGGACAAGGAGAAAGCTAAAACCAGTTAAATATGAAATGGTAATTCAATGTTGTGTTGTCTTTGTGTCACGCCCCAATAATTGGAAACAAATGTGCGAGACTCCAAAATATACTGCTGTACATTACATCATATATACTTTGTTGCAACTTTAATTACTTGTGACAATGCATGTCACAACAAAATTCAGTTTAGTTTGGATTCAAAAAGGTTTTGGGATCCTATAACTAAAATGTGGTGAAGTTGTAAACAAAAGAAGCAGAACTCGAGTGCGGAGTATTTTCCATACTGTGGAAAATCAAAGCCACATAACACTTTCTAGAGAATCAAGAGGTCGCCTCCAGAAAACAAATAGTAAAGATTGAAATATATATATTTAAAAACATGTAAAAAACACTAGTAGTATTTGTTATAATTACAATAATATTATTACACTGTATTTAGTCTGAATTCATTTGAAAGTCAGAAAAGCAGAAAAGGCATTTGCTCATCAGCATGAGGACCTCTCCTGCCTCTCCTCCCTCTCCTCCTCTTGTGCGAAGTCATAGAGAGTTACATGTCTAGACTTAGCAGTGACGCTTGTCAAGTAATGTCTGAACATCTTTTCTTGTTGAATTTTTTATAATACAATAAAAACTGGATTAATGTTTACAACATTTCAAGGTCTATTAAACCATTTATAAACACAAGACTAAAAGCATCAGAGAAAAATGAGAAGAAAAAAAAGGGTACAATTAGAGTAGATGGTCAGAGAGAGTGGACGTATGGCTTCGTCCATCACCATCTCAAATTATCATAACACTGCACACGACACAGGAAATATGTTCAAACACACACACAGAAATGGAACTACGGTTTCCCTCAGAACTTTTCAACCATGTCTACAATGACATGGGTTAGCTCCAGCTAAGCTCGTTCCAAAAAGGTCATAATCGAAAAAAATCTATTGTGTCCATCTCCTATTAATGTGCTGTATATACCACGTTAAATGTTAGCATGCGCCAATATCACAAGACCCGATTGATGAGAAAAAGTTATTTTGTCAGCCTTTTCCAGTATTGTCGTTACCTGAAAGTGGAGTTCTCTCATCCTCTAGGGTGGCATCACAAACCTTTGAGAATATGATATTCAACTAATTTTAAGAATGTTATAAATGCCAAGTTATCAAAGGTTGCAGCAACAGTTCAATAATAATGCAAATGTAGGGTATTTTTGTTTTATAGAATTCAAATGAGCACATATCTGATCACTGACCTGGTTTGGTTATACACGGAAAGACACCAAAGGCATATTGAATACTGACAAATTGATATAAAACAATATATTGATGTAGCATTGGTTGATGGAAGAACTGTTTAATAATTTTTAGTGCTAAATTTGATGTCAATACGCAATGTACAACTTTGAATGCCTTTAGGTCTTTGAATTTCACCTTAGTCTGCGATTCAACACTGGCTTTGTGTTGAAACATGCGTGGGTAGCAACTAATTTGCTAATCAATGTGGCAATTATCTTTTCTGATTAGTCATTAGGCAGAGAGTTATACCCAAATAAGAAAGTCCCCAAATACATCAGGGATCTCAAGGATTTTTCCACATCAAGGGGGTGAGCGTGAAGTATTACAAGTCATTCCGGAACCAGCCCTAACCCTAAACCCTGCACCTCCACAACACAACCCTAATCGTAACATTAACTTTAACCTAGGGCTGGGCGATATGGCTGAAAACTATATCACGATATAAGTCATTCATATCGGTCGATAACGATATATATAGAGTTTTTTTTACATAAATAAATATATTTGTGGTGTGGGCTAACCAACCTTAGCAGCCTTGTTTACAGTCGCGGGGCGATGAGGCTGGAGAAATATGTTCACACTGTGTCCCTCGTTGTTAGTCCTGGTTTAATCCTGGTTTTTTATTCCTGGTTTAGCTCCTGGTTTAGCTGTTTGAGGGTCTTGTGTCCCCGTGGCCGCTCCGTGTGGCTCTCTGTGCCGCACATGCTTCCCGAGGAAAAAGTTAATCTCTTACTTTCGCCGAATACATCGTGTCTGTCTACTGCCTCTGCCGCCGCACATGTTATTCCGCTCACGTACGTGCATAACCATTGACACGGCATTGAAACACGAGCTATAGATCCATGGACGCCACGCATGCTGCGGTTGTTGTTGTTTTTGCATTTCCCACAAAGTTTTGCGGTTCCTGCTCGGCTGTTATTGGTCGAGAAGCCTCCGCCTACATCCCCCACAATGCCATGCGCTTATGAGTCGGCTTTACTTCCGGTGTTTTCTTCCTGTTTTTCCTGACGGAGTTAAGTTAAACTATCGAACATTCTATCGACCCCATTCTCTATTGATATCGAACACATGTCTATCGCGATATATATCGTTATCGTTTTATCGCCCAGCCCTACTTTAACCCAAAAGCATTAACACTGCAGTCACTTATGAGAGGCAAAAACATGTAAGTCGAAACAGTGATAGAACAAAACAGACTTTTACATTGTTGTAATTTTAGTCTTTTTCCCTTCAGAAATGTAAATCAATATGTATAAACTGCATGTAGTGCTTAAATTGGCATGGTAATCAATAATTGTTAGATTAAATTGATTGTAAAAAATAATGCATTCTTTTTTTACACCTTTATCAATCCAGTTCTGGGTCAGGGGGGGTGACTATGAGAGCTGCCACCCAATGCTCATAGCACCAGTATCAAAATAATAATATACAGAAAATAAGTAGGGTATTTTACAAAATAAATCATTACATAAATCAACTTAACAAAAGAAAAAGGGCACATAATACAATTCACTAACTATTGACGACAAGGGGCGACAATCTTACACATAGATTGCAGGAGCCACCATTAGAGAAGCACTAGCACAGCTGGCCTCAGATACGTACCCAGGCCTGGAGCCGCTCACCAGAGGCAGTGCAGGTGAAATAAGCCTGTGACACATCCAGGCTCAGGCCATGAGCACAGGGACACACCTCCCACACACACCCAGTCTCCACTCTGACCAGAACAACAAAGGCTTACACTCGTGTCCAGTGCCTGATCCCCCTAGTCTGGCTGAAAGAGCAGGGTGTGTTCTCACTCACACAGCATTGGAGGAAAAAACAATTAGCGCTGGTGAGTTCCCTGGACTCTTTATTAATTATTAATCTTTATTTGAAGTCTTATTTGACGAGCATGTATCACCAGAATGATTGACAATTGGGAGGACCAATAGTCTTGATGATCCCGGAAGTAAAAAAATCCTCCTATGTACCTTTTATTAGGATAAGTCCCACTTAGGTTTCAGAATAACTTTTTTGGGATAGTCTCAGACACTGTAAGGGATGAGCTTTTGTAAATGTTTTAGTGGTAGGGAATACCGGAACGCCAGAGGGAAATCTACGCAGACACAGGGAGAACATGCAAACTCCATAAGAAAAGCCCTGCCTGGGGGTGGAATCGAACCCAGGACCTTCTTGCTGTGTATGTATAATATTAGACATAACTACAAGTACTGTAATAAGTAAATAGATTAATGGAAATGAGAGCTGCATTGGGTGGCAGCTCTCATTGCCACCCACCGACCCAGAGATGGACTAATAAAGGGGTTGAAAATAAATGAATGGAAAAAAAAAAAAAATGACATTTTGATTTAGTAAACAGTCCCATGTCGTGTGATATGGGATAATGCACTAAACAACCAACAGATTAGTCAAAAGAACTAGCAAACTAATCAATAATCAAAAAATCTTTAATTACAGCCCTACTTGAACACAGAAGGCAATGCTGGACCTGGGGTACCTAACAAGCGTCCAATAGTGACTCCCAGGACTCATTAACACCAGGACTCCCAAAATTCTGCTACTACTAAAAGTCCCAGAGCAGTCATTTTGATGGCTCCCATGACATTCTGAAAACATTTGAGTTCTCCAAACGGTTTTCAATTCATGCTAAAACTGGTGAATAAAAATGAAATACAGCCAAATCAAATACTAAGTGCTGCAGGTAAACAGAGTGTAGTCATGGTAACCAGCATTTGCTCCAAGCTGAGATGGCTTTGAACCAGTCTCAAACCAGTCTAGGATGAGAATTTCCTAAAAATAAGTACATTGGAAAAAAACTACATATTAGACAAAGAAAAAGACAAAGTTATGAAGACCAAAAATGCACATGAGCCGAGTAATTATACATCCAGCCGTCAAATTACTGAGTTACTGAATTTTGAGGACTTCCAAAATTCGCCCAAAGTATGTATAGTTTTTCACCAGATCCGTGAATAGAAAATAATTTGTTTTTTTTGTTAAAAGTGCTAAAACTGGTCATTATAACTGAAACTGAAACACAGCAAAAAAAGTCTAATACTAACTTCTGACAGCAAAAAAATGTGTTGCTATGGTAACTAACATTTGATATTCTCTGATGACAAATGTGTTCAAAGGTAAAACCACTCACATATCGAAAGTAAAAGATAATTTCAGAATAAAAAAATAATAATGACATACGTAAAAGATACAGGACAAGTCATAAAGTTATGAAGACCAAGAACGCACATGAGATGAGGAATTGCACGTCCAAAAGTAAAAACCGTCAGATTGACTGCTCTGGGAATACTAGTGTCAACATAATAAGCAAATACTTGGTCCTCGGAAGTAGTAACGCAGGAGGTTTTAAGGCAACAACAACACTGCGCAGAGCCCATTAGCTTCAATAACAACTACGATCTCCTGTGGGTTAAAAAAATAGACTAAAAGCGAAAACAAATGGTCGTTTAGCAGCACGTAAACAAACAGAACGAGTAAAGCTAAAGTCTGGATAGAAAGGGAGTTACAGCCGTGTCTAGCAGAGAGCAACATCCAATGAAAGATGGCGACCTCCGGCGTGATTCCGCGGATTCCCCAACCCCCATCGCTTCGAACCGAGCTAAAATGTGATTAGCACTGAAGCTAACACGCACAACATTGTCAACAAGACCCGCAAACGTGTCGTGGGCGCGAGTAAAAACAGAAATCACACGTAATCGCCACTCACCTGTCCACTATCCCTGCGCGGCGATGCAAATAGTTTCAGTGGCAGATGCTTTTGGGGCTGGACTGAGGCCCTGTGTTGGCTTCAAGGCTAAATACGCAGGGTATTAGCTAGCTAGCAGGCTAAATCGAGCACGCTTAGGAGGGAACAACCAGGCTTACCAGCGATCAAACCCACGGCAGACACACGTCGACTTCACGGGGAGATATCCACGGGCAGTCCGGGGAGTGCAGACCAGATGACGCCCCGGTGAACTGGCTGAGATTCCTGGCTAGTAGTTCGGGGTTAGCTTCGCCTGTCAACTTTGGGCTGGCTAAGTCTGGCGCCTGCGGTCTGCCGAGGAGGAGATGGAAGTAGCGGCGATAGAATGGGGTTTAAAAGGGAAGGGGGAGTCCGAAGATGACCCGGGAGATGGTGGAGTTGAGAGGAGAAGAGCGTGTCGAAGCCTTTAGGTCGAGCAAACACACGGTGGTAAGAGCTAAAGGCAGAGCGGGAGGGGATTTAGGAAATGGAGAAGTGTTTCCTTTCCCTTTCGAGAGCCGCGCACAGATCTACTCTAGAGAAGACGGGTCACTCCACCACGGACAAGTCCATAATCTAATATAGGGGTCTCCAACCTTTCCCCTTGGAGAGCTACTCCTCTCCAACTCCTTTTAGAAAGTTGACAAAATGTTGTGCTGATTTGAAAACATTTTGACATTCCTAAAACAATGGAACAACCAGCTTTAGACTTATTACCAGCACGTATATAGCAAATGTATTACATGTTCTATTGGAAAATCTTCTTTGAAAACCGTCAACATTTTCTTGAATGAATTTAGCCAAATAGGGGCAACTTAAAAACAAAATGTGTAAATTTGTTGTTGCATAATGGCAAAAAAAAGAAGTTTGAAATTTCCCAAAAATGGCAATATGTTATTTATTTAGTCTTTATTTGAAGGGACAATGAACAGAGCTGTTAAGATCAAAGACAGACATGTTTTACACCAGATTATAGCTAAACAGCTAGTTTCCATCTGCAGTCCCTGGTTACATAAATAGAATACATGGATACAGTATGTGCGATTCATCCAATAGAACACGTAATACATTTGCTATATCTGTGCTGGAAAAAAGACTAAAGCTGGTTGTTCCATTGTGAAAATGTTCTAAAATCAAGATAAAAATGACTTAATCCATTGTACTATCCATATTCTCATTTGCCACTTTAGTCGAAACTGCTATACCAGGGATCTTCAACCTTTATTATCAAAAGAGACATTTTGCGACCTCTTCAGCCAAATGAAAATTGAAACCTAGAAGATACAACACAATTTATAAAGTTGTATGTGTTTTGCCGGTTACAAGGTTGTACATGGTGTCTAACATAAAAAAGATAAGCTGGCAGATTTCAATACAGCTGAATAAAACATTTAGCTGAGGGTGGGAATCAATAAGTGTTCATCTTCATCCCACTCCTTTTCAAGAAGCAGAGAATTTGTTTTGTTTTACTATCAGTGTTATTACGAGCACTGTTGTTGTTTTTACATAGAAACACTTTTTCATTGTGTGCTTGAAATAAACAAACAAAACAAAACAAAAATCAGTGGAACAAGATTGTTATCTGTGCTCATTCTTTATTACTTTCTTTGTAGTAATAACACTTAAGTTATTGCACAGGGGTATGGTCCCACTGGAGCTGTTGGAACAGAGCATGCACCTAAAGCATCCAATGGAAGTAAAGAACAAACTTCTGGACTATATTTTCTATGGTACTGTTCTATAGTTTGTCCGTATTTTGGTTTCTTCATGTTTTAGTGTGATTTTTGTCAAAAACAATCAAGGGTCTATTGATGTCACATACAGGTGCTGGAGGCTCCGTGGCCTTCTGCATGAGTAGGAGTCAGAGGTATCTGAATGCTCCAGTCATAAATAATCCATATCAAGGTCAAAAGAGCCATTACAGCGAGCCGACTCCAGAGACACACGAGGTTAAGGCAGTGTTTTTCAGTGTGTTGTGGTACGTTAGTGTGCCTTGAGCGAATGTTTGGTGTGCCTTTGTAAATGATACAATATCACCTATTTGGTTAAAATACCATGAAAAGTAAGAGAAAGAGAGTATTAGAAAGACTTTTGTCTGCCCTTGTTGATTGTTTTCAATGGGAAAAGTGTGCCACGGCTCAAAAAGGTTGGGGAGCACTGGGTTAAGGTATACTTTATTGTCTCCTTTGGGAAAGTATCCTCTGCATTTGGAGCATCCTACAATGTCACCAAAGCAAAATTCAGGATCAGTGGTCGCCAGCTGACTCTTTTCTATGATGTGGATGCTTGGCTCAATCAGGACTGCCGGAACTGGGGAATTTTACATGTTGTGCATGTTGTTAGAGGTAGGCAAAACCGGAGCAACTGGAGGAAACCCAGGCAGACATTCCTCTCAAGAAGATTCTTTTCCGACTGGATTCAAACCCAAGAAATGCTGAGAACCAAGCGTGCTAACTACTCAGCCACATGCTGCTCTTGACTGTAGACTATATACTATAATATATATACTAAAGACTATGCTATACTATGGATCAGTTATTGTCAACTCACATGATTATAATAAGTGATTAAGTCAATTATAAAATATTATGTATAGACATACATAAACATCTGGAGTAAATTGAGGTGTCAATTGATGATATTAGTAAAGATGAGGGAGACCACAGTTCTGATTCAATCATTCTTTGAGTCTGTGAAGGAGACGTTTGTTTGTTTTGACCAGAACCAAATTAAAGGCTTCTTTAGCTGTATTGATCTCTGAAAATTCAGAAAACAGAGTACCATTGCACACTCAGCTCTGATGTCCAATCTTTTTTATTTTGTCATGACGTTTTGGCTTTATGCCTTCATCAGATCATGTTTTTCTTTTTCTTTTGACCACATAATACTCTCTGAAAATCACCCAGCCTGATTTCCAAGCAGGAGTGAAGTTAGAACTTGTTTGGCCATATTCAGCATGCATCGTCCACTTGCTCATGAGAGCAGAACAGTCTGTAATACAGTCTAAATACTGTAGTTTTTCCCCAAACACAGTATATTAACAAGTTGTTTCAAAAAAGCATTCTGAAGAAGTATTTATTATTGTTAAATCGTCTTGTTCTGGCAGGTCAGATTTGAATGACATGAGCTCAGAGCAGACAGAGTGAGAGCTCCTGTATTCCTCTGGTCTTTGGTGCAGTCGCGAGCTGTCACAGAGCGCTCGTGCTGCCTCCTCACAGCGGGGCTCCTGATTGGTTGAGGAGAGCGGGGGGCGCACGCGGATACACTCGTGATGTGAGGGTGGGCGTGGTGCTTCACACCGCTCACACACACGCGCATATGGGCGCGCACACGCACACACACATACATATGAACACGCAAGCGCGTAATAAATAAAAATAATACATTATTTTTTAATCGTTGTTTTTTTGTGGTTGTAACATGCGCAAAGGTTCAAGCCGTATTAACACTTTCGCAAAGCAAAATTATACATGATTTTGTTGTTAAACAAAAAAACTGTGGCAAAACGTCTTAAGTTCAAAAAATATCACTATACAAGCCTGACATTAATATTTTCATACATATTTTTTCTTTTATTTACTTTTGTTATTGATTTTAGTAATCCTCCTTCAGGGCTCCACCCTTTGTCTGTTTCACGTTTCTCAACAAATCTGGCACCTCAATGGTTAATACATTGAGGAACCCCCTTTTGCTGCAATCACAGCAGCCACTCTTTTAGGGCATGACTCTACAAGCTTTGCACATCTATTCTTACTTGTACAATGCCATAATTTTTTTGCAGGCTGGAGGTGCACAAACTCCAAACCTGATCTTAAGAGCCTGATGTTAGCTTCCAAAAACCTTAACAGACATTTCAATTAAACTGAAAAATCTCATACGCCTCGCGTCCCCCATCAATCATTGCAGTTCTTCAAATGGCCAGCAGAAGAAAATGTGTTCAATTGTTAGGGCATCAAAAACCCTGAGGCCAACGGTTTTCAACATTGGCTTTCTGTTCTTCACTTGTTCACAAAGATCAGAATTGCCTCAAGAACAAATGAGCTGTGGATGTCAAATGTCCAATTTACAAAGCCATAATTATGCTGATGATACCAATTATACGAGCCAATCCCTGTTGATTATTTTTAGTTCAAAATGTCTATGTACTGACAATATCAGCAAATGAATCAGAGGACACTTCCTACAACTAAATTCTAATAAAACTGAAATGATGATAGATGAAGAGAAGGAGGTGATCTGGAAGTACAAAACGTGGCATACCGGTAATATAAAAGATATTTTATCCTTTAAATGGATGCCAACGCGTTTAGACCACAGTGACCGACAAACACACAGAAGAACAAAAGGAGCAAAGAAAGAGAAGGCACATGTGGCTCTCGCAAGTGAAGAGATAGGCCTTTATGGTCCACACAAACACACACATTTGCAGTGATGCCATACTGGACCTAGAACTGCCTGTTATCGTGTACCCAGGCAACCTAAACTATAAAATTGAAGCCTTATTATTATTATTAACCTTTTAAATGGGCTTAAAATCTGCTGAATGATCCAGGATTGATCTGACACCTGAGGTTCTTCTGTGTAACTGCTCCTGAGAACTGCAAAGTCTGTACAGACAATAAAGACTTAAAACATGTATTACAATATATAGCCTTCACACACAATTTTTCCCTCATCAAACCTAAAAAATATTCTATTCAACTCTATTCAGACAGAAGAAAATGCATGCCAAAACCTCCTTATTGTTTGAACATGTTTGTTGCAGTGACGAAAGATAGAAATTGTCAACCATTTTGCATGGTTCATTTGATCAAGTAAATTACACACATTTCTTACTGCACGTTGTCTGGAGGCTTATGTTCAAAAATGCGAGTCATTAACCCTGCAAACTCATGAAAAATATATCATAAAATTAAAAAATATAGACAAGATAAAACAGCAAGGATTAGGTTTCATATACAACATGACATAAACATACATCATTTCAAATTGTGCTAAGGTTGTTATTTTCCGTTTCAATTACTATTCAATGTATTTTTCTTTTTTTTTTTTACTTTGAACCGGTTGAAAAAAATCTCTTGCTCTTCTGCATATGTCCAGTAGAGAGCGCTAAAGCTCCACACTTGCACAGCGTGTTTACTTTTGAAAAAATTCCTTTTTCACCATCAAAACAAAAACATGTTGACTTTTCATGGTCACTGAGTTTCTAATGTGTGTTTGGTACAGTCTGTTTCAGGTGATATGGTTGTTTCAGGATGGGGAATGTACATTTATATATAACATATACAGGGCACCAGTGTATTTGGAAACCACACCTGTGTTTCTTGCAGAAATGTCCCAGTTCTTCCTACCTTTTACTATTTTTGTTAACTGTCACCAGTCAACTATCATATAGAGTAAACAGTAGAAAGAACGTTAAGACATAAAAATAATACGGTGAGTTTGTTCATCAAATAATTAGCGAATAATGAAAAATGTATTGGTGCCTGCCCTCCAAAGTATGTGTACAGTATTAGGCGCAGATCATACCATAATGGCTCACATCCATACTTATATGAGAGGTCAACTCTTTTTTTTGTCAAATAACAAATATACTTGTCTGTTGGTCAGTGTCAGAAATACTGGGACAATTTTTTTTTTCTCCACACAAATAAGCAAAGCTCAGCCATGCCTCTAAGTGTTTATCGTCATTCTCTCTGCTGGTATATATGACAGAATGGTATGTGAGTCAGGCAAGGCTTTAAGTGTCTCAAATAAATGTATTGTCTGTCAATTATTCTACCATAATGCATTTTACTTTTTTACTTTTGTGCTGCCTGTCTGCTCCCTCTACAGAATCAAACTTTCGGCGGACATTCAATTTTATTCTAGTATCTGTGCTTTTTCTTGAGTAAATAGACGGCCATGGGTTTGATCCCATGTCTGGCTGGATGGTTTCCTCCGGCCGCTCCGGTTTTCTCCACCGCCCAAAACATGCAACAGTATGTGTGGAGTGAGTGATGGTGGTGGTAGGAGGGGCCGATGGCACAGACTGGCTGCCTCACATCTGACACCATCAAGCATGAAGTGTGTGAAGAGTTCATTGCAGCGCTTAGAGAGACTTCTACAAGTGCAAGGCATTATTATTACTATTATTTTTATTCCTATCTTTATTATTATCAAGAGTAAGAAGCTATGTTTGCCATTTCTGATCAAAATAAAACAGTCATACCAGGAATTCCTAAAGTCTGGTACATCCTTGTGCCAAGTTCATCTGTCATCAAACAATTACTCAAATGTAAACACCAATGGGAGTGTTTAGCATTCATATTCCTCAGACGATGAGCATTAGGGTTGTTTTATTATCAATAGATAAAGAGGGTGTGACAAGACATCTCCTAACTATTGCAGTTTTATGTGTCTGAACCATTTTATTGCTTTGCATATACAGCCAGTGGAAAAATGTTTTAATAGAAATAAAGTTTCTTTCTTTCTTAAAAATGAAATAAATACCAAATATTCTACTAATGAGCTCCATTTATTCTCATGTTTGTGATTTTCTCGGGGAAATCCAAAATCAAATATCTCATTCTTTAGTTGACGAGGATGTCATCGATCGACTTAAACAACCAACGACTAACAGCCCTAAATAGCACGTTTAATTGCTATCAATCGATATGGAAAAAAGCAACATGTTGTCTGTCCGTAAACACTTTTGAATGTGCCCGGGGAGCCGCGCATGCGCACTGCTTGACATTTTCGAGTGGGGTTTGAACAGGAAGGCAGACATGTTTGAGCTGCTGCGGGGAAAGAAAATCGTTCATCGCCTGCTCGCGTCTCTCTCGGACACCGATCCTCCCCGGGCTCTTTGTGTGCACTTTTGGGGCCAAGCAGATCCGCATATTGAAGGAGAAGACGCTCGTAACGCGATGACAATGGACGGGTCGCGGCGCACGGATCTCACTTTGACGCTATAGCGAAACCGCGTTCAGACACATTTGTGAGAAGCAGAAGTTTTTTCCAGCCACTTCTACTTTTGAGCTGTCACAGTCGCTCGAGCTACTTCACAAAAACTTGGGACATACCTGGAAACTGGCCTGGATTGTATATTTCTTGTCACCCTGCTGATCAAGTGGACATTTCTTGGATGTTTTAATTGTCTTTTGTTCTGGATGCTGCTATGTTTTAAGCCCTTATCCTCTGGCATCCTGCGGACTAATCTGCCGCCGCGTTTATCTATTGCCACTGAAGTTCCCAATCAACACTTGGACACATATCTTCTGACACCGATCATGTGGCTTTTGTACATCCAGCGCGATCTTAAACGTTTTATTGTTGGCGAAAGCACCCGGAGAACAATGTGTTTTCTTTGAATCGCAAAGTTGGGAGGCAGACGGAACATTGGGTTAGCTTCCGCAGGCTGCTAAAGTTAAGCTAGCCTCGCCGAAAGCTGTTTTTTTGTAAAGAATTGAGCGACTGGACTGATTTCAGCTGTCAAAATGGAACCCATGGAGGCTCGTTTTGAGAAAATCGATGCCATGTTGAAGGACCCGAAGTCGGAAATCAATACGGATTGTCTTTTGGTAAGTTTGCTGCTTGCTAGCACAGGCTAAAGTTGCTAGCATTGCAGCCATTCGGGGTCAGACTACCGCTTTGAGATGTGTCTGTGAAATGTCATGTTTCCAGTAGTGTTTTGATCGTATTTGCTGTGGTATAGTTATAAAATATACATCATTTCACATTCAAACAACAAGTTTTTTGAATGTGCACATGCTAGTTTACCTTAGCATGAAACCATAGACAAATGCAAGGCAGTGTAGGCAACATGTACTTCTTAAATATATCGTTTTTTTTTCTAACTCCCGATAACGATATTGTCACGATATCTTTAAAATCAATAATTTTTACACAAAATGATCTGTAATGTTTTGCTGCCAGGGCATCTATACAGTAGATATAGACAGTGTAGATCTAAATAGAAGCTTCACACTTCTTTTCAAAACATACACAAACATGTGTTAACATGTATAAACATTAAAATCAAATTCAAGTAACACAGAAAAAACACATCCAAAAAGGCTCAATATTTATTAAATGTACAAATAAAGCAGTGATTGGCTTTTTAGGCACACATTAGACCAAATGGGCATCTGTCCTTCTCTAATTGTAATATGTATGTAAAAAGAAAAAGAACGATAATACAAAAAAGCATATCTTCAAATTGACTTTCACAATATTATTGTCTACGATATATTTTGCCCACCCCTACTTCTTGTTACTTGTAATCACATATCTTCCATACGATAATGTGAGTTACTATACCACTCCAAGCTTTGCATAGACATTATAACTGTTTTATCTATTTGTTATTATAGTGTCTATGCTATGCTGTTCATTCTTTACAATACTCTTGGCAAATTATTGTTATGAATTCGCTTATTGGCGAGTTTAGGATGGCTTTAAACACCACTAAACAGTATTTACGTGAAGTGTGTCCTTGAATGTAATTGGGTAGAAGGATGTGGAGCAAGAATGTGCAGCTCTCTAGACAAGTTCATCTTGAAAAATGGTAAACAAGCCCGTCATTCAAGACTGTCACTGTCTCAAAACAAAATTCACCAATGGAAACGGCTTGCCTCACATTTTTGCTCTGAAAGAAATTTACTCATATATTTGCTTAACCACTATATTGTTATGAATTGTGGCTTCAGTATGTTTCCATTGCATACAAATATAAGGTGTTTTATTTATTGAGTATAACTTCTGTCAATTACTAATGTCATCTTTCTCTTTAAGTTGTCTTAAAACAATGTAAATTCTAAATGCTAAATTGCTTGTGCCACCAAAGCAGGAAACACAAGAGATATACAATTTGATGTGATATAATTCAACTGTAAGGAAACATGTTCGAGTTTCCATTATAATATTGAACAAGAGGCTGTTTGGTTGGTCATGAGACTTAGCCTCGTCATTTCATCATACATAGCATGATGCATTGGATGACTCTAATGAAATTCTTTGTCCCAATTTGATTTATTTTCTCAAGTCTGTACTTCTATTTATAGTTTGACTTCAAAGTTCAATTTTTTGGTTAGAATTTGATTTGGGAATTTCTGCAGTGGCGTGTTTGTATATGACAGAAATGATTAGTTATTTTCTGAAGCGACTGTCATCCATATTTTTGTGATTTTTACCTCTTCATCTGACTTCAAACCCATTGTTGTTAACGTTCTCCCTACTTCCTGCTTGGTGGCTTTTGTGTTGTGTCTGCTCTATCTGAAGTGGAGGAGCGTGGAGGAGCCTGTTGTAACCTGCCTTGGTTCATCAGAAGTTGTAGTTGGCCCCGACTGCTTCCTGTTGGTGGCAGACAACTCTATAATGACTTTTTATGTGTGGGAAAATGCAGGTGAGCGCTTCCTTCCACGTGCTACTCAAGTTAGCATTGTTACGAGTGCCGGCAACCCCAGGAACTGACTCACGGCTGCAGGATGCTGATGATAGTGGCTTCGGTCATGTGTGTGTGGTCACGTCTTGTTTATTTTGACTATGGTGACTGTCGCTAAGTGTGTGCTTCATGTGGAAGTGCTTCAACATAATAATCTTGTTCTTGACTTTACTGATGAGACAGATTTTCAAAATGTATTTATTTATATTTATTTATAGTGTGATAAGAGGTTACAGCAAAGGATGCTTAGTTGGTCGAGTCAGGCCATGCTTTTGTTTATTCTGAGCTATGTGCCTTTGTTGAGCGATATTCAGTATAGATCCATTACTATTCAATGAATCATGCATTACGGCACTTTTGTTGTGAATAATTTGCAGTTATAACAAAATGAGAAATTCTGGAAATTGTGAAAAACTTTGTTACTCATAAATGCTTCAGTGATCGCTTCAGTGATCACTTCCTACTTTTCAGGAAAAAAATAGTGAATATTCAAGCATTTTGTTTTGTCTTGAGTAACTATTATAAAAATGATCACATCCAGCTGTTTTGGTCGATTGTAATCCTCATGGGGAATTCTTTCTCATTCATAAAACTTGACAATGGCTCACACTTCCTGTTTGCTTTTACTGTGTCAGTGTCCGCCCCCTAACTTCAGCAGAGCTTGTGTTCGGCATCACAGTGTGGAGGCATTGGATGCAAATTCACAACTGGCGTTCTGTATTTTTCTTACCTGATGGCACCAGCGGAAGCCTTTTATGGACATTTTGATTACCACGCCTATGCTGACCAGACATAGACTTGTATGAGAGTTAACTTATATGATGAGAGTATTGTGGAATTTCTGATAATTATCAACCAGGCTCAATAACTACCAAAACAACTGTCTCAAAGTGAGATTGGTGACAAATTAATCAATTAATTGCAACTAATCCATAATTTTAAATGCTTATCAAGTAATTCAGTAATCATTTTTTGAATTTACACAGAATACAACATGTTGGGACAGGTTTTATGACTCGTAAAATGTAATTACAGCAGAATTAAATAGAAATGTGAGAAAAGGTCAACATTTATTTTATTATAACTTTTCTTGATGAATATGTTGAGTGGCATCTCTTTCAAATGTATGGAAAGCGCTACAGTCACTGGCTTGTGTGATACAAACAATGAATTATTATCAAAATAGTTTCTGAAAGCCCTTATCCAAACATTCAGCCCATTTTTCCCCATAAATGGCTTGTTACACAAATATTTATGAGTAATATCGTCATCATATGACGTGGGCAGTCCCTCCTGTGGGCCCACCACCTGCAGAGGGGTCCGTGGTGGCGCGGTGCTGAGAGGACTGGGCGGCAGTCGAAGGCGGAGACCTCGGCGACCCAGTCCGCACACACAACATCTGGCTCTTGGGACGTGGAACGTCACCTCACTGGGGGGGAAGGAGCCCGAGCTCGTGGGGGAGGTTGAGCGATACCGACTAGAGATAGTCGGCCTCACCTCCACACACAGCTTGGGCTCTGGAACCCAACTCCTTGAGAGGGGTTGGACGCTCCACTTTTCTGGAGTTTCCCGCGGGGAGAGGCGGCGAGCTGGGGTGGCCATTCTCATTGCCCCCCATCTCAGCCGCCATGTGTTGGAGTTCTCCCCGGTGAATGAGAGGGTCGCGTCCCTCCGCCTCCGGGTGGGGGACAAGTCTCTCATTGTTGTGACGGCCTACGGGCCTAACAGCAGTGCAGAGTACCCGGCCTTCTTGGAGTCCTTGGGAGGGGTACTGGACGGTGCACCGCCCGGGGACTCCGTTATTCTCCTGGGGGACTTCAACGCCCATGTGGGGAGTCGCCAGTGACACTTGGAGAGGGGTGATCGGAAAGAACGGCCCCCCTGATCTGAACCCGAGCGGTGTTCAGTTGTTGGACTTCTGTGCCAGTCACAGTTTGTCCATCACGAACACCATGTTCGAGCACAAGGGTGTCCACCAGTGCACGTGGCACCAGGACACCCTAGGCCGGAGGTCGATGATCGACTTTGTTGTCGTATCATCTGACCTTCGACCGCGTGTCTCGGACACTCGGGTAAAGAGAGGGGCGGAGCTGTCAACCGATCATCACCTGGTCGTGAGTTGGATCCGCTGGCAGTGGAAGAAGCCGGTCAGACCTGGCAGACCCAAGCGTATAGTGAGGGTCTGCTGGGAACGTCTCGCTGAGCCCCCTGTCAGACGGACTTTCAACTCGCACCTCCGGGAGAGTTTCTCCCAGGTCCCGGCGGAGGAGGGGGACATGGAGTCCGAGTGGATCATGTTCTCTGCCTCAATCGCCGTTGCGGCGGCTCGTAGCTGTGGTCGCAAGGTCTCTGGTGCTGGTCCCGGCGGCAACCCCCGAACCCGGTGGTGGACACCGGCAGTAAGGGATGCTGTCAGGCTGAAGAAGGAGTCCTATCGAGCCATGATGGTTCGGGGGACTCCTGAGGCAGCTGTCCAGTACCGGCAGGCCAAGCGTGCCGCGGCCCGGGCTGTTGCAGAGGCAAAAACCCGGGACTGGGAGGAGTTCGGAGAGTCCATGGAGCATGACTATCGGTCGGCCTCGAAGAGATTCTGGCAAACCATCCGGCGCCTCAGGAGGGGGAAGCAGTTCTTTGCCAACACCATGTACGGTGCGGGTGGAGAGCTGCTGACCTCGACTGGGGATATTGTCGGGCGGTGGAAGGAATACTTTGAGGTTCTCCTCAATCCCCCCGTCACGTCCTCTGTTACAGAGGCAGAGGCTGAGGATGTTGGGGCGGATACATCCATCTCCCTGGCTGAGGTCACCAAGGTGGTTGGTAGCCTCCATGGTGGCAAGGCTCCGGGTGTGGATGAGATCCGCCCTGATTATCTAAAGTCTCTGGATGTTGTAGGACTGTCTTGGCTGACACGTCTCTGCAACGTCGCGTGGCGATCGGGGGCAGTGCCAATGGAGTGGCAGACCGGGGTGGTGGTCCCTCTCTACAAGAAGGGGGACCGGAGGGTGTGTTCCAATTATCGTGGGATCACACTCCTCAGCCTCCCCGGTAAGGTCTACTCCAGGGTACTGGAGAGGAGGTGACGACCGATGGTCGAATCTCGGATCCAGGAGGAGTAGTGTGGTTTTCGTCCCGGTCGCGGAACACTGGACCAGCTCTATACTCTCCATCGGATACTCGAGGGTTCATGGGAGTTCGCCCAACCTGTCCACATGTGTTTTGTGGATTTGGAGAAGGCGTTCGACTGTGTTCCCCGGGGTGTCCTTTGGGGGGTTCTCCGGGAGTACGGGGTCGGGGGTCCTCTGCTGAGGGCCATCCGATCCCTGTATGACCGGAGCCAGAGCTGTGTTCGCATTGCCGGCAGTAAGTCAGACCTGTTCCCGGTGAATGTTGTTTATAGTTCTAAAGAGTGCACGTGTGGCTTTTAATACAACGGGTGAACTCTGCAGATTCTGAGCTTTAAAATGGGGTATGACATGTCTATAATGGGTGAAGTTTGACTAAATGAGTTGGTGGCAAAAACACTAATTTAATAACTTAATTTTTTACATATTTTAACGCTGAGATTTGAGTTCAATTTGATGTATTTTTGTATCCCCCTCAATCACAGCAGTACTCATCTCGGAGGACTTTACAAAACCGTTGAATTCGCCAACACAGATCAGAGAATCAAACAGTTCAAACCCAAGAAATGCACGATAAAAAAGAAAAACACACACAGAGGCATTGGTCCATAATCCTGAATGTTTTGGAAAGGAGGGTCCTGTCCTTAAACTCTATCCGCCCTCTTAACTTTGGTGCGTTCTTTTTATAGCCTTCTGTAGAGTGCTCTCTTGGAAGAAAACTAAAAAAGTAAAAGAAAAAAACCCCATGGAAACTCATTCTCCCATCCTGTTGCAGAAAGGACCAATTAAGCTCACCTTCTCGTGCTCGCAGGCTGCATTTTTACCAGCGGGGACACAGTGGGGCGTTGTTCCCCTCGCGCCCCCCCGCCTCTGCCACAGCTCCTGATCACTGAATGGAGGCCTTCTGCCCGCTGCACGCACTGCCACCCAGAACCCCACCCACATCTTAATAAAATTCCATCCTAATCAAATAACCTCTTGTGTAGTTTGACTGGCCTGGAGTTTGCTGCTCCTAACTAATCTTGACTGCCTTTTTAATGGTCAATCAGTTAGTGTTCCAATTCAATTTATTCTAGTATAGCACAACCATTGAATTCGCCAACACAAATCAAAGAATCAAACCGTTAAAACACAAGAAAGAAAACAAAAACACATCTTAGTATTGGTCCAGAAGGGGCAGATGACCAATGTCTTTGAGTGTTTATTAATGTCCATATATGAACTTGATAAACTATAGGGGTATCTTTATTATAACTTGTCTAGAAATCAGTACGGGCGGCACGGTGGCTGAGTGGATAGCACTCTCGCCTCTCAGCAAGAAGGTCCTGGGTTCGAATCCCGGTCGGACCAGGGCCTTTCTGAGTGGAGTTTGCATGTTCTCCCCGTGTCTGCGTAGGTTTCCTCCGGGTACTCCGGTTTCCCCTACCACTAAAAATATGTCCAATAGGTCTGGCATGTGCCTCCTGTACTGGCGACCCTGCTCCCATCTCTGTGTGGAGTGAGAGACAAATGCCCAAAAATGAACAATTGTAAACCGCTTTGAGACTCAGATCTGCAGTGAAAAGGCGGTATATAAATAAAAACTTACTTACTTACTTACTTACAGTAGTTTATTATTTAAAAAAAACGTTGAAACAAAAGCCTTTTTAGAATGATAATTAAAACAAAAAGAATATATATAAAGTATAGTGATTTTAGAAAATACCTTTTGCTATTACTGCTATAAGCAATAGCTATTTCATATTAGAATTATGGCTAGTTTCATTATGGATATTTTAGTGGTAAGGGGAAACCGGAGCACCTGGAGGAAACCAAGAGCAGAAGGAATTGGTGAAAGTACTTGATAAATTAGGGTATCTGATAATAACTTGTCTAAAATTCTATAGTTTATTATTAAAAAACGCAGGTACAAAATCCATAATAATAAAAAGAACATTATATAAAGTATGGTATTTATGAATTTTAACACATTGGTTGAGCATCATATTACCGGTAACTTGTTGGGAAATTTCAAAGCGAAACTCATTCTATAACGCATTCATTTGTCTTATTTCTCATAGCCATGTTGGACTGTTTTCGCTGTCGTACAAAAATAACTTTGAATATTGATCATGAAGTCTGACCCAAATTATTGTGATAAAGATAGCTTGCGTCTTGGATGATTCTATTTTTATTCTTGCACTTGTGACCATATCTGCTTGTCAAACTGCTGTAATACCAGGCGTCAAAGATGCCTAGTCTGTAGAAAGGCACCTCTCCTACTTTGCCTGGTATGATTCCAGTGAGTGAGAGAACTGTACTAGTGACAGGGGCCGATGGCAGCCTCACTTCTATCAGTTTACCCCAGGGCAGCTGTGGCTAGAGTAGCTGTTTATTCTTGCACTTTATTACTATTATTAGAAACTTTTAGAATGTAATATTTATCTGTTTGTATGGAGGGTTGTGTTTCTGCTGCTACTGAACCTGACTGTCCTTTCGAGGATCAATAAAATATCTAGTTTATGACGGATCATCTTGTCTTCAGTGGGCAGCTCTGTGGCTGAGTGGATAGCAAAAGCGCTTCTCAGCAAGAACGTTCTGGGTTTGGATCCCGGTCGGAGCAGAGCCTTTGTGAGCGGAGTTTGCATGTTCTCACCTCGTCTGCATAGGTTTCCTCCTGGTGCTCTGTTTTCCCCTACCACTAAAAACATGTAACAAAGGTCTAGCATGCGCCTCCTGTACTGGCCACCCCGCTCCCTCTGTGTGAAGTGAGAGACTAATGCCCACAATTGTAAACCGCTTTGTGACTCTGGTCTGTGAAAGGTGGTATATAAATAAAGATTACCTACGTACTTACTTAGTAGAAAAGTAATTTGATTTTTTTTATACCAGGCCATACTAAGTTAGCTATGTTATTACCATAACGTACTTCTGAGGAAGACGAAAGTATACCGTCAAACATGGCAAGGTATTAACATCGCTAACTTACTATTGTCTGGTATAGAAGAACCAAATAACCTAATGATAAAATATTTATCCATCTCACATCTTTTAAGTGAATAAATAATGCAATTTAAAGAAAAAATGCTATAAAAACCAATGCTTTATTATTATTATTATTATTTTTACATATGCAAACATGTCTACATTGAGGGCCATGATGCAACATTTTTCTTGTGGGCTACTTAGAAGAGTTGCTCCAGCCTCCAATGATTTATGCCGATGTGCCTTTCCAGAGCGAAACAGAACCAGGCCATGCTTACCGAGGTAGCTGGGTGTGGACTCTCTCTCTCCCCATAAACCAAAATTATGTGGACTGAAGACTCGTGTTTCTCAAGGGCTCTGATTCGGGACATTTAAGTGGGGAAAGTGGCCGACGTGTTTGCCTATGAGTAATCGGCTCCATCAGAATGCACAATGCACGCCTTTTTACTGCCCAGCGCGTACCCCTACCTGACTCTCGACCCCGCAGGGATTTTTTTTCGTCACTGCTGTGTGGAGCTGCTGTGTTTTTCCAAAGTGCCGAAGAGGGGTTCCCACGGATGCATAAATAATAGCAGTTATCAAACATCTAATTCGGCTACTTTCAGACATTTTTAGATGATGGATTGAGGAAGTTGTTAGTAGTTGCTAAAAGGCGGTTTCGTTCGGCAATTTGCAAGTGGCGCAAAGAATTCCCCAAACGTCTAAAGAGTAAGGAGTTTGAAATGTTCACAAATGGTCACTGGTACTTTGTGTGGATTTTATTCCCAGTCTGTCATTCATAGGTTGCAATATTATAAGGACCAACATCAACATTGTTTGTTTTTAGTTGTCAATTACTATGACCCCGAATTAATATCACTCAAACCTTTTGCATGGATGAAAAAAAGAAATCCTTCCATATCAGCAGGTGACTGTGTGTTTTTGATGACGGAAAGGAGCAGGAACAGTAGTAGAAGGTCCAATTTCTGACATGGCCTAATTTAGGATAGACATAAAAAAACCAAAAAAAAACCTTAATTGTCTGGAGAAATTCCATAAACAAATTAGGAATCACTACTTCTGTTTTGCAAGGCATAAACCAGCTCTGTTCGTCTAATTCTGTGTGTGCTGATTTGAAGATTTAGTGGATGGGTGATGTGTGTATTATGAAGAGCTACTGCTATACATATTTTGGATTTATGGCTAGTTTCATTGTAGATGTTTTAGTGGTAGGGGAAAACCGGAGCACCTGGAGGAAACCAGAGCAGATGGATTCTTGCTGAGAGGCCAGAACTCTACCACTGTGTCGTACACAATATTTGTCATTTTTAAACATTGCGGTTTGGAATAATCAAAGTGCCCGACCTGTTACCACTCTTTTGTATTAGTTTTAGCTGAAATGTGTTACTAAAATGGTTCAACCAAAGCTGTGTGGACTGGATTTGTGTCTGTCCTGTTTGAGATGTGTACATTTATCCCCCTCCTTGGTGTTTAGCTCTGTGTACCTTATCTCCAGCTCTAAATAAATCCAGGCTGGAAAGAAGAGTGGTTATCTGAATGGGTCGTCCCCCCACTCATTGTGCTGCTGCTGCTGCCTTCTAAGCACTCATTTAGACAAACAATGTGCCCCTGACGCCTGCTATTGGTGCCCACCTGTGCCATGTTGTAATTGATGACTTTTGTTGTTTTGCATTTATTGGCTGTTTACATGCTGTATTCCACTGAGACAAAATGAGGGGGGAAAAATAGTTTAAAATTTGATCAAAAATGAGGCGATGTTGGATAATCCCCAAAGGCACACCAAACAACATCTAAAGGAAAATCTCATAGATTCTTATATTGCAGACGGAAGCAGGTTATCTTGAAAAGGTCTTGTACAATGAGCTTGTGTTTGTGTTTATGTGCGTGTGTGAGATCCCCCGTACTACAGCTGTGTGTGAAACCTCAAGCCGTTGATGTGCTTATTCTTATTTATGACGTGCATTACTGCACAAATAGCTCTTTATATGCACCTACTCTTTAATTACAATGAAAGGAAACAACCCATCTGTCATCATGTTTGGATGACATCACTCTTTGCTTCTGAAAAGCGAGCATTGGCCGTGTGCAGTGCTTGTAGAGCAGAGTGAGTCAGAGCTGTGACAGAGTGGCCTTGTGTGAATGACCTTTGGCTCTTAAGAGCTGCTCACCTTAGGTGTGGACCTGTGCTGATAAAGCTAGAACACAGCAGACCTCTAGGCCACTCTCTGTCTGCGCATTTCTGCTCCAACACTAGCTTTATATGAGCTCACTAGGACACTTACTGTTTGAAAACATTCAACATCCAGTTCAGAATAAATATTTGCCATTATACTGCCAGATTGTCAATCAATCAAGGTAATTTATTACGCATAATTCATGCAGTGCAACCCAAATGTGTTACGAAGACACTGTCATACACATTTACATGTGTATGACTGTGCTAACCACTCAGCCACCGTGGGCGTCAAGGTGGCGGAGTGGTTAGCACTCTGGTGGTACTCTGGTTTCCCCTACCACTATGTGTACCAAAATATGTACAATAGGTCTGGTATGTGCCTCCTGTAGGTGACCCCACTCCCATCTCTGTGTGGAGTGAGGGACAAATGCCCGTAATTGTAAATTGCTTTGTGACTCTGGTCTGTGAAAGGTGGTTTATGAATAAAGATTACTTACTTACATTTACACTTACATTAGGTAAAACAATCATAAAAGAAGAACACTGCATATCAGAAAAAGCGTCATATGCATAGCTAATTAGAACCGTTCTCAGCCTGGATTTAAACAATGCCAGAGATGAGGCCTCTTGTACAGCTTTAGGAAGCCTGTCCCAGATTCCAGGGACCTACACCTGAAATGCAAAACCATGTTTAGTCCTGGGTCTGGGCGGAGGTCACTCTCTGTGCTCTTCAGAGTCCAAGTTGGTTCATTTGGCACAAACATGTCACTAATGTGGTGCGAGGCCATGGAGAAAGCCAGTGTAGAGACCGGAGGACTGGACTGGTGTGATCGTACTTTCTGGTTCTAGTCAGGACTTGAGCTACAGCATATCATTTGGAATATACTGTAGGATTTTTTACAGCTGTTTGGAGAGGGATCGTATTGGTCCATATTAACCTGCTGTCAGTGAAACATAGATCAGGGTGTCATCTGCGTAATTGTGATAGGGCGCCTTACTCCTGTGGATTAGCTGGCCTAGTGGAATAATGTAGATCTGGAAGAAGCCCCAGGTTGGCACGGTATACAACCTGATTGATTTACATTGAATGAATTGTTGACTACTAGAAAATCCATGAGCTGTTGATGAATAACATTTTCAGCACTATGATATTAGACTACTTTTCTTTCGAAGTGGCCTGATGACTGCAACTTTCAGAGTCTTGAAAAAAGTTGACATTGATTATTTCAGTGATGGATGAGGGGAAACTGCCTACTACAGACTTAAAAAGAATTAGTGGGCAAAACATCAAGGCTACAGTGTGCACATAGTGGAAAGTATCTTCTGGACAGTGTTGTTTTTGACAGGAAGGAAATAAGGTAGAGTTTAGATTTTCCCAGTGCTATTTATATTGAAAATTACCTCATTATTGTGATTATTGTGATTTAATTTTCTTATTTTGATATAATTCTTTTGACCATTTCTCCCAGCCTCAAATATGATATAGTCATTTGGTTCAACTTAATCATGACAAAAAGTATGACTATAACCTATTCGTCACAGCCTCTGTCCAGACACTGACGGCTCTTGGCTCAACTTGTGACTTTCTAATATTAGACAGAAAAGCTTCATTTTAAAGCACAAATAAACATTGTGTTCATTCCACAATTTGGCCCCAATATATGATCTTACCTATTAGAATTTTAAAACAATTCTTGAGTAGCAAATATGTGTTTAAATATATAAACATGCACAATGGCTCATCAAAATGTATTGCATTTTAAAATCTATCTTGTGGAAGAAGTGGGAAATGACATTCTGTTTTTTAATATACATCCAACATGGCATGATTAGATTGAATAATGTAATTTCAAATAATGACATTTGAAAGATTTAAATTATTTGAGTAGCAGAAAAATACTCCTGTCCTGTGTGTAAGTATTGAGGATTGGAGGACAAAGTGTACTGAGAGTATGGTATTTTTTGTTTTTAAATTTAAGCATTGTTTTTTATATGTAAAGGACTTAAATAGTTGCAGTCTTTGCGATTTGCTAATTGCAATATCTAAAAGTGAAATTTCGATTCGGTTGAGTTTTGGCCCTGATGTAGTTGATTCTCTGGCTTACGTTTTGCAGCCCACCAGCACACACAGCTCTGGGGGGCGTTTCTGACTTTACCGCAGCCGCTCTCGAAATGAACTCAGGCAATGTTTAATAAGAAGTGAATTTAGCGGACAGGAGGCCACAAACCCCGAGCTGAACTTAGTTTCCCATTGCATTTTTTTCAGGTAAGGATAGCAATTTGTCAAATAGGCAGAGGGAGAAGCTATCAACATGTCTAAAAAAAACATTGCGGATGGATTATGTCAATGTTATTTGCAATGTTTTGGGCACAGGTAGTCAAATCTGTCCTGTAATGTATGGAAATTACTTGATTTTAGTTGAAATTTTTGCTTGTTTAAGTTTAAGATTTTGCTAGAAGTAGGGCTGGGCAATAAATCGAATTTGGGCAATTAATCGGCTTTTGAAAAAATCGAATTTGTGAAAAATGTGAAAATCGTTAAATCGAATGAAGGATATTATGAGAGTTCCAGCAGCACAAAAATTATATTTGCAATTACAGGACACAGTCTGTACAAGACTTTTATAATACGTACTGGGGGAAACAAATTAGAAATAGTTTTGAAACTTGAATATTGAGCGGAAAGATCAAAACATATTTTTACGGGCAAAGTCTGTCTTCGGTGACTTTAATGAAAATCAATTAAAAATCGAAATCGTCCAAAGCTGGAAGTAAAATCGAGATTTTACTTTTTTGCCATATCGCCCAGCCCTAGCTAGAAGTAAAAAAGGACGTGTTGAATCCAATCCCTGCACTGACTTTAAAGTGGAAATATGAAATGTTTGTTGTAGCTTTATCAAAACTTTAAACTCTTGATTACTAATGACTTAACCAATTTTGATAGAATTTTAATACACAATAATGGTGCTCTAATTTTAAAACTGCTCTGCTCTTTTCGTTAGTAGATACTTGTTAATAAGTATGCAGATTCAACTTTAGTACAGTCTAACTTCCAGAAGAAAAAGTTTAGTGTTACCTGCGGTGTTAATCCAGAAATGATTAACATTTCTGAGCATATTTATCCCGGTACATGTCTATATTACATGTTTTGAGCGTCAAAATTTAAAATTGGCAAATTTTGGCTGATTAAATTGTGACCCAATTTTATCGTTTTTACACAAGGACGTTTGTAATCCTTTACCTTTTGTATGCAAGAAGGGCCAAGTCAAGATATTTTTGATTCTGGCCTGTTTTCCAGAGCTTATGGTCAATTTATAACGTGGTTTGGTTTGTATATTTTTCTTTAGATTTACTCTCTCACGGCCCAGGCAGGCCATGTATGTTATAGCTTTGGCTCAGTGGGACATGTAAGTGCACTGAGGGGGTAATGCTGGGAAATGTTGACGTGGAATGATTTGTGACACTGATTCTGTCCGGCCTGGACCTCTGGAGGAGAAGGAATGCCTCGTCTCTGCCACCTCTGGCCTCTCTGTCACTGCCATGTATCCGCCACATTGATATGCGGCGCTTCTAGGTAAGTGGCATTTCCGAGGAAAGGGATTTGTGGATAAGAAGTACTGATACAATACTTTTAATTTATCGTCTACTTTTTCCCCCTAACTTTATTGATTGAACATCTTAGCTATAATAGACACACGGATAAGATAAGAGATCCTTTATTTGTCCCATAGTGGAGAAATGTCTATGTTGTAGCGCACATAACGGTCAGTAGTAAGACCACAGAAATTATACAATATAAGTAGCTGCTATGTTTCTTAGCTAGCTGTAAATGCTTCAATATCAATTTATCATTACATCTCTATATTAACAGTGTAAAGTTATATACATATGGGGCAGGATTTACTTATTTTCAGATGAATGATATGTACAGGCTCAGCAGTTCTCATACATAATTTAGTCACAAAAAAAGAATAAACACAATACTGCTGAATGTTGTACTGTCTAGTTTGTAGGTGTATTTGTACATAATTTTTTTGTTATAATAAATCTCTTAGTACATTGGCGTGTCAAGGAGGCAGCTGTCTGATTTCTCTATCAACGCACATCGAGGGAATCCCCAGGCGTTTCCAAACCAGCTGAGACACCTCCTCTAGAGTGGCATCCAGGAAGCATCGAAAACAGATGCCTGATCCACCTTTTTCAATTCAATTCATTTTTTTCTTGTATAGCCCGAAATCACAACAGTTATCTTGGAGGACTTTGCAAAACAGTTGAATTCGCAAACACAGATCATAAAATCAAACCGTTCAGGGGGCAGATGACCAATGTTGATAAATGTCCATAAATGTTGTTGAATGTCGAGTGTCCTGGATCATTACCACTGTCCTTTGACACTCGTGGCTTCTAAGCTGATTCCTTTCGATGTGGAAGAGAATCCTCACTCTATCTAGATGATACCCAGCCACTATAGACTGAAAGATAGCGGGTTAGATTGACAGACGAATCAATCACTCTAGACCTCGAGTTATTGAAATCCGCCACCTGAGGAAAATATGTGGCAAAATATGTGTTTCTTTCAATCCCGAGACAGAACTGAGCTGTATGTGTCTTTGCCTTTGCCCAGTCTTGTGCCATTGTCTCTCGCAGGGTTTTTATACGTACAGATATCATTCTTTTGTTAATATACAGAATGGGATGCAACCCTCCTTCTCTCATCTTGCAGATGCAGGTTCAGTCCCTGCTCACCTCCAGCTCTGCTTTGCTTTGCTCGACTCACGCTTCTTACTGTTATAATCACACAGTTCATGATTGAAACATAATTAACCTTATGTAGATACAGCTGATGTATAACGGCTCACACCTTCTCTTTGCTTTCTCAATGCAATCTCAATTTTATATATGATATCTTGCACTAGAATTTACTGCACCTAATTTTTATGCTAAAGTCAGGGGTTTTTGTCCTTTAGTCTTGCTTCTTCATCATGCTAAAGCTGGAGATTGTCTTGGGTTAGGATTGACTTCTTTCCTTATTATGCTAAAGATAGAGATTTTATACTGTTTATTTTATGCTAGTTAGAGATTTTATTTTAATATTGTGTTATTATTGATTTATTTTGTGTTTTGTGCTCCTCATTCCTACTGTTCTGTAACTTGTGATGCAACACTGAAATTTCCCCACTGGTATGAATAAAGGCTCTCTTAATCTTAATCTATTTTATTGAATTAAATACTTATTATCTTTGTATTTTTTTACAAATGTGGCTGATCCCTGCAGTTTCCTTGGCCACTGCGCAGTAGATTGTTTTCTCCCATGTGGGAAGCATATTGTCTTTAAAGAGGTGGCACAAGAGGAAGTGTTGGGCTGTACACATGCCTGGCACTGGCATGCACTGGGGTGATGTGGCTGCTGGAAACTCTAACTCACATTTAAGTGTCTGGAAAAGAGCTTTTGTGTGTTTGCTGTGGACACTTTTCCCTGCCTTGAAGCACAAAGTAATGGGAGTATTTAATATCAGCCACCGAGCCTACGCATTTTCTGCAAGTATTTTTAATATGCATAATTGCCACATTTCACTTGCAGAGAAGTGGCGGTTTCTCATATTAATTCCTGGGACGTGAAGGCCTGCGGCAGAAGCAGCATCAGCACAAAATGGAAAAAGAAATTGTTCTCTAGAAATATTTAATTAAACAAGCTTCGGTTTTTCTCCCTCAAAGTGCATGGTGGGTAGATAGACAGTGATGGGCAGCAGAGCGGTGATCTGAAGCCCTTTGTGTCCTTGGGATCAACAATTTACGCCATTGTATGATTTTGGTATATGGCTGGAAGATGAATTGCAATCGATTTTGATGCAATTTTCACATAAGCACGTTTGCTGCATGTTCGTGCAGTAGAACGCCTTGTGAACTTTAGGTAAAGAGCTACTTTGGTGCACTGGGTCGCAGCGTCTCAAAGCATAGAGGAGCTTCAAGTCCAACTTCAGTCAAATACATCAAAATGTCATTGTGTTTTTATAAATATATTGATCGATAAATCAATAAAGTAAATATTCATATAGTATAGTATTTAGTGCAATATGGTAATTATTGTGACAGGTAAAACATGATATTATGTCATTCTCTTTGTTTTAGAGTGGTTCATTCATTATAACATTTCTTAACATGAAACTCCTGATCCGTATTAAGATGTTGTTTCTGAATCGTGTCTGTTATGCAGGTGGTTCAGAAGTGTTGTGCAGGCCGTTTAGCTCGAAATGAAATAAAAGTTCTGAGTGATACGGTGGGACTGAATACAGAGGCATGCAGAATAATTTGCTGGATTGGATTATCATGTCATCTCTTTTTTATCAATCAAATGGCCATAATAATTGTGTTTAGGGATGTAAAAAACTATGAATTTTCATGACCGACCACCGAGCCTCATTAACCGGTTGAAACCGGTTAACCGCGTAGTTTAAAATAGTCCACGTTCTTTGAAATAACAGCCATTTCGAGCCGCGTACTTTTCATAAGTGCAGCTCTGCGTTCTACTGGATCAGAGCCGAGACAGCGGCGCCCAAACCCGCAACAGCTTCGGCACCTTTGCGCACAGAGAACTGCTGTTTTAATCTTCCCATTCTTCTGTGCTGCGGCTTAAAGCATTTTTAAGCAAAAGACAGCTCGTCCACATGGTCAGGGCAGCGAGTGACGAGCCGCGTCTCGCAGGTCTCCGCTTAAGTTTAAAAGTGATCAATGTGGAGCTGATGCCAAGGACCAGCAGCACAAACATGGTCCATGTGTGTGGAGCTGATGCCAAGGACCAGCAGCACACCCATGGTCCATGTGGTTTGACTGGAGCCGTGTATTTGCAAGAATGCTTTGGGCTCCGTGACACAGAGGAGCGCGACAGACCGGTATGTGTGTGTGTACAATACATGTATGTATGTGTGTATATGTCTGTGTGTGTGTATATGTAAGCTATGTGTGTGTGTGCAATACATGTATGTATGTGTGTGTAAATATAAGCTCCAATGTAGTTCTGACCCGCACCAGTGTGCAACTAGCAGGCGGTAACAGAGGGGAGAGATGATGCGTGTGGATGTTACGTGTAAATGGAGGGGGGGAAAATGTGTGTGTGTGTGTGCGTGCATATGTGGCGCGTACGGCAGAGTTTACTGTTACATTGGGGCACACAGCTAGATAGGGACCCGCTCGTCACATCGTGCAAATAGGGCTTAAAATAGCGTAATTAAGAGACCTCCTCTCTCCCCCTTTTCTCTTTTTTAACCGACAGCTTTGACCGGTTAACGCTGTGACGGTCAACCACCGGTTAAACGGTCACCGATTTACATCCCTAATTGTGTTCTTCTATTTTAAAAGAATATTTGTGTCTTGCATATTTACCTGGTTTTATCTTTGACACTGTTGAAATGAAAACAAGCTAACACAGATTCTCTCCTCTTTAGGTTCAGTTGAACCGGTTATGGTTGTAACGGTTCAGTTCAGGTATTTTTTTCACATTCTGGGTCAAGTATTTAGCAGACAGCACAGATGATTTATTTATGTTTACTTATTCTGATAAATGACTTATTTCCAGTACAAGATACCCTGTGGACAAATTTTCTTTATTATTGAATGTATTATATTTTGTTAGTATCAATAATAACACTGGGTAACAAAAAATCTTTTTTTGAAAATAGTCCAGGGTTTTCCAGCTGAATTAGACTAATTTTGATGCTCTGAGTCCGAAAATGACCTTGGTTTTGCTCAATCAGGTCAGGATTTTTTGCTACAGAAATATTTTTTAGAAATCGATTTTGTGTAAAAAACAAATTTCTGCAGATCATCAGCTGAGAAACCCTTGACGTTTTTTCCGTTTTCCTCAAGAAATAAAAGTCAACGTATCCAAAGTCATTCAGTTTTTATTTACTCCATCAAATTTGATCAGCAGAATTCATAATAACGTAGACGTACGTAATCCGTAACACTATGGCTGTATCTCAAAAAGTTGACCTGATAGAGCAAAATGCATGTGATATTCGGACCCAGAACACCAACATTAGTCTAAATCAGTTGAGAAACCCCTGACCATTTTTTGGCTGTCAACTTGTGTAATAAGGCATCAGTTTTGTGTAAGTTTTTTTGGACACACAAAGATGCTTCACATGCTGTTATTCATTCACTCCATACACACGATGGTGGTAAATACAGTAGCCACAGCTCTCCTGGGGCAGACTGACCGAACCGAGACAGCCATTATGTGCCTTCGGCCCCTTCCACCACCACCACCAATTCACACACACACACATACACACAGCAGACTCATTCTAGACAATCTGGGTGAAGTTTCTTGCCTAAGGACACCGCAAGACATGGATCTATAGCCTGTCCGTACGAGGGAGTGCAATTGACAACTTTGTAAAGCCCCCTGAGATGACTGCTGTTGTGATTTAGGGCGATACAAAATAAATATAATTGAACTGAGTGGCAGTTCCTCTTACCCTGATCTACCCAGAAGTCTCCCATCACACTACTAACAAGGCCCTGCCCTGCTTAGCTTCAGAGTTCTGCCAGGATCAGGCTTTCACACCCGGAAGGCATCATTTTGGCTGTCATTGAAATCTTAGTTTGAAGCAGACGTGACACATTATTACAACTTTTCCATGTAAGTTATTAGATCTATAATTTGTAATTCAATATGCTGTGCCAACAAAAGGTCGTCAATCTGTCATTTGTGCCTTTCCGATTCCATAGACGACAAGTTTATATGCAAATCTTTTATACAGACAGACAGTGACTCATTGTTCAGTAGTTGATGGAAGGAACGATACATTTTGTGGTTCAATATTTATTATCTGATTGTTTTGGTCAAATAATTTGATCATATTTTGTCACTTTTGTCACTATTGATGTCACTTTTAAATCTAAATATAACTTAAATTCTACACTTCATTTTCTCACTGCAGACCTTTTAATACAATGGAGAAATCGATTGGTATTCGATTCGGTATTTTGATTCAGTTTTGATTCAGTTGCCTAAAACTTTAAATATTGTCCTTTTATTGAAATGTTTTTGAAGCAATATATTGTCCATCAAAATGTGGTATTGTGACAGGTCGAGATGCAGCTACGCAAGGGTCGAGTGTTACATATTCCCACTACCAAACAAGAAAAATATTTGGGGTGTTAAAGACCCAAGAGGAAATGTGTAAATTTCCATGCGTTACATATTTGACTTGTTATTGTAGCAGGTTTATTTTCTTTAGTGGCCCGTGGAGCACTCAAACATGTCCGACTTCCTATGTTTCTGTTTTTTCCTTCATTTGTTCTCGCGTAGAAACTCTTGGCCCCTGTGCTGCTCCGTTCTCACCCTCCTTTCTGCACTGTCTTCTTACGCACAACTTACTCTATGAGACTTTGTACTTGAAGCTGGGATGGGATTTTTCTCCCTCCCTTCACTTTTTGTTGAGAACTTGTTTGGCCGCATACCTAAAATAGCTCTCTGACGTGTACAGTCCTGTAGAGGAATGTTACTGCGGCCGTCCAGAGTTCTCTGTGGCAGGAAGTTATGCAAACGTGCATTGCTGAGCTCCAGCCTTGTGATTAGGGTCCTGGAGCACTCAGGCGGGAGAGCGTGCGCCAGCGGGGGTCTTTTCCTGCACCTTTATCCACTCACAAAGCAGTTAAAGCCATTTCGTCTATGCTGGGAAGTCACAATAATTGAGTTGTACCAAGTTGATAAATACCAATTTGATATTTTCCCGTATTGTATATATTAGCTCTCCAGACATGGCCGGCATCTTCCACCGACTGAAGACAATGACCAAAGATTAGGAGGTTTGAGGTCGTGTACAGCAGAAGACATTTTTATGTGCCATGTAACAATTTTTTTTGCAAAATGCACGGACTCTCATGGACTCTCATCACCAGTAGATATGACCTTAAAAGAAAAAAAAAGAAAACATCAAGGGGAAAATCACTGCCTTGTGCATTGTTAGAAATTACAAGCTTAGGTTTAACCAAAATGGCTTCAAAAGTGTTATGAGAGATCCAAACTATAAACAAATCGAATGACTTTTATTTGTGTCGCCTGATATCACAACTATAGTCGTCTCGAGGGGCGTCATAGAACTGCCAACTCCCAATGGCAGGTCCAGGGAGTCCAGGGTTTCAGGCTGGGGACTAGTCCTCAGGAACCAGGAGTCTGGGGTTTCGAGTCCCATCAGACTGTGAAACAATAGTTCATGGAACAGACAAAGACTACATTTATAACATCAAGTCAATTTTGCAATGAAGACAAGTTTTATACAGTTTTATAAATTAAATTTTTATCCGTAGAACTTTTGTGGAAATTTAAGACGATTATGAATTCATTAATCAATTCATTCAACATGTAGTATTATTTTTTTATTATTATAATTGTTTCTATAAATTCATCTTTTATGACTGTAGGCTGTTTTGAGATTTGGGCTTGTAATGGAGGAGTAACAAGTGTGTCGTCTCATCTCTTATCAGCGGCACAAATGTTGAGCTCTTTGTTGCAACACATTTGTTTACTTTGAATTTGAGGCAGACCGGTTAATGAGCATTTGACACAACAATCTACACATACAAATATTCACAATTGAAAACCAAAATTAATATTAAAATGGATTAGTAAGGGAATACATAAGAAATATCATTGACTATTTTAAAGCTGGGGGTAACACAACAAAAATAATACGAATTCTATTCTTTCAATCTAGGGCTGAAAAATATATTATGATATGATGTTATATATATATATATATGACAATGACTAAGATCTGGCATGATATATTGTCCATAGTTTTGCCCAATAGTTTAGCCCAATAGTTTAGCTAACAGATTCTTTGCACAATGTTGCATTTGTTATTGAAGCTGCTTTTGTTGCTTGGTTTCAGCAGTGACAATTGTTTCTCGTACTTTTTAGCTTTAGATATTTGTCTTTTGCACAGTGGGGTAACATGTATTCCAATGTGGTGTTACTGCAAATCACTATTCAACTGAATCTTGTTCTGTCTCTTAGATTTCACATGAATGTATTTTTGGCCTCTTCCATCTGAAAAAGCTGATATGACAAAGTGAAGACTACTCTAGCTCAGCTATTCAGCTTCTCCGTTCAATACAGCATGAGGTCTGATTTGTCCACAACTTTTTACTTCCTTCTGTGGGACAATTAAAAGGTTACGTGAAAGCACTGAATGGACTGAAATTATGTGCAAGATATGCTTGTTCCATATAAAGTGAGAGGGTCCTCAGGTCTTTAGGTCTGGGTCAGGTTTACGGTGTGTCCCAAATGTCAGGACCAAATAGAGTGAGGCAGCATTTAGTTTTTATGCTGCTCGCCTGAGGCACTCTCTTCCACATCAAATGCAAACTATTCCAACTATAGGATTGTTTAAATCAGGAAGTAAAAAATGGCTACTTTCCTCAGCATTTACATAAACTTATGACTCGTGACTCTTTCTACAATCATAATTTATTGTATTATTAATATTCACAAGGCTGGTGCTCTGTGAATTGGGTGGCAGCTGATTGCTACCTCCCCGAGCCAGAAATGGATTAAGAGGAAGAAAATGGATGGATAGATGGATTATTATAAATATTATTACAGTTGTGTGTGTGTGTGTATGTGTGTATAATATATTTTTGTTTTTTTTTATTCCTAAAAACATTTTATTGTTTCCCAATGTTCTTTGCTTCTGCATGAATGGTACTTTATATTTTGCCTTTCCTTGCCTTGAATAGTACATCTGCCCCGGAAATCTGCAATTTGGGTTATTCTCCATTATCTTGGATCTCCTGTGTCATTATGGTTTCAATATAAACGTGAAGCCATTCCAGCAGACTCGAGCGTGACCCTGTCCCCTCAGGCTTCTTCGACCTGGGAGGAGTGGGCAGTGTCATTGACCTATCCCGCGCTGCACACGTTACTTAAGAGGATTGCCGCCTGCACTGAGCTGCTGATTCACCGTGTGTCATCATTGTTTTGCTTTGCGACACAGAAAGAGATTCGTCAGGCTTCTGCGCCAGATCATCCGCGATAACGAGAAAGACCGGATCCTCACGTTATTTCTAACTGTGCGTGTAATATGAATTCCCCTGTTCATAGACATAATAATAATAATGACGTTAGTGAATGTGATGTACAGTGAGGGATGGCGGCCTCGTGGGTCAGGAGCGTGTTGTGGTGCCGTGTGTCTCTGTGTGCAGCTTGTTTAGCCACTCTGGATTATGGAAGATTACACTCAATCCTGCCCCTGGCACCATCGATTCTTCCTCGTGTCACACTGTATCTGCTTATGGGATGATGGTATTGTTTTGAGTTGTTTATTTTAAGCTTGAAAGGGGAAAAGCAGCAACTCAAGTACAAGGTTGACTGATGTATGAACCGTAATCATTTTCAATCAATACTATTCTATAATGTGACATGTGTTTTGGGCTGATACAAATCAATGAAGTTAATAGATTACAAAAACCATCGATTTGATAAATTTTTCTTGATTATTCAGATTTGTACAAACCTTTTTTTCCACCGCCCCATCCTTTTGGGAGATTAGCTTTATTTTTATTTCAATTAATGATCACAGAAATTAGGTTAGGGCAATACAAGACACAAGGTGAGGGGACATGGAGAAGAAAAAGAAGGGAGAGAAAAGGGGAGAGATGGAAAATGTGTTAAATTGGCCTACATTTTTTATTTTTTTATTCTATAAACTACTTTTGTTTCTTTTGTTTTCTCTCTGAAATGTAATTTGAACAGTCAAAAGGCATATTCCTGAAACTTTATAAGACAACATAACAGAAATAAAAGAAAAAGATCGAAAGAAAATCTCGATAAATGTTGGTGGGAAGCCAGGTAACTGTCCTAGATTGAGGAGCAACTAAGGCGCCTTCATGCATGATTACTCAGATTTACTTCCAATGAATCCGACTCCACCCTTGTACATTTTCTCCCCTGATATGACATGTTGTGAATCTTGTGACAGGGCATGTTTCTATGCATACTTTTATTAGATAGGATTTTTGTGTGTGGCATCGGTCGCTCGCTCTTGGGATTTGGCTCTGCATGCACTTGTCTTAAATCTACTCCACTATCAATAACAGCCTGGAAGCAGCTAAATCAGACACGTAAGCTCCTTGGGAAAGTCCATGTTGGCGTATGACTTAAGGCCGTTACTGTATATATCGCCATCTCAGACTTTGTTGGTTTGCTATGATGGATAGACAACTCTAAAGCCAGTCATAGCCCTGCACAAACAGGCAATGAAGGTGTATGACAGGAAACCTTTGAGATGGCATCATTTTGACGTCATTAAAAACACAACCCTTTTATACTTGAACAGTTTGTAAGCTTTTGCACACAGACTTTTTATTTAACTGATAATGTTCCAGCGCTGTTCTCTGGTCGGCTGTCAGATGTCAAGGTTCTCCAAGACCTAACACCATAGCCTCTGTAAGTGGGGACTGTGTGGTTCCTAAGTTCAGAACAGCTTTTCCTCTGACTTTTTTAAGACTGTGGAATGCTCTTCCCACTGACCTAAAAATACAAACGGACTTAAACAGCTTCATCAGACGTCTGAAAATAGCTGAAATCAGAGCAAGGTTGTTCACATAAATTGTACATTTAATTACTTTGTAAATTTTAAGTGTGCATTTGTGTGCGATAGTGGCTCAGATGGTAGAGCCTTGCTATAATACTGGTCTGTCAATAATCCGTCGACTGCAAGCACTGTATACTATCAGAGCTGCTTACTTTATAGACTGTTCATACCCACTTACAGATATCAAGCATTTCAAAAATAAGTGGCAAATATCTTGGATTAAAAATGACCTATTCTGAATATCTTGAGACAGGACTTTCCTTGGCATTAATCTCAATTAAATATACTTAAGTGCAAGATCAACCAACTTGGTGTAGTACTTTGGACAACACCATAGTTTTGAGCTTGTAAGTGTTTCATTGGGTATTTTTTGTTGTTCTAGATCTACGTGTATGTATGCTTTTTACGTCTATGTCCTGTTTTTTTAATGAAAGAAATACTATCAAAACACTTAATTTATCTCTCATGTGTCATTTATTTTTTGCTCTCAATTGTGATGTGTTGTGTGCACAGCTAGCCTCTTCTGCTCTAATAACATCAGACATTTGCTGATAGTGTCTTGCTGGAGACCGCTGGTTAACCCTGATCTCTCTTCTTTTGCAGGATGGCTTGGATGCTCTGGTGTACGACCTGGACTTCCCTGCCCTCAGGAAAAACAAGAGCATTGACAATTTCTTGAATAGATGTAAGTACTGTGCACTGCATCTTAACCATTTGTGCGAGCGCTGTGTGGGCTGCGTGCACGGCTCTGGGACCAGGGCCAGGCGCTGGAGCAGGAGCAGAAGCAGGAGCAGGAGAGGAGGCTGTTTTTGGGTCAGCGCTTCAGTGTGCGCTCGGACACAATGCATGTCTGCTGCACAGTGTCCCCAACAAAGAGGCTTTCATAAATGGCTGGTGACCCATATGATGCCTATCGTGATAGCTTCTCTAAGCAGTGGCCACAAACCTGGGACTATCGTTGAATTTCTACTTTTAACTGAGATTGAGCGATATCTCTATGTGTTAAAGTAAAAGCCATTATAACCATGGTGATCTTGTGGCCTCAGAAGGTTCTTGGTTCAACCCCCTTTCTGTGTGGAGTTTGCAAGTTCTCCCCATGCCTGCATATGCTCCGGTGTCCCCTACAATGGTACAATAGGCTCTTCCCCTTGGCACCTTGACTTTCCTCGAAACAAGACTCTAAAGACGTGATTTAAAAACAAATTATACATTATCTTAATACTTAAAAATACAACAAAATATATTATATTTAATATTTCTATATGTCAGGACATTCATCAAAAATCACTCACTAATATCAATAAACGTCATTATAATGCCCATCTAAGAAAACTGTTTACTAAAGCAAGAGGGGACAAACTCCATGCGGCACAGTTCCCACAGGAGGAGTTCATTTAGTAAGTAAGTAAGTAAGTATTTATTTATATACCGCCTTTTCACTGCAGATCTGAGTCTCAAAGCGGTTTACAATTGTTAATTTTTGGGCATTTGTCTCTCACTCCACACAGAGATGGGAGCGGGGTCGCCAGTACAGGAGGCGCATGCTAGAACTATTGGACATATTTTTAGTGGTAGGGGAAACCGGAGTACCCGGAGGAAACTGTTAAAGAAGTTTCTACCCAATGAAGGAGAAAACTCAAAGGTCCTTTGTCTGATCAAAAGCGTAAGTTTATTGTTAACATACGTACGGAGAGTCAGCACATACACAAGGCAGCATGTACTAGCTCTGAGGGGCAGAGCCCCAAGTTTCCTGTATACAAGACACACACGAGAGACAGTCCCGCCCACAACAGATTGGAGGGGGCCACCCGTGAGGAGGCGCATGGGGAGCGTTTGGCGCCGTCTGGGAACGAGGTGCGAACAGACAGACAATGGTCTAAATGCAGGTCATACAGATGCAAGACACGGAAGACACAAGGGTGTGACAGACAGCAGGACGTAGAAGATGCACACATACAGACCGATAGATATGCAAGAGGCGAAAGGGAGGACAGTGATTTGCGCCATTGTCTGTAGGTGTCGGGGGGGGGGGCCCGGCTCCTTCCTGGAACAGGGACATATGACATATGAATAGACACAGGCAGGGTTGCATGAATACTAGTCGCTTGCCATCACACTCCTTTCCCGTGATAATGTAAAAACCCCAGTTTTACAGAGATCACATTCAGGTGTGTGAGTATTGACCTTGGCCCCTGAGTAAAAGAAGAGTTGTTGATGGGCAGGTTACGCCGCCGTCACCCAAGCCTCTTGTATTACGGGGGTGTGGTCAAAGCTCTTCGCTGTGATACCCTCCCCCTAAATTGTGGGCGGAACAAGTGGAAAAATAAAAACAAAGTAAACAAGAAAGAAAAACGTTAGACAAAGTCGTCGTCCGAATCGCTGATATAATCAGGATCGGAGTTCAGTGGGACCGCGGCCAGGTCCGCCTCAGGGTCTCTGTGTTGAATGGACACAAAGTGAGTGGATATCATTTTACCAACGGCCCGAAACACCATGGGTAATACACATGAAAATAAAATCATAACGGTCAATAGGGCTAAACCAAGATTAATGAGCACACTTCGCCAGGAGGACAGGAGCCAGTCCAGACCGTGAGGAGTGTCCGTGACATTGTCCGCTTGCATGGCGTCCCGGAGTCTAGTCAGATTGGCTATGCCCTGTTGGATAAGACCTCCGTCCTCATCGTTGGCCGGAATATATGTACAGCAGGACGACCCGATGATCGTGCATACGCCTCCCACAGACGCGGTCAGGTGGTCCAGGACCAGCCGGTCGAACAGTGCCGCCTTGCAGTCAGTGGCACCGCTCCCTATGAGCGTGTGTGGAGCGTTAGTGGTCATGGCGATGTTTGGTCTTGGAGCGGCAAGACTCTATTTGCGTTGAAGCCTTGGCCTCAGCACTCGGTTGGGCAGAGTGCTCGGGATTTGGGGTGTGGCCTTGGGGTCCGGGGGCTGGGGAGTTGGGCAAAGGGGGGTTGCCTCGGCAACGCTGGGATTCTCTGGGTGTTGTTGTTGGCCTGCTTCACCGATGGTGGCCGCCCGCCGGCCAACCTCTTCAGCGTAGGGAGCCGCGGATGGGCCTGGTCCGTCCGCGCCCTCGGTGTCCTCGTCTATGGCCCTCAGTGGCAGCACCGCACGACAGTGGTTGGCGTGGATCCAAGTTGTCCTCTCCGCGACCTTAACGGCAGTGTCCGTCACCAGGAGGGCGAGGAATGGGCCGAGCCAGCGCTTGGACCGCCAATGCTTTCGTCTCGTTTCCTTCATCAGGACCCAGTCGCCTGCGCAGCCTGTGGCAGGGCGCTCCTGACCTGGGCAGAAATAGAGGACAAAAGTGCATTAATTTCCTTACAATAGGACAGCATGTCGTCATCACACAAAGAGGTGCTTGGCAGATCTCTGTTCGGGGGTCCCGCGCCCAACGTGGGGCTAGCGGCAGAGCTTTGAGTGCCATTCTCTCGCTCGCACGTGCCTCCGGACCAGGGGGCGTAACTGCAGTGTTTACGTATATCAATGCCCAGAAATTCACCCACTTCCTCAATGACTTTTGCTACAAAGTGACTCACCACCGCGTTGCTCGTGGCGTGTATGCCTGCAAATACTTCAGTCCATTTGGACCAGAGATCCGCCAGACCCAGACAGTATTACTTACCTTGGCATGGTGTGAGTTCAACAAAGTCCCTTTGGACATGTTGAAATGGGCGCAGGGGCGGAGGATGAGCAGCCTGTTGGATACTTTTGGGACTTACCTGGGTTGTGCGCGGGGCATATAGCGCATGTTTGGCTGAATCTCTGTGCAAATGCCGTAAACCCCTTTGTATACCAATTTTGTGTGATTAAATCACACATCATCCCTCCTTTTGAGGCATGGTCTCGACCATGTGCTAAAATTGCAAACTGTCTGAAGAAATGCCGTGGTAGGCACGGTTTGCTGTCTGGTCCCAGCCACACACACCATGCCGTCGTTGAGCCCCATTCCCCTCCCACAGCAGCGTCTCTGCTGGAGTAGAAAATATCAACGTCTTGAGTGAGGTAGTGTGTGTGTGTGTGTAGAGGTGCGTATGCCGCTGCCTTGTCCGCGCGCCGATTCCCTGCAGGAGATGGGATCAGTGGCATTAGTGTGGGCCTGGCATTTGCATACAGCGATCTCTAAGGGCAACATTACAGCTCTCAGCAGACGTTCAACCTGTGTGGAATTAAGAATTGGTTTACCATCAGATTTCATAAAATTGCGGTGTTTCCACAGTGCTTCCCAGTCGTGCACCACAGAGAAACCATAACGCGTATCACAGAATATGTTAACCGTTTTGCCCGCTGCCAGCCCCGGTGGGCGGTTTGTGCTGAATGGTAGTGGGGCAAACTACCAGAGTCTATAGTATCAAAATCAGAACACACAGCATAGCCGACTCGGTTCTTCCCAGTGTTGTCACGTGACGCGGCTCCGTCTGTATATAAAAAAAAATCAAGTCAGGATTAGTCAGAGGCACCTCTTTCAGGTCTGGCCTGGGAGTGCATATCTGTTCTATTGTGGCGATACAGCAGTGTGCCTCCCCTTCCTCTGGCGTGGGCAGCAGCGAGGAGGGGTTCAGCTGTGTGCATCCCTTCACCGTAGTTCAAAGAGCACCGTGTTGTACCCCAGCCAACGAGCCGCAGAAAGGCGAGAGGCCCTCTGCTCTAACAGGATCAGGGAAACAGCATGGGGCACAAGCAAGGTTAGTTCAGTGTATCCCACAAGGTCACGTGATGCTAGGGCCGCTTTCTCAGCAGCAGCCACAGCCCGCAGGCAGCGAGGCAACCCTGCTGCCACGGGATCGAGTTTTGCTGAGAAGTAAGCAGTGGGTCTCAGTGGCCCTCAGTGAGGCTGCAAAAGTACCGACTGTTCCGTTCATCTCCAGTTGCTTTTCTCCCGGATCGTCCTCAATTCATATTGTGGGCTTTTGTGCCAAAGTGGAGGCTCATTTCCTCCTGATCCATACTACTGTCATCCCTGGAGCAGGGGTAGTTTATCTCTCATCTGAAAAAGAAATATCAGAACACAAAAAAAACACAAAAAATGCCCACTTTCGCTTGTCAATCTTTTTCCCAATTGGGCAAAACATAACTGCATTGACAGACGGTGTGTGGCATCAGGGCGGAGGCTGTAGCCAGATACAGAACAACAAAATGTATGTTACTAATTTTATACTCCCCTAAATGTGAGTTTACGAACCAAAGTTGTCCTCCGCCCAATGACCGCTCACTGCGGTTGGACCGAATCACTGTCAGGGCAAACAGCAGAGTGAGGAACTCCCAATATCTTCAGCGAGGTATTTCATCTCCGAGTACTTTCCGCAGAGTACTTTTCTCAGAGTACTCATCCCAGAGTACTCTCACTTTTACACCTGTTCAATAAAGGTCGTTATCTTTGAATCTCTAGTACTTACACCGTATGCTGTTGACAAAAAAGAATTATTCCATGATCACATTAAAACATTACAGACACATTTGTTATTCCATGATTCCGTTCAGCATTCCTCATTTCACTCCACACTCACATCACAGTCACATCACAGTCACATCACAGTCACATCACAGGCCGATTCCCCACGTTAGTATTGGTCCAGAGTTTGTTAAGGTCAGCGTAGTGTACTTTGACATGACACACAAACATATAACATACACAAAACATATAACACACAAACATGTAACACACACAGAAGGCCTGTACCTTTAACTTTGTTATATTTTTCCATGTCCAATTCCAATTGTCTCATGAGCTATTTCTTATTGTTGCAACTTTCAGAGCCTGCAGAGCTTTAAAAGAGTTTTCCTAAAAGGATCCATTTCCAACTTTAGTGTTTACCACGTGGTCTATACTTCGGGCTTATCACAGATTGTGTCCCCTATATCTCTAATGAGCTCTTGTCACCTAAAAAAAAATGTTTTTTTTCCTTATTTTTTTTTCTTTTTCAATAAAGCCAGGTCGGATTCATTAAAAATGTAAATTAGTCTCAAACTTTAATACTTCACCTTTGTTTCACGATAAAAATGTTTTTGTTACTCATTAAGTAGCACAGATAGTGGTGCCTATCTCAATAAACGTACTCCGTTAGCCTATCTTCCCTACACTGCATGAATTTTCAAACTCCAAGTTATTGTCTGGGAACGACCGGAGAGAGCAGCTTAGGTCGTTCGCGTGGTTGACCTCCAAATTTTGTGCGGGCGTCACTATCCACTTGTTGTGGCTAATAACTTAGCAATCTCAGGGTTTGGTGTCAATTTCCAGTGGTAGTTAACTTTTGGGACCGGTGCCTCCTTTTATTTATCTATTTTTAATTGAGTCTGCACATAAGGTCTCGGCCTAGTAGATTAACCGGGCACAATGGGGAATATAGAAAAGAATGTTTAAGCTGGTTGCCCTGAGAATCAAAACACGTTAGCGGTGACGTAAATTGCTCTTTAGTCGTCTCTCCGACGCTGCTAATTAGAATATGAAGCGGCCGCTCATTTTAGGGGAGACAGAAAGGCTGTCACTTTTAGCACAGAATTTGTTGCCCCGGAGTCATCCAGAATTTTAACTTGTACACCACAGATTGTTAGCGTATATTACGGGCATGAATTATCTCTAAAAAGTGCCAATTGCAATTTGTTGTTGTTCAACTTACATGAGCGGTCGCTTTGGTGACGAATGTGAACCCAGGTTTGGTCAGTCGCTCGTGTTTCCTCCGTGCCCGCCTCTGCCGTCCTCTGGCCCCGTGTGAGCTTGAGCGTTCCTCTGCCTTTAACGCCTCCTCCGGTAACAGTCCTTCGACCCATGTCGAGCACACAGTCTTTCCGCCGGGCTGTGGAAGTTTTTCAAAGTCCGCAGGAGGCCCAGGTAGCCCAAAGCGTTAGCATGTGGTCCATGAGGGTTGGTGAATAACCCAAACGTGCCGGTCACAATGGCTTCTTCTGTTTGCGGTGCGGGAACAACTTTCAAGGGGGTTTCCGCGGGTGCGTTTGGTATATCACGCTGCCCCCTCCGTGGAGAACAGTCACGGGATTTGGAGCAGTTTCTCTCTGTGCTCCAAAGCAGTTGTCGGTGTCTCACATATTTGTTTCCCTCGCTTCTTCTTCTGTGGTTTCCTGAGCGTGTGTCTGTTTCCGCCTCTTCTTCTTCTTTGCGGTTTGGGCCCACTTCTCGCGGGGTCTCAGCTGGTGCGGGCGCCGCCTGTGGTTGGGGCGTGGGGCTGGTGCTTTGAGGCAGAGGACAGAGCGCGGAGGAAAGGCGCCGACAGACCTGGATAGGGAAGAGGGAAAAGAGACAACAGTAGTCTGCTTCATTTTTTAAAAACCCAACGCCTTGTTTGGGCGCGTACTTAGCATGGAGTTCTGCTCCTAGTGTGAAAGGGTTAGTAGGTGAGAGAGGGCGTGTGTGTGCGCCTGTGTGTTCTCCGCTTCGGTGAAAGGCGGAGGAGCTATTGTTTTTACATATTTCTTTCTCTAACCTCTTTTGCCGTGATATTCTTAAAACCAAGTATATTTTTTCTTCCCTTCTTCTTCTAAATTATCACGCAAGATGCGTAATGGCCTGCACCATAGGCAAGCACTCCATAGCTTGCATCTTCTAGCATGATTTTTACCCATTTTCTCGTACGAACAATGGGCCTAACCCGCTTAGTCTCTCCCTGCTCCTACCCACTTTGGGGCGCTCCGTTCCCCCCCCCGCTGGTTCAACCAGCGAGCGCGCGTTCTTGAAAACGGAGCGGTTCTGGCTGAAGACACTCAGAGATTCCAGGGTCGCTTACAGTGCGATACTAACGCGCAGCCGCTAGCTTCAATCTAGAACAAAAAGCCCCCAAAAAATCCCGCACACAGACTATGCTGTGGCAATGAATGAAATACCCCAAAAATACATAAATAAACAAATCCCCGTGTCGACTTAAGGGCTGCCCTGGGCTCGTTACGCAGATGAAAAGACAAGACTCACCAGATTAGGTTCTTTTTGGTCTTGTGTGGCAAAAGGATTCCTTCCGTGCGCGGGACGAGCGCGCCCTCCTTTGTCTCCAAAAAGGAACAGAGGCTGGTGATCCAGGTCGGCCAAACAAAGCCGCTCGTCCCCGCCGAAAGTATCCATGCCAAGACATGTCAGCAACGCCAAATTGTTAAAGAAGTTTCTACCCAATGAAGGAGAAAACTCAAAGGTCCTTTGTCTGATCAAAAGCGTAAGTTTATTGTTAACATACGTACGGAGAGTCAGCACATACACAAGGCAGCATGTACTAGCTCTGAGGGGCAGAGCCCCAAGTTTCCTGTATACAAGACACACACGAGAGACAGTCCCGCCCACAACAGATTGGAGGGGGCCACCCGTGAGGAGGCGCATGGGGAGCGTTTGGCGCCGTCTGGGAACGAGGTGCGAACAGACAGACAATGGTCTAAATGCAGGTCATACAGATGCAAGACACGGAAGACACAAGGGTGTGACAGACAGCAGGACGTAGAAGATGCACACATACAGACCGATAGATATGCAAGAGGCGAAAGGGAGGACAGTGATTTGCGCCATTGTCTGTAGGTGTCGGGGGGGGGGCCCGGCTCCTTCCTGGAACAGGGACATATGACATATGAATAGACACAGGCAGGGTTGCATGAATACTAGTCGCTTGCCATCACAAAACCTACGCAGACACGGGGAGAACATGCAAACTCCACTCAGAAAGGCCCTGGTCCGACCGGGATTCGAACCCAGGACCTTCTTGCTGAGAGGCGAGAGTGCTATCCACTCAGCCACCGTGCCGCCCACGGTGTGCCGCCCATTTGTATGCATTATAATTTTTTTTTGATTAAATACTTTGACACTCCCACTTTAACACAGATGTTAAAATCAGTTCCACATTCTGGAAAATCTCTAGTCCAGGTAAAAAAAAGTGGGCATGAACAGCTACGCCTTTACAAGATATTTCATGTTTCACCAACTGGAAAGTAAGTAGTTAATTGGCAGTGTGCGGTTGGAACTTAAGTCTAAACAAAGTCAATACGTTCAAAGACTTTTTTCAATGACTGATCAGTATGAACACTTGTAAATAGTTGTATAATTATGAAATTTTTCCATCCAGACGTAAGCCACCTAACCCCTGTGGCTAAAACTGCCATTACATATCTCCTCAATTACTTTTGCTACAGTACTCTTGTATATATCGCTTCCAAGTGGCTGAAAAGCATTGACGGATATGGACTAATGGATGGGTCTTGTGAGTTCTCAATGGCCTGGAGCCTCGGGGGAACTCTCCTATCTCCACACTGTTATTTTTACACCTGGGTCATCAGCTTTTGCATGATCCAACCTCTTAGCATAGTCACTTACTAAAATATGTGGTTATTTCTGCCTATTTCGAATGTTTTGGTAACATTTGGGATTCGACTGCATGTGAAAAGGATCCCTTGAGTGGTGAAAATTCGCTGAACGGTGACTAAACTGTACCCTGGGGGAAGCCGTGTCAGCAGGGAGGAGGTACTCTTGAGTTTAAAGCGATAGCTCAGGTTTTATGGTCTATTGCGTTACACCATTACATCAGTTCATTATCACTGTGCGGCCTTTTGTAAGTGGCAACATCAGACTATTATCACAGTGGTGATAAAACACAATCATTATAGAGGTGTAATGCTCATATGAAAAGGAAAAAACATGAATATTGCATTATATACATTTAGTGTATGGGCCTAAATGTAGGACTACTTTAAAATCAATGTGTGTCTCGGTGCGTGGAGCTGCTCTTTGGAATGATCTATCAGATGAGTTAAAGACTTTAATTAAAGAAGATGTATTGATGAAATATGTGGAAAGAAAGAGAGTGATTCCTTGAGCACAGAAAAAGTAGTGGGAGAGAGGTGTAGGGTCGGAGAGTGTTTGAGCCTGTGTGTTGTCAGAGAGTGTGTGTTTTTTGTTGTCTGTCTTTTACAATTAGTGGTAGTATTGTATTCCTGATTGTGATGTACAGTTGTATGTTTGAGAATTCTACTGCATGATATTGTTAAAACTGTGTGTGTGTGATGGGGTTTGGAATCAAATAAGCATTGGCTTTATCCAACCCCTTTTCGAACCAGGTGCAAGTTTAGTTAGTGATTTATGTAAAAATAAGTATTGTGCTGGTTCTAAATGAATCTGTATTTGTATCAATGAATTATGATTGCATTTTAACTATATCACTTCACTTTTCAGATAAAGACACAATTAGTAATATACGGGACCTTCGCATGAAAGCGGAAGACTATGAAGTTGTCAAAGTCATCGGTAGAGGAGCTTTCGGAGAGGTCCAGTTGGTAAGTTCAAATGTATTGCATTAAAGGAGACATGGCACTCAAAATTGACTTCTCTCAACTGATCAAGTACAAATTTTTGCATCTCAGATTCAGATTCAGTTTCAGTTTATTTGCCATTTGCAGTAAAAACACCACATTGGAATACATTAGCAAAAAGTCTCCAGTGTGCACAGACAAATACAGACATAAAAAAACATTAAAAGACAGAAATAAAACAAATGTCACTGTGAAATGGATTTTACTTGCTTCTTAGGCTGTAATTAACCATTATATTGATAATTGATTAGTTGGACAATTCTTTTTAATTATAGATTAGTTGTTATAAGGGATTTTTTTTCATTCATTTGACCAAAACGAGTTCGAGTGACGCCCCTAGACAACTTATTCATAGAGAGGATTGGTTGAATAGTAAAACCTCCATTTCCTCATTATTGCAGTAATTCAATTAGTTGCTATTAATAGATAAACGTTGCATTAAAGGGGACATGCCACGCAAACTCGACTTTTCACAGCTGATCACGTTACAGTAGTTTTTCTAGTAGTTTTGAGAGAAATTGGTGCATGTTTGAGTAATTTTTATTTTAAAACACTTTAGACGCCATTTACTTTCTTTGTTGATCTGTGTTTGCTAACTCGGATCACAATTGCGTGAAGGGGAAAAGTAAAACAATATGACAAGACTGAATACAAAAATGCGTGGGATCTTCTTTTCATCGTTTATAATCAAAATTAAAATGTATATAACACATCAGGGGTTTTCAGACAAGGACCCCCACTAAATGCTGCTTGTTTGAGGCATGTATTGTGTTATCTGTCTGATTTCTTTCAAATTTCTATCAAAATCATCTTGCGACTACCGCTTAAGGATTTACTACAGACCTGTTTGAATATTTTTGTTTACATGCAGTTATTTCTTGCTGACATTTCCTTTCGGATTCACGGTTGAAACCAAAACAGACCGCTATCACAAATTTAGATCAAAACTGAGGGGGAGGATGTGAGATATGAAATTTGTGTTGCTTTGATCTACAATGGGGATCTTAATTTTTCTTTTGTGATAAAAATTGTTTTAGATTGTACTTTGCATAATTATATATTGTAAGTTACCCCCACCTCCCTTTGGGTCCCCATTGGATCTTAATTTTTATAGTATGTCGGCTGGAAACTGAAATGTCAAGTCTTTCGTTTTTTTGTAGCCCTTCAAACTAGATGCACTGTATGTGTCACTGTTTTTCAGAGATACCTTAATAAAATCTCTCTATAAACAACCTTATGACGAGGGCGCAGGAGGGCACAGTGCTGCTTCTGCCCTCCAGGCCTCTAGCCAGTTCATTATCACGTGCGCATAACCTCACTGGTCAACCCTGTTTATATAGCAGACACAAGAATGCTACGTCTTCATTAAAGCACACCATTGCATTATGCTTTTTTCTGCATAATTAAAACTTCTGTCTTTTTTGTTTTGTAGGTAAGACACAGAGCTACATGCAAAGTATACGCCATGAAGCTGCTTAGTAAGTTTGAGATGATCAAGCGGTCAGACTCTGCGTTCTTTTGGGAGGAGAGAGACATCATGGCGTTTGCAAATAGTTCCTGGGTGGTGCAGGTAAGATCGGAGCTTCCAGAATGTGCTTATTTTTCTTTGACATTAGATTATTCAGAATTAATCCTGTACCAGAAAGACAACATACGTTTTTAACGATAACCATTCTACTATACATTGCAATTGGCACAATAGCAAGCAAACTAGTGAGAAAACAATGCTTTAGGCTACAAGATTTATCAAAATGTTATTAAAATTGCTATTTGAATCGTACAATTACAGAACTCCTTGATGAAAAAGTTTTCAGAGATTTTTTTATTTTATTTATCCCAATGATTTATTATGTATTATATAATATCGTTATACAAACTTATACTAACTTTTTTGTTTTTTGTTTGTAGCTTTTTTTCGCTTTCCAAGACGACCGCTACCTCTACATGGTGATGGAGTACATGCCGGGCGGAGATTTGGTGAATTTAATGAGCAACTATGACGTCCCTGAGAAGTGGGCACGGTTTTACACGGCGGAGGTGGTGCTGGCTCTTGACGGGATCCACTCTATGGGCTTCATTCACAGGTGAAGGGTTAAAAAAAGGCACATGTCGCTTGGTTTTAGTTTTAAAATGTGTTTCAACATTGAGCCTTCATCACAAACAGACTGGGAGTTGTTTTGACTTTAATAACAAGAACTTTTGACTCTTGTAAGAAATTAAACGATTATTTGACAGCTCCATCTGGTGGTAGAAGTGAGCAGTTCCAGGCTGCGGTTCTGGTTGATCGTTTACTTATCCATACGTTTTCAGGTTTAAAATTATTTCACATTATAAAACATGAAATGCCAAAGAAAATTGGCATGTTTAAGCACCCAAATAATCCATAATATGTCTCCTTTAAATGGAGTCTGCTAGCATGACTTTATGGTGAATATAGATAATTTTGCGTTACACAATATCAAGCCATTTATTGAGTTTTAACCCTGCTACACTATCAAGTATGATCTTAAAAGTACTATTCTGCTGCATTGTTACGAACGGACTGGCCATGTAGAATTTCCTTTGAAAAGTAGTCAGCAATGCCAGTGACAATAGCCTGCCTATTTTCCCCATTGACAATTAGCACAGCTCTCTTGCATCCTCGCTCTGGTATTTTACAGTTTTGACAGTGCCATTGTTCACTTGTTTTTCTCTGTTTTCCTCTGCAGAGATGTCAAACCCGATAACATGTTGCTAGACAAAACAGGCCACTTAAAACTCGCAGACTTCGGGACCTGTATGAAAATGAACAAGGTATTTGCCCCAAAATGAAAACACCATATCATTCTTGAAGCAAATAACCTACAGCTAATTTCTGTTTTTTGTTTGTTTTGTTTTTAAGGATGGCATGGTACGATGTGACACAGCAGTGGGCACTCCGGATTACATTTCGCCCGAGGTACTGAAATCCCAGGGAGGAGACGGTTACTACGGCAGGGAGTGCGACTGGTGGTCCGTGGGGGTCTTTCTTTATGAGATGCTCGTTGGTAAGTTCAAAATCGATCACTTAAAAAAGCATTATATATTTTTTTTAAAGGACCATCTACAGTTAGAATGAGTCTGGTGTGTGTGTGAATGGTTGGTGGTGGTCTGAGGGGCCAATGGCACATACTGGATGTCTCGCTTCTGTCAGTGTGCCCCAGGGCAGCTGTGGCTCCTATAGTATATCACCACCGTGTATGGAGTGATTGAATAATGACATGTGAAGCGTCTTTGAGTGTCCAAAAAAATCACTTTATTATTGTTATTATTATTGTTATGTAGTCCATCTTTGGTTACATATTTGCTTTGCTTAAATACTTCCCCTCCAGTAAACACAACACAACAAGAATACAAGGAGGAAGTAGAATAAATTGATAAGGCAAGATAATTTTGTGCTGATAGCTGTTTTTATCGCCTCTTGAAAGGGAGGAGAGAAGTGGTAGAAGACTATATCTAACTATAAATACATAAAATCTATAGTGTACATAATCGGCGGTGCGGACTAGAGTTTATCAATCCTTTTACTTTAAACACAAATAAATAAACTGCATTCTATGGCCACATGATATACTTGTTACTCATTCAAGGGGTGTTAAGATCATATCTGTGTTTGTGTGTGTATCTGGAGGAAGTATTAAGCTAAAACTATCAGACCATTGCGTGGTAATCCGTAGCCGTGGAATCGAACTTTCCTTGCCGTAAGGGATTCGTCCCCATAACGTCACATGTGTAATCAAATCGTAAATGTGTGACTGGGAATTGACTAAACTTATTTCATTGAATGCTTCTAAATCAAGATTGAGAGCCCCTGAGACATCCTCACTGTATTTATAATCTGTAATTTTATGTAACTTTGTGTAACTTTTGCTGCCTCTTGTCCAGGACTCCCTTGAAAAAGAGGTTCTTAATCTCAATGGGACTTTCCTGGTTATATAAAGGAAGAAATGAATACAAATTTTGCAAGTCAATAATCAACTGTAGTCTGTATCTAATGGCAAACAAACGGTAGATGTGGAATAATGAGAGTCAGATATACAAATGGTATTCTGTCGTTTTTTTGCACATTTGTAGCTCAACATACTCTTATGCCTGATCATAAGAAATAATATTGTAATCTCCTTTTGCTTTGCTGTGCAGGCGACACTCCGTTCTACGCGGACTCCCTCGTTGGCACCTACAGCAAAATCATGAACCACAAAAATGCCCTGACGTTTCCTGACGACAGCGACATCTCCAACGATGCCAAGAATCTCATCTGCGCTTTTCTGACTGACAGGTCCGATAGCACCTTATCTCCAGCCCCTCTTCTTGTTTGACCAGGGCATGTTCCGTGGCATGGAAGGAATCTTAATAGAATTGCTCACTTATTCTCTACATAGATGTGCATGTGTAAACTTGGACAGGACCTGGTTGTCAGTTTGATGGATGCTGATTGGCTATCTCTGTTCTGTTTATAGGGAAGTGCGCTTGGGTCGCAATGGTGTGGATGAAATCAAGAGACACCCGTTCTTTAAGAATGACCAGTGGACATGGGAGAACATACGAGACAGTAAGTGATTCATCGAAAGCAGGCATGTCAAACTCATGGGCCAAATACATCCCGCGAGACAATTTTATTTAACTCTTAAAATTATTTTCAATGATTATTATTTGTTAACTGTCAGCATTTATGGTTATGGGCTACCAAGGCCTGTTATACATATTCTATTTTCTCAGCAAAACAACCAAATTTACATTTTGTGTTAAGAAAAATCAACCAGAAAACAGTGATCCTCATGTCACATAAAATTAATGTCAAAATACCTTCAAAAACAATAATAAGCAAACAAAATGTTTGGCCCAGACCATTTCCTACATTTTTTTATTCGGCCCCTGACCAATATATCATAATTATCTAATCTTATACTGGAGGGTAGAGAATATATTGGGTACATATATGTTATAGTTTTAGAGTTTTCTCAAATGTTGGTACAAAATTCATAATTTTTCAGATTTTGCTGGCTCATAATTGGAGCTGGGCATGAGTTATATAATAGATTTATCAACTTACATTTCTGACCACTTTCACCAGCACAGTTTGGTATTGTATGTAAACAACAAGTAATACATATAATTTCAAAATACATCACATACAAATATAGTTTTTTTTGGACATTCCTGCTCAAAGGAATCTACCAGAATTTAATGCAGAAGGATAAGGACTGATTTTGTTCGCATTATTTGCTGTAAGTTTCAGGAAAAAATAATGACAAAGTCCCCCCTTCTGTTTCTTTCATGTATTCAAAACTTTGCATTGTGATTGAATTAAAATGGAAAATTACTCAGCCCTTCCCACCCATTGTCCCCATGTCTTGAATCTTTTCTTATGAATCATATTTAAGTTAAAGTTAAGAAGTTTGACAACCAAACTCTGTAAGGCTATGACACATGGGACTTTGAGAGAGATTTGGAAATTAGTTCCTTACAACGTTAGTCTAACAAAGTTTTATCCTTCACTTGACCACTGCTAGTTATTAACAAAACAAAGCCGTTTAAACAGCAGAAATGTTTATAAATACGACCTGAAGTACAAACATGAGTTCAAAGTTAGCATTTTTGTCCTCATTGGACAGTGCCCACGATTGTTTTAGCCCACAAACCTACTTCCATGTGTCCGACTCCAGACAGTTGCTGGAAACGGTTGTTGATATACAACCAGTGTTTCAGCTCTCGGGTTCATATTTGGCCTTTTTGTGTTAAATTGAAAAAGGAAAAAGTCAAATATTACAAGGATCGACTCAGTTTCTTTGGATTGGAAAAGATGTGAACAGAGGTCTTTTCTGGTCTGTTGGGTAGTTAGTGAGATATTTACTGTATGTATTTATTTAACAGCATAACTAAAAAATGTATGGGTAGATTTCAAAAAAATTCAGTAATGCTTAGACATAGGACAAGTGACAAATTATGACACATTGGAGGTGATCTGGATATCCTCACTTGTAGTTTGCTAATAGTAGTAATAGTAATAGTAGTAGTAGTTCAACCGAAGTTCTGTAAAGCGTCATTGAGTGTCCAAAAAAGCGCTATACAAGTAGTAGTAGTAGTAGTAAGTAAGCTTTATTTATATACCGCCTTTCACAGACCAGAGTCACAAAGCGGTTTACAATTGTTATTTTTTGGGCTCTTGTCTCTCACTCCACACAGAGATGGGAGCGGGGCCAGTACAGGAGGCGCATGCCAGAACTATTGTACATATTTTTAGTGGTAGGGGAAACCGGAGTACCCGGAGGAAACCTACGCAGACACGGGGAGAACATGCAAACTCCACTCAGAAAGGCCCTGGTCCGGCCGGGATTCGAACCCAGGACCTTCTTGCTGAGAGGCGAGAGTGCTATCCACTCAGCCACCATGCCGCCATAAGTACAATGTATTATTATTATTATTATTATTATTATTAAGTCTTTGTGAGGTCTGTCGGTTAGTTTGCCAGTCATTTATTTATTAGCCTAACAAAAAAATTGATGGGCAGATTTCTACAAAACTTGGTAATGCTTGAACATGGGACAAAGGACAAATGATGACACTTAGGAGGTGATCTGCCTTACTTCAGTTGTAGTTTGCTAGTTGAAGTAGTGGTACCGATGCTAAACTATGCCATTGCCCATTTCAGCTGCTGCTCCAGTTGTGCCAGAGCTGAGCAGTGATGTCGACACCAGTAACTTTGACGACATCGAGGAGGAGCGAGGAGAGGAGGAGACTTTCCCCATCCCCAAGGCCTTTGTGGGCAACCAGCTTCCCTTCGTAGGATTCACGTATTACAGCAGCCAGCAGTAAGTAACCGGCTTCTATATTACTCATTCATGCTGAAATTTTATGAATGGATTGTATTGCAGAAATATACTTCAACTCCTGGCACTTAATATACTGAAGATAGCAGCATTAACTTGGTCAAAACTAATTTCACCTACATGCAGACGACCTTAAAGCTGAGATACTTGATTTTAATCTTTCTAATGCCTCTCCAAGAGACAATTTTGTGTCATTTCAATCATGTCAGGAAAATGTATTTGCCTCTTAAACTCCAGAATGAGACCTAGGAGACAGACCTAGGAGACAGACCTAGGAGACAGACCTAGGAGGCAGACCTAGGAGGCAGACCTAGGAGACAGACCTAGGAGGCAGACCTAGGAGGCAGACCTAGGAGGCAGACCTAGGAGGACAGACCGCCGCAGAGGACAGACCGCCGCAGAGGACAGACCGCCGCAGAGGACAGACCGCCGCAGAGGACAGACCGCCGCAGAGGACAGACCGCCGCAGAGGACAGACCGCCGGGGAGGACAGACCTAGGAATACAACTCATATTGATCTTGGACTGGGCTGGTTTTTCTCAGGATGGATTGGAAATAGCCTGGATTTAGCCGAAAGTTGCAGTGTGACACATATCGATCGTGTACACTTGTCTCTATCAAAAAAATTAATATTCTGAAATCTCGATACCCCTGGATGTAGACCTGGTTGTTGATGGTGGGTCGTTTGCCTGATGACAACTGCACAAGACCGAACTAAGATTCTAAGTCCAGAACTGAGACTGGATAAATAATCTGTGATGCAGCTTCATTTGATCAGACTTGCCCAGAAAAATTCATGCATGTGTATACTCGCGATGTGTCAAAGCGCTTGGCTAGAAACGGATAGCCTCGCTTACCTGCTTACTCAATAAACTATTATAAAAATCAGTTAACACACATCTGCAGGATTTCACCTTGAACTGAAAAATTCTTACATACAGTATATCCTGTCCCTAGTTTTGCCGGACCTTTTAAATTCATCCCCAGTATAGTCCAATACTAATTAAAAATAAGTTTCAAAAGTTAGGACCGTTCGTACACATGATGTTTTTTGCCTTATCTCTGAGTGTCAAGTGAAGGATTGAACTTGATTAAAGTGATGAGAAATAAGTCAAAAATTTGGCAAATTTGGCAAAATGCATTTTGATTTGAGTGCCTTAAAACAAGATTTTTAAATGGAACAAAGCAAAATGATCTTATTTTAAAAATATACAAAAATACTGTCATATGAATTGAGAATATTAAGTAACAGGTCTTGAAATACTACTAAATTGCTGTGTCCTATTGACAAATCTTGTTTTAACATTGAAATTAAGATAAAAACCACCCTTTTCAATAAATTACTCGCTCAATTTTAGCATTTTTGCAGTGCACGAGTTACTTACAAATTACATTTAAAAACAAAGCTTTTTAAACAGGAGAAATGTTTACATAGATATGACCTGAAGTATAAACATCAATTCAAAGTTACTAATATCTGTCCCTTATTTGAGTTTTTTATATTGCATCTTCTGTATTGGGGTGTTTTCTTTGCCAAACAAAGGCTAATTTCTCTCATTTCAATCGACAGCCTACTCCGCAGCCCCTCCAGCACCAAGACCACTGACAAGCGCTGCAGCAGCACAAAAGAAGACAAAAGCCACGTGGGTGTCACTTCTCTATCTCTGCCTTGACCTCTGTCTTTGAGGCGTGTGTAATATTGACTCCATTTGTTCATGTTTCAGCTTGAAAACCTCCAAAAAAGGATTTACCAGCTGGAGGAGCAGCTGCACAGCGAAATGCAGCTGAAGGATGAGTTGGAGCAAAAATGCAGGTACGAGGTTAGCCCGGGATATGGTCTGGATTATTCAACTACAGCAAATGAGAGTGGAGTTGGAAGCAGCCAATGTGTTTGTTAGTGAGATTTATTGTAAAGATCATCTTAGGCCACAATGAATTTGAATGTATTTTTCTTTAGTACAGATACAATATTCTTTGCTTTAGATTTCTCCCCTGGACCTGTGTCAGTTTGTGTTTGTGTGTTTCTATATTGTGTGTGTTTGTCATATGTGTTATGTGGGTTTGTATGTGTGTTTTCATGATGTTTTGATGATAATAAAAATGCAAATCTCAGTGTTTTTTTCTTTTCCGCTCTTACAGGACCTCAAATACAAAGATAGAGAAGATAATTAAAGAACTGGATGAAGAGGTTGGTCTTCGAAAACATCTATGTCCTTACCAGTAGTAATATTCATATTTTGGACGGCATAGTCTGAATGAACGAGTTAACTTTTTTTCAGTCACATTTACAAACACAATTTCAGAATAATACATATACAGCAGAAGGATCAGAAAGGTGTGGATTAAAACTAGTGCTTATTTTTTCTCTACCCTTCGTGCTAATGTGACCAGTATAAGTGTATTCGACATTTTTAAATCACATCTCAAAACCTTTTTAAACTGGCTTATTCTATGTCATTTGATAATATTTTATATTCTGTACTTTTTAATAACGTGTGTGATGGTTTTTTAATTTATTGTAAGGTGTACTTGAGTGTCTTGAAAGGTGGCATGAAATAAAATGAATTATTCATTATTATCATTAAAACAAACGTACAGAAGCAACTGTATAAACATTTCAAGATTCAGTGTTCATACTCCTTTCCACTTTCAAAGCAATTCACGACCTGGCCCCTTCGTACTTTTGACCTCCTCCACCCTGCCACTCCTGCCCACACACTCCGCTCCTCCTCCACTCTCACAATCTCAGTCTCCCCAGCCACACTCATCACCGTGGGACACAGAGCCTTCAGCCACTTTGCCCCCCAGCTCTGGAACTATCTCCCCCCTGACCTCCGTACCATTGACTCGCTTCCACTCTTCAAATCCAGACTCAAAACCCATCTGTTCAGACTGCCCTACCCCACCTAACACACACGCACCCACCTTCCATATGGCACTGCTGTTTTATTCTGTTGATCCTGTTTTTAATGTTTTTATTATGTCCTGTACAGTGTTCTTGGGTTTTTTGAAAGTTGCTTTTAATAAAATGTATTATTATTATCATTATTATTCATGTAGCCGTCCAAAATGCTACTTTCTTAACTTGTTTTGAAGAAAAAAGGGGGTATGATATAAGTTCATCCGTGCATCCATTCCAGAGAAAACAGATCAGCATTTTCCTAAACCATATGCATAACCCTAACCCTACAGAATCTTGTAGCCTCAATTCCCATTCACTTCTCTCTCTGTGATGTAGGTGAACCTGAGGAAGAGTGCGGAGGGCTGCATGTCTCTGCTGGAGAAAGACAAGATGATGGCGCAGCACAGGCTTACCGAGTCCCAAAGAAAAGCCGACCAGGAGGCCGAGAAGAGGCGCAACCTGGAGAATGAGGGTAATGGCGGATACTACACTTCAGGCTATAGTTACTTTTTAAAAGAGTGGACAATCCATGGCCTTTAATGGAGGAGAGAAGCTTTGCAGAGTTGTATAGGAAATGGTTCATAGTGGCTTGATTTTCATAAACTTAGCTGGTTTGCGCTTAACATTGAAAGTTTGAGATTTGTGCATGAAGCTCAGTCAGATGGGAGGAGCTTGGATTAGAGCTGGAAGAAAGTGTGTGGAATTGTGGATGGGAAATATCTTTGATGAAACGGGGAGAAGAGAAGGCCATAGTTGTTTGACACTCCATTGTTTTGTTGTATCAGAAAAGTAAAAGTAAAGTGACACAATCTGTGTGTATTTTAGTGTCAACATTAAAGGAGCAGCTTGAAGACATGAGAAAAATCAGCCAGAACTCACAAGCCTCAAATGACAAGATCCTTCAGCTGCATAACCAGGTAAACAAATCCCATTTTTTGGGGGATTTTACATGGACGTGACGACAATATCTTGGTAAAAGTTGAGTTGGCTGAATGACCACACAGTCTAATAATTCACCTATGGCTAAAATTCTGGCATTTCCGCAGCTGGAGGAGGCCAACGACATGCTCAGGGCCGAGTCGGACACCGCGAACCGCTTGAGGAAGAACCAGTCGGAGATGGCCAAGTCCATGAGCCAGCTGGAGACCCTGAACCGGGAGCTGCAGGAGCGAGGGCGGGCGGCTGACGGCGAGAAGGCCCAGCGGGAGAAGGAGATCCTGGTCCTGCAGAGCACACTGGAGTCCGAGAGGAGAAACTACAACCAGGGCTCTGAGGAGATCCACGAGCTGCAAGGTGAGGCCTGGTATATTATAGTTTTAGTCAATGGCAAGTCGACCAACACATGCAGCATTTGAGGACCAATTATTTTTATGTATTTAGGTGATTTTGTTTTATATAGGGAAACATAAAAAGAAGGTAGTTCAAATTGGTTTATTTTTAGTTTTTTAAGACAGAAATGCTTATTATTTACTTTTGAGTTTATATCACATTTTTGATATGGCTACATTGTTTTTTCGCGGTTTGATTTTTTTTCCGCCAGATATACCTATTTTACCCCCTTTTTCGTCAAAATGATCGACTAAACATGACCAAAATGTGTCCCAAACTGATGTAGCCAGTACTGTCCCAATGTTTTACTTTGACAAGAGAATAAAAAAAAAAAAATTGTAGTTTTAATGATTTCCATATGAGCGATTTTTATAGTAAGGAGATATTGTGATGAATAAAAAATCTACTCTTTATGATCACTTTTATTTTCATCTAAATGACAAAATAACTTCACAAAACAAACAATGATCCAGAGTGGCAATGTGGAACAATGTGTGAAAGCGAATTAAACAATGCAGTACAATACCGTTTTACTATTTTCTTATTACCTGATCGTCTTATGGTATTTTACATCTATCACTATTTTCATAGTTTTTTTTTCTTATTGTTACCGGTAGTAGAACCTTTGGTAATAAAATCATAAAACAGAATTACCATGTAACGTCATGTCAAGCAATTCAGTCTGTTCCAGTTTTGCATACAGTTGCTAATTACTATTAACGAGCACAATGTTGTATTTAGCTCACTGTACTGAGGCCCTTTTAAAGATGAAGGATTCACATTGTTTTTTGTGTTTTTAGCGAGGATGGCCGGGCTGCTGGAGGACAACAAAAACTTGAAGCTCAGTTTGTCTAAAGTGGAATCTGAACGCAAATACGCACAAGAGAGGAGCAACAACATCGAGAAAGTAAGACATTCACTTTGACAAATAATTACATAAAATCATACTTTTCATCACTGAGTTGTGTGGTCCTCTCTGATGTCTTTATACGTAGTTTACTGCATCAATACCTTTCTTTATATATGGCTCAATTTACTATCTGAGTTTGAAATCTTTTCCCACTCTATGACATATCGAAGAAGGTGTGGGTAAAATCAAAAGGAAAGATTGACAAATACATTTTGGGAGAAATTTTAAACAACCAAATCAGCCACTGATTTTATCATTCTACTGTGCAAGTTACGTGGAAAATAAAAGGTCATCAGTCCAAAAAAGTGGAAGATGAACTCCCACAAGATTAACATGGCTAACACAACAGCAGTAAAGGGGCGTTCACACCGGACTTAACTTCGGCGTCAAAAGCGTCAGGTTTCCATTGAAAGTGAATGGTGAAGCGCGTCAGGTGAAGCCGAGAGCCCCGGCGTCACTTGACGCGCGTCAAAAGCTTCAAGAGTCGCGCGTACTACGCGCTCACTTGAAGCTTTTGACGCGCGAAACGCTCGCGTATCAAAACAATCCCTCTGACGCCGAAGCTGAGCAAAGCTGAGCTTTTGAAGCTTTGACGCGGGCTTCAACCAATCAGGAGACGAGGAGCAGCAGCAGCAGAGGGTCTGTCTCTGTCATGAAGAGAAGTCATGTATCTGCTGCTGGTGTTTTATTGTCATTATTGTTATTAGTAATATTATTTGTATGAGTAGTAACATTCTGAGTAACAAAATCATTGTACACATGCTGTGTAGTAAACGTAGTTTATTTAAAATAAGAACAGGCTGACGATGAGTCTGGCTCAGAGCAAGGCAGCTCCAGGCGGGCGAGAGCCGGGGAGAGGCGAGCTCCGGGGTTTGAGAACTCAGACTGGGCGAGTGACATGCGGAAGTACCGCTGAAAGCGAAACTCCTCCGTACGCAGCTCCTGGAGTAAATGACGGAACTCTGCAAACACTGCAGCCTATCAAGTCTGTGGTGAACCCAGAACATGTTTTGTTGAAGCCCTACAACAACGTTATTTTGCTTTATATAACAAATAAATGCTCGCTGCTCATTGAAAAATCAACCGCTGTCCTGACTACAGGCAACAGAGAAGCTCCTCCCACAGACAACAGAGAAGCTCCTCCCACCGGCGTCAGGCGCGTCACTCGCGTCAAAAGCTTCAAGCACCAAAATGACAAAACTATCCCGGCGTCAGTTGAAGCGCGTCAAAAGCTTTTTGAAGCTTTTGGTCTGAACGCGCCTTTAGTCACTTGATTTAAAAAAAAAAAAAAAAAAAAAAATCATTTAAAAAAATCATTAAAATTTTAACGACCCTTGAAAAATGTATACACATTTAACTTGAGGAACAAAAAATGGTCTGGTCTAACATTTAATTGGTTTACTCTTTGAAAGTAATTGATTTGTTTCTACTCTGTGGGAAAAAAAAGAATCTTAGTCAAATGTGGATCTGAAATATGTAACAAACTTCCACAGCTCATTCCTTCAAAGCATCACGTCCGTTACAAAAAATAAACAGGGGCCGCTATTGGAAACTTGACTAATTTATAAAACAGTTCTTGAAAAAAAAGTCAAAAAATGCTAAATATATCTTAATTTGAGCACACACTGACTGCTTTGCCAATGGAAAAATTGCAAAAATGCAAAATTATCTATTTTTAACAAGATACAAAAAAAGTCTCCCTTGGAATGAGAAAAAAAGCAACAGTTTTAGAAATAAGACTAAATGGCTTTGTCCCATTAGCATTGGCCTTCAGGCCTGAAGGTTGTGGGTTCAATTCCCACCTCTACACCTTCTCCACCGACTCCCACTGATGACTGCTGTCGTTGTGTCCTTGGGCAAGACACTTAACCCCACTTTGCCCAAAAGCCCCCACTGAAAGATCAAGGCTATGCTCACACTCAGAGAGCAGCCGTCCTCCTGTGGACTCACCACCTGCAGAGGGTCAGTGAGGAGCTGGTGCTATGAGACTTGGGTGGCAATCAGAGATGCCACCCAAGTCTCATAGCACCCCCTGACCCAGAAATGGATTAAAGGGTAGAAAATGGATGGATGGATGGCTTCGTCCCATTGGTGAATCTTGTTCTAAGACAGTCAGAATGTTCTCAAATTAGGATTTTAACCACTCGATTCAATCATTTATTACCTCATATTTTATAACTTTTCGCATTGTCGATCTAAATCAGTCTTGAATCATTTGCTTTGTAGGAAATGAACAACCTGGAGATCGACCTGAACTACAAGCTGAAGACACTGCAGCAGCGGCTGGAGCAGGAGCAGACGGAGCACAGAGTGACCCGCGCTCAGCTCACCGACAAATACGAGTCCATCGAGGAGGCCAAGTCCGCTGCTATGAACGGTACAAGAGGCAGTCAATTATTTTTTTCCAAATGTATTTTTTTTTAAGTATAATGTATAACGTCATGTTGTTGTAATGGCTTTTTTTCTACTACAACTATGTGTAGGTGTAGTAGGTGTAGGATACATGAGTCAGAATTATTTTATTGCCATTGTAAGAAACAGGAAGTCACAAACCAGGAATTTGCTTTGGCTCAAGGTTCAAACAAGTTGTAAGAGTAAAAATAGATAGAGGCATGCATACAAAGAAATTGATTTATAAGAAATAAGATGTATTAAAATTACTATATACAAGTGCACTAAGTATATACAGTAGACAATTAGCAGTGCAGTTAAAGTGGCAGTTGTTGTGGGAATTTGCGACAATTCGATAGTATTCGGATATATGCCCCACAATTCAGTTTTATTGCAATTCTTAACATATTGCCATACAGCAACCATTGCGATTTGATATTGTGATGTATTGTAATTCACGTCCCTCTTATTATTTAAAGGCATTACAAAAATTGAGGAACGTAAGACTGCTCAACTCAAATGTCAAATTTAATATGGTCTGCACGCTAACGCTAAGTGCAAAAACTTAGGAGGGAAGTGCAAAAATGTTAACCTTGAACATTCAGTACACAGGACAACAGATGTAAACTCAGAGAAAACACAAAAGCAAACCGATTATTATTTAATTAAATATTGGAATGCTTTGCTCTACTGCAGCCATTCCCAAACTCAGTAACACCGAGGCCCCCTTAAAAATCTGACGGGTCTGCGTGGCCCCCCAAAATAATAACCAAGAAGACAACATTAAGAATAGGCTCTTCTGGTTATTTTATTTTGGGGAAATAGCCTCTGCTACAAACATTGTAATACAAAAATGATTACAGTGGATTATTCAAGTCAAATAATGAACACAAATATTTTAATATTACAAACAAAACATTATAAATTTAACATTAAATAATTATATTCTTTTTTAATTTTTTTTATGACCTCCCGCGGCCCCCCTGCAGTACCCTCGCGGCCCACCAGGGGGCCGCGGACCCCACTTTGGGAGACACTGCTCTACTGTATCAATTTTAATTGCGTGTCCAAAATATCGCAATACGGAACATAATCTTTTTTTCCTCTCACAGTAAAGTGGCCTTAGTATTAAGTGACGTACAGGACAGGGGCCAGGGATGAGTTGTAATTATTCACGAGTCCGACTCAGATGTTTTGACTTTGCTCTTCCAGCTGTGCAGCAGAAGATGTCTGAGGAGAACGGGGCTCGGATGCGGGCGGAGAGCCGGGTGATGGAGGTGGAGAAGCAGTGCAACATGCTGGAGTTCGACCTGAAGCAGTCAGTTCAGAAGATGGAGCAGCTCATGAAGCAGAAGGAACAGCTGGAGGATGAGGTCGGTCTTACTCCAAGGACTGGTTTAAGCATGCCTTGTTTGTATTCTTGCTTAAACAAAATACTTGCTTCCAGCTGTTGAAACTGTAACTACATGGATTTTTATCACAAAGTTCCATTTATTGTGATTTGAAAGTTACATACCTCAGCTTAAACTTCAATTTCATCATTACTGTTTAGACAAAATACATTTCTTGCTTCCAGCCGCCCTCAAGGGTTGTGTTTCTCCCCTATGGTATTGTGAGTGACCCCAGTTGTCGGTGCTTGTGCAGGTGACGATGGTGAGGATGCATCTGGAGCAGGAGAAAAGCAAGAGGAGCACGTCCCAGAGCGAGCTGAAGGGCCGGACGCAGGAGCTGGACCGACTGCGCTGCAACGAGAAGCAGATGAAGCAGGACATCAACACGGCCCTGGAGAGCAAGAGGTCACTGGAGTTTCAGCTCGCACAGCTCACCAAGTATGGACTTTTGTTAACAGCTTTTGACCCATGTTACTCTAGTTTTCCCTTGTTATTTACAGTTGTGCTTGAAAGTTTGCACATTCAGCCAGAGATTTAAACATTTTATTCTCTCAGTGGTCAACTTGAAAATGGAAAATGCTTTTATTTGACAAGAAATGGCTTTGGTATGAAAACTTTTGAACATATAGGCGGTTGTTTTTAGAGACATTCAGACATTCAATTCAACATATTTTTCATGCAAGAAGCCATTGCTCTCCCCTCAGTCCTCTGAACACTGCCACCCAACCCCTTCCAGTGTTTTTACTTACTTTGTTTGCCAATTTTTTTAATATGTATATGATTTGATTGTCTTTCTTTGGCTCGAATGAAATAAAATATCCTGTGATGCAAAGGGGAGGGGCATAGAGGCATTCTGTGTGACTGAATAAGAAAAAGCATGGACTTGTCTGTTTTGTAACATTGATTACGCTCAATACTGAGACCCTGTATAGAGAACAGAAGCCTGCTATGCCCCCTTTAAAATGTTTTATAGCCTATTTTCTCTTTTGTTACTGTACACCACACCTGCTACCAATTTTAGTTTTTATTTTATCCTGTAAGACGCAAAAAGTAGAACTGTTTTCATACCCGTCTTATTTTCTCATCTCTGCGTTGGCCTCTAATGCTCTTTAGGAGTTGAGGCCAAAATTGCAGTAGAATTGGCTGTTATTACTGCTATTACAGCAGCTTAGAGCAGGACGCTGCCAAAGCTCCTGTGAAACGCACTGTTTACACGCTCAGATTAGGGCTTAGCTAAAATTCATCCACTCCATTACTAACCCACAACTAATCTGCTGGCTCCATCTGCAGTCCATGTTTACTTCCGACATTTCTCTATGAACTAATTATGTGTTATGTTTCTATGTCCAGGCAATACAGAGGCAACGAAGGACAGATGAGGGAACTTCAGGATCAACTGGAAGCAGAACAGTATTTTTCGGTGAGTAAAAACAATTGTCCATGACGGGTTTTCTGTCATTTTGATAGTTGTTTAATTGCTGATCTCCTTTTCTTTTTTCTTATCTCCAGACGCTTTACAAAACTCAGGTAAAGGAGCTGAAAGAGGAGATAGAAGAGAAGAATCGGCAAGTTCAGGACGCTCAGAAGAAGGTGCAGGACTTATGTAGTGAAAGGTACGTTTTGTGGACATTGTTTTAGGGTAATTCTATTCATTTCTATTAGAAAAAAATCTGGGTTTAAAAGTCAAACCATAATCATTATTTTTCTCTCTCTGGTTCACTTTGCAATAATTATTCAGTGTTATATTACCATTCTGCTGAGCGCCTCATCAAAGTCTGTTAGTAGTTAAGGGAAAGTCTCGAAGGACTGTACACAATTGGTTTATCTATTTTTTCAATGTACAGAATGTGCATGTAAAGAATCTATCAACTCTCCTTGTTTGGTATGGGGAAGAAAAAAAACAAAAAACGTTGGACCAGCCACCCGCTTATGACATTTGGTCACTTGTGGCTAGATTTAGGAGGGTCTGAGACCGGCTGCATTTGTTCCCAGGACCTAGACTATCTTTCAATCAATCACAGAACTAGGAACATTGCTAAGTCTGCCAAGTATTGCTAAGTCACACTTCAATGAGGTATTAGCTGTCCAATCAATTGCAACCAAACATCTCTCAGAAATGGGAACCGTTTGTTTTTCTTTTTTACCCATATTTTTATTGCATTTTTAAACATAATTCCTGCTCACATAAAGACATGTGGAGCATAAGACAAGACAGGATAATTAAGACTCACCCAGGGAGATGGGGAGAGACTGGGGTCCGGTACATAGGTCCAGACCAGGAACACATTTCTGAAAAGCAAGTCAATCCAATCACTGCTACAGAAGAAAAGGCTGATGATTGGCTGGCTGCTGATTGCCTGGCTGGCAAAAGATTGCTAATGGGATTTTGATTCTAACCAGTGTTTCTGGTCACAGGGACTCGCTGTCGGCTCAGCTGGACCTCACGGTGACCAAAGCGGAGTCGGAGCAGCTGGCCCGGGCACTGCAGGAGGAGCAGTACTTTGAGCTGAGCCAAGAGAACAAGAAGGCGCTGTCCCGACACAAGCAGGACGCAGCAGAGAAGGAGTCCACCATCTCCAGGGTAATGAGACTATACTGACTCAGGGTCGACCAATATGGGAGTTTCAAGGCCAATAATTCATATTTAAGTAGTATGACAACTGATATATAGAGATGCTATTTTGCAGTAAAAGTGAAAATATTGTTGTCAACATTTTGAGTAATACAAACTTCAACATTTAACTTTGTTTCAATGTCTGAGAAATATGTCTACTCAACAAAACCAATGCCAAAAACCAAACAAAAAAAAGCTCCCACTCTATTGACTGGATGAGATCTGGGAGATTTAATCATAATTTTTCTATATCCTTAATCAAAATAAGGAAAATGAAATGTTGTTTGGACCAGTAGTCTGGACAAAGCTAATATTTTGTTGTAAAATTATTTGGCAATTTCTTTTTACAAATTGGTCAGTTACCGATATAACTAGATTTGTTGATATTGATGAGGCTGATTCTCGACCCCTAATACTGACATGTAAGCTAAAATGTTGAAATGTTTCTGTGCAGCTGGAGGAATCGAACAAAACTCTGACCAAAGACGTGGAGATTCTGAGTAAAGAGAAAGCCGAGCTGAGTGAGAAGCTGCAGTCTCAGGAGGAGGGTAAGAGCTCTGCCTTATTTGAACTCCAATGTAAAATCTTAAAGGACCAATATTATACAGAACTGCACTGGAGTTCTTATGGTACAATATCGTTACCACATCAAAACAGTCTTGGATTTGTTGTTAGCTACATTCACACTATTATGAGGATCTTCTTCCACTAATTGATGCATTTTTCTTTACAACAAAGGCCTAAGCACTTAACAGAATAATGAATTATCTTTTTGCCAATTTATTCTTCCTTTGGCCAGCACCAGGCTTTTGATTCATATCTGTTATCTTAAACACAAAACAAGAAATATTAAGTACAAATGCTTGGTGTGCTTTAAATTTCCCCTATTTGATCATTATAATGTTTTAGATTGGATGTCTTTTCAATGCAATTCCTTATTCATTTTACGATGGGGAAAGTTCTCAGAATAAAAATAGTCTTTCCACCCCTCTTGTCTAAATCAAACTCCCCATACCGCCACTAGATGGCATCATTGCACACTAAAACATCCCTATGAAATGCTATTGTAGATAATCTCGACATCTGGTTTAAGGGCTTAAATGGACACATATTGAATGCAATTTAAAATTAAAAACATATTCATAAAAAATAAAAAAAATTGTACGAATGACAATGAATGATGATGATAAAGAACTGGGCCCATTGTTTTGGATTTAACTTTTTCCTATGAACTGTTTTGTTGTTTTCAGACTACACAGCACAGAAGGAAGAAATTGCAAACTCAATCAAAGCCACGTATGAGAAAGTCCTCAACACAGAGCGCACACTCAAGACCCAGGTAAGTCCCGCACTAATCCTCCCTCTGTCGGGACATAAACACCAAAAAGTTTCAACTTTTTTTTTTGCGTTTTTAGGCGGTGAACAAGCTGGCGGAGATCATGAACCGCAAAGACATGAAGCTGGACCAGAAGAAGAAGGGCAGCACGGCCGACCTGCGCAAGAAGGAGAAGGAGAACCGCAAACTGCAGCTGGAGCTCAACCAGGAGAAGGACAAGTTCAACCACATGGCCATCAAGTACCAGAAGGAGCTCAGCGAGATGCAGGCGGTGAGGGGCGCTCTTATACTTTATATACTTCAGTCTTCATTTTTCACAGTCCATCTTATGCCATACAACACTCAAAACTTAGAAATTATAGCCATTTCTTGCATAGAGGTGATGCCAGCTCTATTGAAACAACTGCCTTTCTGCCTCTCTAACTAAAGCTTGGGGGAATCAATGAAAAAACTAGTCTGGGCATGTGTATGAGGCCACATAGCACTGATAGGATTTTTTAAACTTGACTAGAGAAGTATCAAAAAGTGTGATATGGGACCTTTAAATCTTTAGAAAGGGACCTGTAAACTCATAGCGACAGGTGTGTTCTGAACCAGATTACAGCAAGATGGCTAGTTTCCATCCGAATCAGTGCCAGGTTACAGAGAAATGAATCACAATATACAATATGAAAATGCATCCATCCGTTCTCTATCAAGGCAAGGCAAGTTGTATAGCACAGTTCATACACAAGGAAACTTATGGTGCTGAACAAAACAAGATGGGCCTGGTTAGTACTGTTATGGGAGACCTCTGGGAACACCAGGTGCCACAGTGGCGCGGATTCGGCTGTAAAGTGCCAAACTGTTGTTGTGTCCTTAGACAAAACACTTCACTTTATTGCCCAGAATGAGTCTGGTGTGTGTGTGGATGGTTGGTGGTGGTTAGAGGCACATACTGGTTGCCTCACTTCTGCCAGTGTGCCCCAGGGCAGGTGTGGCCATAGTAGTAGTTTATCACGTGGCTTTGAGTGTTCTGAAAAGCGCTATATAAAACCGATGCATTATTAAAATCAAATATAATCACATTAAAGAGTGAAGCTAAAATACCTCAGTTGTATGCACAGATAAACTCAATCTGGAGAAGACTGTCTCACATTTCCAGGCAGATTGTTCCATGTTTTAGCTGCATAAATCTGAAACGCTGCATCCTCATGTTTAGTAACAGAAATTCTGTTGCACTAACCAAATTACTGTTTTTGTAATGGACATATTTATTCAACATTTATCTTCATAGTTTGTCAAATTCAAACGATTTTTTGTTGGTACCTCCAGCAACTGTCAGAGGAGTGCACGTATCGGAACGAGCTCCAGATGCAGCTGGACAGTAAAGAGAGCGACATTGAGCAGCTGCGGGAGAGGCTGAACGACCTGCAGCAGCGGATGGACAACTCCAGCCTGACCAGTCTGCAGACGGACGAGACCGACCTCAGCATCGCAGGTACAGAAGTTCAGGACACACAAACACACACAAACACACACAAACACACACAAACACACACACACACACACACAATGGGCCTTCACTTCAGCCATCTGTGGTCACTTTGATTTCCTCATCTTTACTTTTATGAGACGGACATTTGTGAGTGCTTTGTGATCATGCCATAAGTAATGCCATTGGCCCAATAGAGAATGATGCACACATTTATGAATTGCCGACTGAAATTAAATTGACACCGGATTTAGCTCAATAAATATATTTGAAATAAATCTGCACATCTGTGTAGTCTGGACTAGCGTGCTGGATTAAAAAAGTGCAAAACGTGAAAACTGTGAAAAAAATACGTACAGCTATGATGCTCCCAATAAATGTCTTTTATTCACAGACCACGTAGTAGGGACGTTTTTATTTACTTTCGACCAAGTCATTGAACTACTATGACATCACACTCGGTAGTGTTGTACATAAATTAGATTTATTAATGTCATGGCTGTATTTGCAGCTGTTTTTTTTAATTTATTTTTTAAAACACATTGTACTCCTGGCAGAAAGCCTTTTTTACTCTGGATACTTGTTACACCATATTGTGTTTGATATTTTCACACTGCAAAACTTGTAATGAGAAAACAAAATATTTCAAAATTATAATGCATAATCTTTCTTCAAATAAATATCCTATTATAGTTTTACAGATAGTCATTCAAATTGTGATTTCTGAAGCTAGAACAATGTTCAAAGTGCATGCGGAAAATTCTAAAAACATTGGAAGCTGTATTTCTTTACTTGAGAATATTTTTTGATTAATTGACTTTAAATTGTCCAACTTTGTTTCAAGCCGAGTGGGATTATTAGATAAGACTGGACTTGCCTGTTCTAGTAACTAATAAAACAGTCAACGTGAGCCCAAATACTTCCTTATTTAGGTTAATAAGTAACAGTATGCTGTTACTTTTTGTTCACCTTTGCAGAAATCTTTCTTTCCTTAAGCCTGTTATAGAAATACCTTATAGAAAAGCCTTTGTATTTCTATAAGCCTCTTAACACAGGGAAAGACAGATAATTTACCACCAGATTATTTGCTGTTTTTAAATGTAATGTAATCTAAATAACCTCAACCTTTTTGATTTGCTAATTGCTAAAATCAGTACAGATACTCATTTATAGCCATTAGTCTTCCACTCGCTTCCATCTCCACACACTTTGTCTCCGCTGCCAGCATCACACACACGGGAGTTTTGTGTATTCAGTTTTTCACCTTTTTCTTTAACTAACCATCTCTTTCCCAGCTCCATTCTGGTTAAATCACGTTGTCATTTTCCTCATGTCCAGTCGGTCTCCTGTCCGCTCTCCTTCTCTCTGTAACTCCTAAACCTTTCCCTCAGTGAGTAACCTGGACACCCTCTTTATGCCTGCTCTGCTCTGCCACTGTAGTGTGCCTGGTCCCTTGTTCCAAAAAAAAAAACATTTTAAAGTTGCAGTCGCCCATTGTATTTTCTAGTTCCTTTTTATTCCTCATTAAAAAGTACACAATTTGGCAGAAGTTTCTACACAATGGAATGAGGAGAAGTAGTGCATGCCCAAACCCAGCCCGATTTAGTTTTAGCCATCAATGCATGCACCTGTTTTAGATTAACGTCCAATATTTTACTGTATATTAGTTAAAAAATGGGGTTAATGGACATTTTCAAACATATATTTTCTAAACTGTGATAGAATAACAGAAAAATAACACATAAGAGAAGCTTAAGTGGTCAAATTTTGAGTAACACATCAGACAATCGGCTCCCACCAGCGCTGGAAGTATCACAAAGTGCGTTTCTTGTTGAAGACTAATTTAAAGCTGGGGTATCTAACTTTTTGATCTCATAAATATATTTTTTTAATTGTATATTTTTAATCTTTTGTCTTTAGCTTTCCTTTGGTCAAAATGTCATAATTCAAAAACATAAAAAGGCCCGATGATAATGCAAGGGAAAAGATTACAGTAAAAACAGATAAAAAGAGTCTGCCCGAAACGAGTGCTGGGATTATTTATATAAATTTACAAGGAACAAAATTGTAATTCAAGTTTTTCTGTTTTTATTCTTTAATTAACCTTTATTTAACCAAGGGAGTCCAGGGCAAGAGGCAGTTACACACTATTACATCAAATTTCAGATTATAAAAACCAATAAGGATTTCTCAAGTGTTCTCAATCTGGACTTAAAAGGATTCAAGCAAATTAGATAAAACTAAATGGGTTCAGCTAATTGTAATTGTTGAATGTGATAAAAATTGCTTTGAGTTAAGATGCCTGATACAGAATCCTTGAAAACCTTCTCTCAGTCCTAATCCAGACTGATTCACAAGCGAGGAAATAGTCCGATGGCTTTCATTACATAGTTCTTCTTTTGATCTTTGAAAGTTATGTGTCCCAGCTTTAAATTAACATATAAAAACAGATTTCTCATCATTGTAACTGGTTCCCACGGCTTTTCTTTGGTCCCGGTTTGGACTTTGCATGGCCTGTTGTTTTTTTACCCCCTTCTCCTCGTTGCCAGTGTGTTGCCAGGCTAACGTCTTTTTACCTCTGCTTTTCAGAATCGAGACTGGAGGGGTGGCTGTCTATTCCTAATCGTGCCAATATCAAACGCTACGGCTGGAAGAAGCAGGTCAGTACTTGGTTTTTTCAGAATCCGGCTCATCACACTGAGAAATGGAAATAACTTGTTCTTTTTAAAGGGTTCCTATTATAGCTATAAACGTCTTATGATGCAATGCAATACAATTTATTCTTGTATAGCCCTAAATCACAATAGCAATCATCTCATAGGACTTAACAAAACCATTGTAATCACCAACACAGATCAGAGAATCAACAGTTAAGACACACACAAAAAATATATAGAACACATGTTGATAAATGTCCATACATACATGATTCGTAATCATTGTGATGTATTTCTTTGACCACTCAAATCAAACTAAAGACGGATGTATTGGGTACTACACTGCAAAAACAAAATTTGCCAATGGGACAAAGCCATTTAGTCTTGTTTCAATAACTGTTTATTTCCCCCCTCATTCCAAGAGAGACATTTCTTTTATCATTTGAAAACAAGATAACTTTGATTTGTCCCATTGGCAAATCTTATCTTAAAGCAGTCAAAATGTGCTAAAATTAAGATTCCCTTTTTTCCAAATTTGAGCAATTTCTCACTTATTGTCACTACAGGTTATTGGCCGTGTTGTTAACATTGTACGTGACAAATATCTATCTCTGTCTTTGTAGTATGTGGTTGTAAGCAGCAAGAAAATCCTCTTCTACAATGACGAGCAGGACAAGGAGCAGTCCAACCCCTCCATGGTGCTTGATATAGAGTAAGTACTGATCACACTGTTATTCTAATGTCAGGCGGCTTCTTTCCTAAGACTATGTTTGAAATGACGTCCTGTTTGCAGTAAACTGTTCCACGTCCGACCTGTGACACAAGGGGACGTGTACCGAGCGGAAACAGAGGAGATCCCAAGAATATTCCAGGTCAGAGTTTTGTACGGCTTCTTCTGGCTGCTGTAACATTCGATGATCGACAAAAGAATGCATACTACTTATTCGCTTTTCATAATACTCAAAAGTACTTAAAAAAAACGACAGACTTATTAATTTACTCCATACACAGTGGTGATCAACTCCTACTCTAGTCACAGCAGCCCTGAGTAACACTGACAGAAGCGATGCTACAAATCTGTGCCATCGGCCCCTCCCACCACCACAAACCGTTCACGCACACATTACTTCTTCTAGGGAACGTGGGTGAAGTGTCTTGCTTAAGGACACATCAGCAGTTTGAGATTTTACAGTCACCCCACTGTGGTTTCCAAAGGTCTCCCATCGCAGCACTAACCAGCTCTTGCTCTGCTTATTAAAGAAAAGCCTGGTCGATGGCTCACACATGCCAATTTTAGCCAATTTTAATCTGCAAACTAATTAATCGGTTTGTCTAAGGGTCATAACTTTGCAGAAACAGTTACTTGAAAAATAATAATTAATATAAACGTATGGACAGTCATAACAATGGCAAGACCGTAAGTCTTGCCATTGTTATGACTGTCCATACATTTATATTAATTCTTATTTTTATCATTAAACTTTCAGACTCAAATTGGTCTATATTTAAAAATGAAATAAATACGATAAATAAAATAACATCAAAACCCTTTCCCTCTTAAATCAAAGTATTATTATAAAACCTTCTTTACCAAGTGGCATTTTTCACCTTGCCTCAGGACTGCAGTTGGAAACTCGCTGTATCGCTAAAACTGACATATTTACAGTAATGTGGATTAATGTTAACTGTCCCTATTCATATAAACAAATAAATACATGTAGATAAATAATGACTGATAACGCCTGATTCTCTGTCCCCAGATCCTGTACGCCAACGAGGGCGAGTGTCGGAAGGAGGTGGACATGGAGTCGGTTCCTCAGGGCGACAAAAGCAACTGCCTCCCGCACAAAGGCCATGAGTTCATCCCCACGCTCTACCACTTCCCCTCCAACTGCGAGGCCTGCTCCAAACCGCTGTGGCACGTCTTCAAGCCGCCGCCCGCTCTGGAGTGTCGCCGCTGCCACGTCAAGTGCCACAGAGACCACCTCGACAAGAAGGAGGAGGTCATCACGCCATGCAAAGGTAAGTCTCCTCCAGGAAGACCGGGGCTGTCAACTTCAGTCGTTTTATCGATTAATCGGTCGATGGATCATTCCGCAACCACGTTTTGAGTTGGTTGACATATTTTTTTTTAATTTTGATTACAAACCCTCCAAAAAGGAGAAGGTACTGATGAAAAATAGCTTCAGAAGTTGATATTTTCTTTGATATATATTGTCAAATCAGAATTTTTCAAAACATAAATATTTCAGTGATATTTTTTTTTTATTAAATTGGTTTTGTGAGTAGTTGGGGTGAAGTAAGTAATAATATTTAGAGTTTTTCAAGTTTTTCACGACTAATTGATCGACAGGGTGTGTGTTTAGTTGACAAAGTCTTTGGGTCGATTTTTTTTTTTTAGCTTTTTACCAGGTTACAACATTATTCCCTCATCTTACAGTCAATTAGTGAGAGCTATTCTAAAGTGATGCCAAATCCTAATTAACCATTCACTTCCGCTCAACAGTAAACTACGACGTGACCTCGGCGCGGGACATGCTCCTCTTGGCCCTCTCCCAGGACGAGCAGAAGAAGTGGATCGGCCATCTTGGAAAGAAGATCCCCAAAACGCCACCCACCTTCTCCAGAGCCTCCCCCCGCACCATGTCCACACGCTCCGGACCCAACCAGTCATTTCGCAAAAACATTAAAAGCAGCACAAAACTCAGGTAACGGCACGCTAACACGCTAACATTAGCTAGCATAATAGGACGTAAATATAAAGTCTATCTTTAGCATGATAAAGAAGCAAGTGGAACAGTGTGAGATTAGAATATGGATGTAGCAGAGTGGTCATTTTAAAGAATATTTGATGGGGTAGGGTTGAAGTCTTGAGACGAGAGAGATTATTGCGTGTGTTTTCTGGAACCAATTACAAAAACATGGTCCCATTCTAATCTATAGTGTCACTTGAATATAAGCCGCAGGTTTTTATGTTGTGATGTAGCAGAGAGACAATGACGAGCTTCCATGACTTCTTAGCCAGTCTATTTTGACAATAAACCAGTGTCCTATAGCTGCTAAAACTTGATGTAGTCAAAATAATTAGTCAATAAACTCTGCTGTGACAAACTCAAATTTAAGGTAATAAGCAAATATACAGAACTAGAGCTTAGTAATATATAAACTCTTCTAGACACATGTTTTAAATGCAACCTACTGAGGAAATGCGTATGTTTGTTGAAAAATATTATTTCATTTTGCTGGTTGTTGAAATGGCTGTATGCTTGGTGCTGTAATTGTAATGAAGTTTTATGGGGTTTCACTTCAGCCAATACCCTTTCAGTCATTTGTTCATGCTTTGTAGATCATTTTAGTCTTGATACTGACTGAAAATAAACTAAACAATACTAAAAATAACACAATCAAAATGCACAAATTAGCCGCATCGCTATACACGCCGCAAGGCTCAGAAAAAAGCATCTTATATTCTGGATATTCAGTTTTATTCTATTGTATTGATTTATTTGATAGGGACACAACATCAGCATGTGAAACACTACAACATTTATAGCCACAGCTAATTTACGACGTCTGTCTCCTGAAGGTTTTGAACACATAGTACGAGACATATTCTTTCTCCCCCATGTTGCATGAATGTGTCCCATTGTTGCAGGACGTGATGCCGTTTCAAACTATTTCACATGATTTTTTTGTCCCGTTGGAATGAGACGGGCCGTGGTTCCTCCCGTCACATGACCTGCTCTCTGCCCTCTCTTGTAGCCGAGCTGAGTCTCACGTCCACGCCGCCAGCACCACGTCCAGCACATGTTGACAGCAGCCGCAACCACAAAGCCACATGTTGTTTGATTTTTGTAAACATTTTTTTGCAATGGTTTTCTTCTGTAGCTTATATTTTCATTATAAAGGGTGATGTTTTGGTCTTGTTTGTTTGTTGGTGTAGCCTGGGTTCTTATGGGAATCTATTTTTTATCCCCCCGGTTTGTCGTAATGTATAGAGGCAGTGCAACCCCGTCGAGATGTGAGTGGATGAATGATCAACAAACTTTACATTATATACATTTTCCATTGATGTTTGTTCAGAATACAGAATGTTTAAAATATATCTAATCTCAGAAATACTGGAGGTAGAATACGTTTTGTAGACTCGGAAGCAAAACTGCCAACAATTTCTGAAGAACATGATCCTAAATGTAATTAAAGTGTTTTAGGCTCAATAACAATAAACAAATACATAGATCCAATAATTTAAAATCTATGGGATGGGCCCCCACCAACGATTCACAAATGAATTTTCATGAGTGAAGAGGGGTAAACACACATATTGAGATTAGTGTTCATTTATTTCGAGTTTTTGCTGTAGATAAAAAATGTCACTACATAGAATTTTCCAGCAAATCATTCATTTACAATTATTTCAATATCGCACATTATTCAAACTCGAAAAGGAGGTGGAAGAAGAAAAATTGTATGAATCCCCATATTGTAAAATTACTGATTTAAGTTAATGCTACTTTTAGGAAGAGTCTAGCCCTAAATTACAACAGTAGGTATGTCGGAGGACTTGACAAAACCGTTGAATTCGCCAACACAGATCAGAGAAACTGTTAAAACCAGTGAGGGCGGGTCCCAGCTCAAAAGTGGCCAAAATGACGTGCTCTGACATGCTGCAATACCACCCCGGGCCTGTGGGGGTGGACCCAGAAGAAGAATTAGCCAATGCTAACATATAGCATTGGCAGACCTCTCGAAAACGTCTTTACAGGATGGACCAAAAGTTGGCTCTTGGCCCAAAGCTCCGTTCCACATGTGTGTCAATGCTGAGGGGGGTGAATTTTTTTGGTCCACTCTAGTTTACTTGCTGTGAATTATTGAAGTCTCTCGTTCAAATGAATGGAGCTGCGCCGGCTGACGCATGCGCAGATGCGATTTTTCTCAATTTTCTTGTGGGAGGGACCACTCGCGGCCATTTTGGATAGCTCCAGTAGAGCACATTTTTTGGCCCATTAGTTAAAACGGCGGAGATAGGCGTGACTCTGTCCGTTAATATATACAGTCTATGGTTAAAACACAGGAAATGCAATGATAAAATCCGCACAGAGCCATTGGTCCATAAGGCAGAGACCAATGTCCATAAGTGTTGTTAAATGTTGAGTCAGTTTGTCAGTTAAAGTACCACAGGAGAATGAATGATCCACTCCTCTGACAGGCCTTGCACTGCCTCTTGTTGGGTTTGGGTAACTAACATCCCCTTCTTCTCCGTCCAGTCTCCAGGCCTTGGTCCTCCCCACTACATGTGTCCTGTGTGGAGGCTGTCAAGGCCATAGAAATCAAAAGTTTCCAAGTTTGACCCTGCTCCATTTGTTTTGTTTCTTTTTGCGATTGGAACCTCCCAATTTGTCAGTTAATATTTGCAATTACTATGGATAAATAATACTAAAAAAACTTGGTGACTTTTGATGTTATAAAGAGCCAAAAATGTCTGTCAATGTTACGTTTGCTCATGTAGACAGTAGGATGTATGACTAACCAAGAATCAACATCTTTACTGTCATTTTAAATATTTGTTTACCTTTTTCTGTCTTTCAGCTAACCATCTGATTGTGTTTTGGACTATACTTTTCAAAACCCCTCCTCAAAAATCTACAAATCCATAATCAAGCAATGGAAGCCAAGCAGCCTCCCTCATGAACCAGCTCTTCAGCTTGTCTACCAGAAGATGGGACACTTCTTTAAAAACATGGACAAGAAAAGCTACTACTATGACATTTTGACATTTCTCCTCAAACGTTTGCTTCCTACCATCACTGAAATGCAACAAAAAAAATAATATATCTCAGTTTCAACAAGACTTATTTTGCCTTCATCTTTACGGTTTGTTTTTTTCGGCCGTTTTTGCCTTTTTTTTTTCCTCGTCAGGTTTGGGACTCTAGTATCTCGGAGTGAGGAGCATGCAGCAAGATCATCGTTTTAATAAGAAAAATCTATGCATTCTTTTTAGTAGTATAATTATTTTTATTGCTCCAAGCCATAAAAGGAAGCTTCCGTTGTCATGGCAACCCGGAGTCCGACATTTTTCTTCCTCTGTTTGTTTGGTACATTGTAATATTTTTTTCTTGTATTTTTTGTAATGTATTGCCTTACATTGATTCATAGAGTTACGTGGTTCAAAAAAGGAAAAGATTAAGTTAACAAATGTAAAACTGCACTGTTTGAATTGTAAATTATTTGTAGAAGACTAAACAGGTGTAGCATTTGGCCCACCTCGTGCCTTAACGTTCGGATATTGATTTTACTGCCATATCTTCTCTCATCTCTTCTGTTCTCCCAAAAAACACAAATCTTAACTCTTCCATCAACATTTTTTTAAAGAAATCGCCGCAAATGTGGTTTTATCGTAACTTACCTTGTCTCTGGTTTTGAGTATATAAATATAAATAAGATTACCTCTTTATGGACACATGGCCTCGGAGTCGGCGTGTCCAGAGTTCACGGTTGTCATTCATATCACATCACTTTGACAAATTTCGGGACGATTATTTTTTTTTTCTCTTCTTTTTGTTGTTGTTGTCGTCTCCAAACGTGCCTCGCTAAAGGTCGGTCACTACTGGAGGCTTCTACGTGTCGTCCCGGAAATGCTAACATCGCCCCACAGTGTAAATAAAGACAAAAAGGATTATGGGATACCTCCTCAATCTTTTATTTGAAAAGCTTCTTCAGTAAAAAAAAAAAAAAAGCACTGGAACTATGATCTACTCTTGTCTTGGATAATTTGCATGGTTAATTGCATTGGAGTCCGCACTGATGGATATGTCAATAAACATATCGTTGTCCTTCACTTTTGGACCTCATTTTTTTTTAACAACTTTTAATGTATTATTATCTTCTTGGGCTTTACTGAATATTGTGTTGGGATTCATTTGGAAGGAAAGGAGGTTTCATTAGATTTTAGGTTTTAAAGCAGAGATACCAAGCTGTTTTGTGTTTCATAAAAAAATATTGGGAAAAAATGTCAAATCTTTATTATAAAAATGTATTTTCTGTTGTAAGCTTGTATTTGGGGAGTCATGTGAGTCACTGTTAAACTCTTGAGACTGAGAGCTGAGTGAGGGTTTTTCTCTCTCTACTTTTCTGTTTGGAAAAGCTGTTGCTTCTATGAAAAATAATCCAATCTTGCCTTTCAAACTAGGGAATATATATCTAAACATTGCAACTCTCTTTTGACTTCCTGGGGTTAAGTCAATTGCAAGACTAATATACAGTGTCTTGCGAAACTGTCTGGACAGGTTGAACTTGTGCATCGCAACCTTCTCGACCACATTTGTTTTCTTTCTTGCTGAAAAATCACAACAATGTAATGGACAACTGGGAAGTAAAAGCAGAATTACAAATTACTTACTGAATCAATCTACAAACACAAATGATCAGTTGCGTACCTATTTTGTCCTAAGTAATATGTTGGTTTTATATCTTGTTTACATGAGTGTGGAGTATTGTCCACCAGGTGCGACTAGAGAACTACAATCATTGTCAGTTCTTATGCAAGTAAATGATGATATATTGAAATTATATAAGATCTTTACTCAGTTTATCTAGTCATCTAATCTAAAGGTCCAAAACAGTGGCACTTCAAGGTTTTTTATTTTTTATTTTGGATATGTTTTGTTCTGTGGGTTACAGTAACAAATTCAACCTTGCTTTGTAATTGCTTACAGAAGCTCAGTTGGTAGAGTGTTTTCCTTTGAGCCAGAAGGTTGTGGATTTGAGCCCACCTCAAGCCTTTCACCATCGACTCCCACTGTCTGCTGTCGTTGTGTCCATGGGCAAGACACTTAACCTCTGGGAACAGTCTCAGTGGGGTGGCTGCGGCTGTAAAGTACCAAACTGCCGTTGTGTCCTTAGGCAAGACACTTCACCCCCATTGCCTAGAATGATTCTGGTGTGTGTGTGAATGGTTGGTGGTGGTCGGAGGGGCCGACTGGTTGCCTCGCCTCTGTCAGTGTGCCCCAGGACAGCTGTGGCTACAGCAGTAGTTTATCACCACCGTGTATGGAGAGAATGAATAATGACACATGTGAAGCGCCTTTGAGTGTCCAAAAAAGCTCTAAACTTATTCCGATGCATTATTATTATAACAATAATTTTAGTCAGTTTCTAGCAAGTAAATGATAATGTATTGAAATCATATAAGATCTTTACACACAGTTTTTCCAAAACGGTGGCACTTTTTATTTTGTAAATGTTTTTCTGTGGGTTACATTTACTCATCCAACCTTGCTACCCTTTTCCTAGTTGTATTTTAATTAAATTGTTGAACAAAAATACTAAATAATAAGGTAACAGATTACTTCCATCCATGATTACTCCCAGCCTCCGTCAGGGAGATGAGTCGATCCAGAGCGTGTCGATAAGACCAGAGCGGCGTGATGTTGTTGCAGCGTCATTCTGTTTGAATGGACTTGTAGCCGCTGCTCTTCTCTCACCGCTGGACCACAACTGTGCACAAAATATAGTCTTTAGAGACACACTGAGCCCTGAACATGCCGGTGTTTACAGGTACAGAGCTTTTCGACATTGCAATTTATCTAAAACGAACGAGAAGAGCGTAGATTTAAAGTTGCACGTGTTTTCGTAAGTCTTTAGCCGGAGCACAGCATGGGAGCTAAGCTAACTAGCATTAGCAAGCTGATAGCATGTCAGTGCCACAGGAGGAGTTACTGTTTGTGTTTTGGCGAGATTTCTTCTTGTTAACACTGTTGCACATGTTGAATCAACGCTAAAAACGAGTCCATATCATTGTCACTTGTGTAGATTTCTCAAACATCTGATAAACCTTTTATGAAACGGCTCGCTGCCAAATGTCAACAAGCTAGCATGTTTAGCCAGGAAACATTACTCTTGCAACAAATTCTGCACCTACAATAAATATCTTATGGTATTTTATATGTATTGGTTTAGCAGCTAGCATGTATTAATGTCTTTTATTGCTTTGTGATGAATTTCTGCAGGCTTATTACTGCAAAAAAAAATAAAATATCCTAACTATTCAGGAAGCTAGCAATGTCTCTTTAGCTTATGTGCTAACTGAGAATTTGCGTCACTAACGTCATATTTTTAAGATTGTATTATGGCTAGAATAAACCTAGGGCTGTTTACCATATTTTCCAGTGTATGGTTGTTTATTTTAATCTACTATTTTTTTTTAATTTGACAAATATTAGGTAAGAGTTAGCTTGCTAGCCTGAGTAGCCGCTAGATGTCAAAGCTTATATGACACAGCACCTTGAGCAGGGATAAAGTTGGCGAAAGGGAGCCCTGACTACAGCTGTGGTGTTGTGGCGGCACGTGTTGTGGTGTTGTGGCGGCACGGTGGCTGAGTGGATAGCACTCTCGCCTCTCAGCAAGAAGGTCCTGGGTTCGAATCCCGGTCGGACCAGGGCCTTTCTGAGTGGAGTTTGCATGTTCTCCCCGTGTCTGCGTAGGTTTCCTCCGGGTACTCCGGTTTCCCCTACCACTAAAAATATGTCCAATAGTTCTGGCATGCGCCTCCTGTACTGGCGACCCCGCTCCCATCTCTGTGTGGAGTGAGAGACAAATGCCCAAAATTAACAATTGTAAACCGCTTTGAGACTCAGATCTGCAGTGAAAAGGCGGTATATAAATAAAAACTTACTTACTTACTTACTTGTTCTTCCCTTCAGTGAACGTGAAATGGGGTAAAGAGAAATTCGATGCGGTGGAGCTGAACACAGAAGAGCCTCCGGTGGTGTTTAAGGCTCAGCTCTTCGCCCTGACAGGAGTCCAGCCCGACAGGCAGAAAGTGATGGTGAAGGGAGGCACCCTCAAGGTAAACAAGCAAACAACAAACATCTAACAACTGGAATTACATCTAGCTTGTTTTTTTAAATGTATTTATTGTAGCTTGCCCTAGGTGTTCCAACCTGTAATGTTGGGGTCAGCAAAATTACATGAGCAATAAGTGCCTTCAGGGATCACAAAGTTTAGGGCAAACAAGTGGGGTCAGGTGCTATTCAAGGAGCCATGGGAAAAGGACCTAGGTACCTGTTATTATTGTAGGATATTGCGACACATTTCAAGCCGTCTTAGGAGTTTGTCGGGTAAAGTCACTTGCTTTGACGAAGACCCGAGAGTTGTTGTGGTGTCTCACTTTTGAAAATATAAAAATGATCACAGCTTTAAGATCAATATTTTTTTAACGTTTTACATTAAAAAAAGATTAAAGATAAAAGTCATTCAGTTGTATGCACAGAACTGTTTTTAACCTGGATTTGTAAACTGCCAGAGTGGCCACCTTCAACTTAATACTAATAAATACATTTATCAAATAGCAGTTGCCTATATACTTTAAAATATTGAGATGGACCTCATTTGAAACTAAGAGCTGATGTTTATCTTGTATTTCCTGTTTTGTAGGACGATGAGTGGGGCAACATCAAAATAAAAAATGTGAGTACAGGTTTCCAGTCGTCTCCTGTTGTTGTGTGTGTGTACCAATGGTCTCGTGTGTGTAACTGTGGCCTGGTGTGAACAGGGCATGACGCTGCTGATGATGGGCTCGGCTGAAGCTCTTCCTGAAGCGCCTTCAGATCGACCCATGTTTGTGGAGGACATGACCGAGGAGCAGCTCGCCTCCGCGGTCAGTGTCCTGCTCTGCTCTTTCCTGCAAACTGCTCAAATTTCCAGTAGTATTTTCTGGATTTGAATGAGATATTATGCAAAATGTTAGATCATGCTTTTATCTTCATCTTTTGGCACAACAATTCTGCCTGAATGAATGTCTGTATTCCAAGCTCTGTACACCATGGTTGCATTTAGAATCAGAATTATTTTTATTGCCATTTGAGTAACAAGAAGTCACAAACTAGGAAATTGCTTTGGCTCTCGGTGCAAACAAGTTAAAGCAAATTTGTTTGTGTAAGCCCTCAGTCGTACAGGGATTAGTCAAAGCAATGGAAGGTTTCTCACCCATCATCTGTACTTTTTTACTTAGTTTTCCCGACGTTTCGTCCTCAAACTAGCGAACTTCTTCAGGGAATGAATTCTCGGACCGCGCGTTGGAGATTTAAAGTAAAAATAAAAACATTCCACTTTTAGAACTATGTAACTTCCTTCTTATGTCACTAGATAGTATGACCTTCTGCCGATGTTTATTTCAGAATTAAACTGCAGAAACAGTTCCTCATAGGCCAACTTTAACACCACTGATGGATCATGTCTGTTCTTTACATGTTCTTCAAATGTTCTAATCAGTCTATGGTCCTAAAGTGCTTTTTTGATCACGTGTCACTCTTTCCAGATGGAGCTGCCGTGCGGCCTCACAAACCTGGGTAATACCTGTTACATGAACGCCACAGTGCAGTGCCTGCGCTCCGTGCCCGAGCTCAAAGCGGCGCTCAGACGGTGAGATAAACATTCAAATGTCTCTTACATTGAACTGGTGCCATTTTTTTATTTGAATAACTTATTCCAGATATTTTTAATATTTTGAAATGATCAGAAATTGATTTTTAGATAATTTGTAGAAAAATTGGTCACACTTGTCTTTGGTCTGCAGGTATGCCGGTGCTCTACGATCTTCAGGGGCCAACGCTCCGTCAGAATACATTACAGCAGGTACAGGGTTAATTAACTAACTAATTAACTATTTCTACTCTTTCTGATATAGGTCAATGTTATGTTTATATCCTTATTTTTAGAATTCATACTTTCATGAATAAGGTAGATGTAATTCAGAGTAAAATTTCCCACATGTTTCAATGTATCTTTGTATAGCCCTAAATTAACAGTTTTCACAGAAAACTTCACAAAGTTTTCAATTTGCAAACACGGATCAGAGAATCAAGCACAAGATATGCAATGATAAAATACACAGTCTATGGTCCATAAGGGGCAGATGACCAATGTCCTTAAATATTGTTAAACGTCCTGGGTCATCACCACTGTGGCTAGACCCCCTGCCCCCTGCTTTGGCAATCCAAATCCAATCTGTTTCCTCTCAGCTCTGCGTGATCTATACGAGACCATGGACAAGACCTCGTCCAGCCTGCCGCCCATCATCCTCCTGCAGTTCCTCCACTTGGCCTTCCCCCAGTTTGCAGAGAAGGGGGACCAGGGACAGTACCTCCAACAGGTCAGCCGCAGTACTGCAACTCTCACAGGGACAGACAGAAACTGACTGACTGAAACTGCTGTGATTTAGTTAGATTAATTTCTAACTTGCAGAACACGATTTTATGCATCTTTACACTAATACAGGTTTGAAAAGGGGTTGGATGAAGCAGATGCTCATTTCTTCCCAGTCCCCTCTCACAATTCAACACAATGAAAGATAGAAACATTGCAATTAATCAACTTATAGAATACAAGTTTGATACTGTGCAGTACATACAGAAATGCACAATACCCTACCATTTTCTATTGGACACTCACACTCTGACCCTACACACAAACACGCACCAGCCAAAACACTGTTTTAGTGTTGTGGCGCATGTGAGGTCACTCTGACCCTACCCCTCTCTCCCTTCCCCTGCTCTGTGCTTCAGGACGCCAACGAGTGCTGGCTACAGATGATGAGGGTCCTGCAGCAGAAGCTCGAGCCCCTAGAGCCAGAGACCCCCATGGAGGTGAGGCGTCTTTGTGGGCTCTGACGGATTGATGTGAAAATGACTCATTCTTGTTTATTGATGTCTGGTTTTGTGCCTCAGGTTGATTCAGGAAGCGGTGCTGCTGCTGCCTCGTTAAAGAATTTTATCGACCAGTATTTCAGTGTAGAGTTTGAAACTTCGTATCCTTTGAAGATAAGAACCTTTATTCGTCCCACAGTGAGGAAATGTTTATGTTGCAGCGTGCATATAGGACAGTAGTAACACACAACATATACAGAGATAAGTAGCTGTAAAGCTTCTTAATGGCTGTAATTCTTCATAAGAGCAGCCACTAGTTACTAGTCTACATAGATACAGTGGGAATTGTTTGTATACATACCTACAAATGGCAGGCTAAATAAAGTAGATAAAGTGATGGTTTCAATCGGAAGAGTAGGAAAGTTACTATCTACAAAAGTAGCTCAAAACCACCAAAGCAACTCAAGGACCCATGCATTTAGAAAATATATTTATGCACGGTTATTTACCTTGTTACACCAGTGATCCCTCGTCAAAAACACCTGCAATTGTGTTTAGCTCCACACACTTTCCAAAGGCTCATATTTCAAACAACTGGGAATTCTATGAAAAATCCTTGGGCTGAATTATCATTTTCTTTCTTAATCCCAGAGATTTTGGGGAATTTCCTCATTCTACAGGGTTTACACTCAATCTAGTGATTTAGATCCAAATATATCAATGTAATTTCTCACCTCTACCACTAGATGGGAGTGTTGCTAAGGTAGCATCACGTTTATAATATTTGTTTAAAAAAAGCCATGTGGAACAAATGTTTACTCTTTTAATATAACCACTGCACAACACTGGTTAATGAGGATCTTAAACTAGACTACCCTGTTTACAATACAGACAAAACTACATTAAAACTGATTAGAATTGACAAAAGGCCAAAACTGCTGATAAATTGGAAGTATAAATTCCATCAGTAAAGTTTTAGATTAATTTCTGAAATGTTTTACTTTGACTCAGCCGCTGCTCAGTATGAAATGTACAGAATCTGAAGAAGAAGAGCCAATCAAAGGAAAAGAAAGCCAGCTCCAACTCAGCTGCTTCATCAACCAGGAAGTCAAATATCTGGCAACAGGACTTCGGCTGGTACTTTTCAATGTTTTTTTTTTGGAATTAGTGGTTTTATTGTACTTATTTCATGATCCAAGTTTGCCATTTTACCAATATATCAGACCGAAGCGTGTTTTTAAGTCACTTCCTGTCCCGTGTTTTCACTTCAGAGGCTGCAAGAAGAAATCACAAAAATGTCTCCAACCCTGGAAAGAAACGCACTGTACATAAAATCTGTAAGTTGTAAACAAAAAAATGTCATAAAGAAAATAATTCATGACTTTTAACACTTTTTTTCCCCCCCTATATTTGTAATCAGTCTAAAGTTAGCAGACTTCCGGCCTATTTGACGGTTCAGATGGTTCGCTTTTTCTACAAGGAGAAGGAGTCTGTGAATGCCAAAGTTCTTAAGGTCAGTCCTTTCTGTGCTTTTGAGCTGTAACTAAACTAAGAATTTATATTTTCAATAATTGGTCGAGTAATTTACAAGTGCCTGTGGATCTTAAAGCAGGGGTGTCCAAATATTTTAGTAAGAGGGCCACTTTAGTTCACCAGACTAGTCCAGGGGCCGACATCATGGACTGAAAAACTGTCTTGACTGAGTTTTAAAATGATCTATAACTGGGCTGAAGTTGGCTGAATGACAAATGTTTACCATCCTACCAGCTCACAAGTCAACGACTGAATTCCAGACGTACTGGGCTTTAGAACGACATGTACATATTGGCTGAGCTGAAGTTGGATGGATGACTCAGTGAAATTGTGTTCAAAACTGACAATTATAATGGCATTTTTAATGAACTGAAAAAGTAGGTTTATTTGAACAGAGACAATGCACGTTATTGAACTTTTCTGTATAAGTGGCAGTTTTGACCACAAGGCTAGTTTTCTATGGTAGTCTCAGAGAAAGATGGGAAGAATCCATTAAAAGTAGTACCTTTCTGTGTCTAGATCTTCATCCAAAAAAGCCCTTTCTGTGGCGTTAAAGTATGTGTTAATGAGTGGTTGTTTTGCAGGATGTTAAGTTCCCTCTGATGCTGGACGTGTACGAGCTGTGCACCGCTGAGCTCCAGGAGAAAATGCTTCCCATCAGATCCAAGTTTAAGGACATGGAAGACAAGAAGCTGGAGAAGCAGCAGCAGAAGGTCAGTCTGGGCCATTTTACACGTTCTTATGTTCAGTTTACCTCACAATTATTATTTAGTTTTTTCTCTCAATGGAAAAATCTGCTGTTCGCTATACTTTAGTTTTTAGTTTTTGCCTTTTAGAACTCCATTGGTCATAATTTCATCATTCAAAAACATAATAAAGCAGCAATTATAACGCAAAGGGAACTATTACAGTGAAAAAAATACAGAGTAAAGATTGAAAAGAAAAGCTGTTTTAACTATTCGATTAATCCATCTGTCAAATAGACTTTAAATGCAATGTATTTTTAAAAAGTTTATTATTTTTGACTTTGTAACTTGGCAACTAAAATCCTCAATCTCATTATTTCCAAACGTCGGGTTCTTCTGTCGACAGGTGGTGAAGAAAGCTGATGACAAGAAAGAAGTGAAACATGAGCCTTTCTCTTTCCCTGAAGGTAAAATAAGCACAATGAGGAATAAAAGCGACGTGTTCCAGGTGGAAGTGAATATTGAATCGTTGTAATTGTTGTGTTTCTGTCAGACGTGGGCTCCAACAACAGCGGATACTACGACCTCCAGGCCGTGCTCACTCACCAGGGCCGCTCCAGCTCCTCCGGACACTACGTGGGCTGGGTCAAGAGGAAAGAGGGTAACTATGGGGCTCCAGCAAACATGACATGATCTAGACCATGGGTGTCAAAGTCGAGGCCGGGGGGGCAAGAAAAGTTTTAATGGCCCCTAAAATTATGTTTTATTATCATTAACTAGCAGCATTGATAATGGGTGACCAAGGCAGGTTATACATCATCTATTTTCTCAGGAAAACAACCAAATGTAATGTATTCTAACATTTTAACCCAATAACACGCTATTAGAAGTTAAATAGTTCAATATAAAATGTTTTTACATTTGTATTTGATCCAGTTTTGGTTAAATCTAAACAATAAACACTTTGTTTTCAGAAAAATAAACCAGAAAATTACAGTGAAACTTATGTCACATTAGTCATGTTAAAATATCCTCATAAGGTTAAAAACTATGATAAGAAAAGGAAATCTTTTCTATTGTTTCGGCCCCCGACCAAAGAGTTTTACACCCTTGCTATAAACTATTTCCAAAGCCACAAAGACATGTCAAACTCGGACTCAAGGGCCAACTCTTCAGTGTCCCCATAATGATTTTCGATGGATGCAATCTCTCCTTGGGGTATGATATTGTCTGAGAGAGGCCCCTGGAAGGGAGGGAAGTCCAACCCAGCAATTACAATTAACTTGCAGCCTTGATGGTAATGGGCCACCAAGGCACGTTATAGCAGTAATCTGTCGTCATCTCAGAAAAAAAAAAGTGTTAACATTTTAGAATAATGTGGATGTTTTCCTAACTACTAGCTTTTAATGATGTTGGTACTTTTAATCCTCTGGAATAGATTTTTTTCATAATCCAGCTTCAGCATCCATCAGTATGTGACCTTGTGGCCTCTAACCCTGTCATATTTTGCCTTCTCAGATGAATGGGTGAAGTTCGACGATGACAAAGTGAGCGTGGTGTCCCCAGAGGATATCCTGCGGCTGTCCGGCGGCGGCGACTGGCACATAGCTTACGTCTTACTGTACGGCCCCCGCAGACTGGAAATCCTCCCCCAGGACCCATAACCGTCCGCGAGGCCATCCCCCCCAAGCACTGTCTCCCAACACGTGCAATAAAACCGGTGTCTTTAAACATTTTGGATTACTTTCATTTTGATTTTTGTAACCAACACAAATGCTTGTAAAGAAAATTGTCATATGTTGTTAAATATTAAACCATTGTGGGCTTTGGCAAAGTGGAGGTTTTTAATTGATCGATCTTTGCTATTTCATTAAATGTTTTATACACGTTGGACATTGTCGGAGCCTTTTGATTTGAGGCGATCACATTGTTAAACCGGAATATTCTCAAAGTTTCCCAAAAAAATCTCACGGACCTGCCCCAAAGCACTTAACGTTTGGGTTGAACATAAATGCATTGTCTGGCCGTCTGCTTAGATTGCTGCCCCCGCGACCCGGCAACGGATGAAGCGGAAGAAACCAGTGTGAAGGGCTGGGTCAGAGAAGGTGCCTTTATGGTTCACGGCGGAGGAAATAAAGCTTATTCACATTTTGTCAATGTTGTTTTCAGTATTTTATTTCTCTAGAGAAGAATTTTAAGTCTTTTTGTAGGAATTTTAGTCTTCAAGTTATCAATTGGGGTTCCCAAAGTGTGGTCTGGGATTCTTGAGTATGAATGAGGTGGATATGTGAAAGGAGCCACCATTTTGCTGCTGAAATCTAGACTGATAGCTTGGTCTTACCATACTATCCTACTCATTTCATGTAGATATAATTGACCAGAGTTTATGTATGGCTAAGGTTGGGCTAGACTTAATTTGCAAATTTACACTTAAAGCTTCTTCTTACTTTTGCATTTAGACAGATTGAAAGTACGGATAGCTTAGGTTCCTTATTTTACCTAAAAAAGGTCAACCTGTATTTTCTTCAATTTGTAAAAAGCTAAACCTGTCAAGTCATTTGGAACTATAGTCTTCTACAGACAAAGCGCTTTACAATTGTGGGCATTTGTCCTCACTCCCATTGTGCATAGGTTTAGTGGTCGAGGAAACCGGAGCACACGGAGGAAACCTATGTAGATAAAGGGAGAACATGCACTCCACACAGGTAGGGCTGGAGGTGGAATGAAACCCAGAACCCTCTTGCTGTGAGGTACAAGAAGTATAACTACCAACATAGATTTAAATAACTTGAGTATGAGATTTTCAAGGTTAATATAAATTCACATTAAAAAAACAGAATTAGAAAAAACACATTTATTGTACATCCCTAATTAGCAAACTGTATTGAAACTACAGTACATACAAAACATACAAGATGCCGTTTTGGTAGCAAAAGACACGAGCTGCTGTATTAAAAAAAACCAAAAAAAACTACGCTTCTGTGAGTGCGTCTGCCACGTGGGAGAAGCCGGCTGCGTTCAGGGCGCCAACCAGGTTCTCCACGGTGGCCTGGGGTCCCTCGCGGTCCTGCCAGGCCACCAGCAGCAGTTTGGCCTGCATCTCCACGTCCTCGCTGTCCGCCTCGATCTCGCGCAGCTCCGACGCCTTCATCTCCAGCTGCGAGGCCAGAGTCTTCCACTGTGCGCCCAGTTTGCTCGCCATGTCGTCCATCTGTGCGTTGGACACCAGCTTGTTCTGCAGGCCCTGCTCGCCGGGGCCTGGGGATGGGAGGGGAAGAGAATTATGGTTGTATTATAAAATGTTTAAAGCTGGGGTACCTAACTGAAACCACAAAAAAATAACTCATGAAAATGTTAAAGTCCTTGCTTTCCAAAAGGTTCTAGCAATAGTTTTATAAGATTCAGCCCATGGTTTTTTTTGATTCCTTCACATCTTTGGTTCAGCCTTTTCAGACAAAAAAGTGAAAAAGACCGACATAGAACCAATCAGCTCTTACGATGTAAAAAAGAAAGTGTTTAGTGCATGTTATTGGAGTACATCAGAGCTGAGTGTGCAATGCGACCCTGTTTTTTGACATTTTGATTCTCGCATTTGCTGCACCTCAATACATTTTTTGGTATGCGATACCTGCTCTTTCGACATATGAGTATATTTGCACACAAAAATTTGGGAACCGATGGATATAGCAAAGGACCACTGTACTCCAGCTATGAATGGATTTTATTTTTTATCTAGGAGCTCAAGTGTCTGTTAAAGCTACAGAGATGGACTATAACACCCATGGAGTCATTACAATGAAGAAAAACTAGTGCCGAACTCACTGTCGTTGCTTTCTTTGAGCAGATTGTCTCCGTTGTCGTCGTCGTCCTCTTCTCCGGTCTTGATCTCCTCTGAGGGAATGTCCTTCTGTAACACAGGACGAGCAGTACGTTAACAAAAAAGAAGAACACAGAGCATGTGAAGATCCTGACATTTATGGACGTTGGTCATACTGCCCACTATCTATAGCCCCATCCATCAGTGGGAGCGGATCCCTCTCTCAATGTCTTTGATTTCATATTTTACTTTTTTTTAGTGGTTCCTTGCCGATGTGGGATGGTCTAAGAACAGTGACGATCCGGGACAGTTGTGGACATGTACGCACTTTGGTCAAAATGTGTTTGGTATAATTGCATTTCCTGTGTTTCTCAGAGATAACAAAAATAAATGTAATTGAAATGTGTGTCGCCAATGGATCCAGTTCTAGTGTGAGAGAAAAGTGTCTAAAGAGTCTGAAGTTTAAGTTTAAGTTTATTAAGGAAAGCCCCTTGAGATGAATCATCTCATTTTCGAGGGGGTCCTAAACATAAATACAAACATATAAACAAACACACATACACAAAAAGCAATTTACAACGAATTAAAGATGAGAAAAGTTAATTAAACACACAAAAAGACAAACAAAACAAACAACAACAAAATATAACAAAACAAATGCTCCATCGCACCCCACTCCTCCCCTCTGCTGAAATTAAACGTATAGGAAAAAAAAATAAATTAAGTAAAACTATTAACAATAATGACACAGAACATTAGTGACATAAACAAGGAGTTTCAAGACACCTACATAATTCTAACTTAAATAAACCAACAGACAGACAGAATGGATTTTGGTGGAAGTTGGTGGACACAGACACAGACATGAGTCACTGACCGGCAGCTCCTTGGCCAGTTTGCTGACCATACTGTCCAGATAGTCTCCCAGGCTCTTGTACTTCTGATTGGTCGGCTGGAAGAAGTGCGGGCTTCTCCGGGAGAGCAGCCTCAGCGCTCGCCAGCCGTAGTTTGGATTACGCACAACCCTAAAGAAATAGTGTTAAAAAAATCTATTCGACATGAAACACGTGGTTGGCTAAAGTCAGAGTGAAAGTATCGCACTTGTACTCGTCCTCCACCATGTTGACGGGGTCGGCCTGCTCGATGGCCTCCGTGAAGAACTCGTCCAGCGACGGCGTGAACTCTCTGGAAGAATCGTGTTTATAATTATGGTGTGAAGAGTTGAAATCAAAATTTAGATCAAAGAGTCGCAGTACCCACCTGGACTCGGATTTGCAGGCCTCCATGTTGTCGGGGTTCAGGTTCCACAGACGCGTCAACTCGTCGCTGAACACAAGAAATAAGTACCGGGTGTTATGGCAAAACAAGTTATTTGTTTGGCTGCAGAAGGTAAAGAAGTCCACATTTGTTTTTGGTGACTTAGGGATACAAAAATAGTCTAAAATGTGCCAAATTTGTGATCTTCAAAACTCACTTTCCCATGAAGATCTTGCGGTCAGGGCCCTTGCCGAGGAAGTCCTCTGGGGCCGCCCTCTTTCTGCCGGCTCTCTTGGGTTTCTCCTCCACGTTCCTGCTCCAAACAAGGAACCAGGATCAGGGTTTGGCCAATAAAAATACACATTATAGCTGCATTGTTATATACTTTTATTTTTATTTATTTGAACCCTGCAGCTTACATATTTATATTAATAGTCTGGAAATGACAGTAATTTTCAAGATAAATATAGACTTCAAAAAGTTATATAGGAGGATTTTCTACTTCCTACATTAATTATGTCAGTTAGATCCTAAGTAGCAACATTTCGTTCCACAAAAGAAATGCTTTTTTTGCCACATTTTCAGTTTTTAAGGCTTTGAATGTGCCGTCCGCAGCCGCACCTCTCTTTGACGAAGCTCGGACAGCCTTCATTCTTCCACGAGTTCCAGTTGTCCTCCGAGTTGAGCATGTGCTGTTGGGTTTTTCAGACATAAATTAATAAAAATGTCGACCCAAAAGCTCAAATGTTTGTTACAGAAGCAGCGTTTACCTCCACCATTGTGGCAAATTTATCTCCGTCCGGTGGAATCTCCTTCAGCAGCTGCAAGACACACGAGAATCAATGACAAACGGTTACAAACCACACAGAAATAAACTATGAAATACTCAATACACAAACAAAACTGACCTGATAAACCAATTTGGTCGTCTCTTCAATCCATGTCGACTGGTCGTCATTTAGAACACAACTGGAGCTGTGACAAAGAAATAAATTATTACTAGAAATGTTTTGTTTTGTGTGAAAAATCCTTTGTTTAGTCCGTTTTTGTTAATTTTTTTTCTTTGTTTTCTTTGTTTCTCGTTGTTTTTTGGCTGTTTGTTTGGATTTTTATCGTCCTTAAATTTAAAAAAAATCCCGGTAAAAAGTCCCACCTTTTGAACTTGACTTGTCCTTTGAGGTATTGGAAGAGGATGAGGTACTGCAGGAGGATGTGTCGCCTGAAGTTACTGTCGCTGAGCTGCAGGTCCATCAGCTAAAAGAAAACACACAGAATATACTTCATCAGACAGAGAAGAATGAGAAAAACATAACACATAAAACATTAAAGTGCTCAATGTGAACAGAGCACTTTAATGATTTGCACTTGTTTTGAAACTGTTTTAGTCGATCGATTTCACAGTGACATTTGTTTACTGTTTTATTTGTTTTATTTTTGTCTTTTAATGTTGTTTTATGTCTGTATTTGTCTGTGCACACTGGGGACTTTTTGCTAATGTATTCCAATGTGGTGTTTTTACTGCATATGCCAAATAAACTGAATCTGAATCTAACAATCTATAAGTGCACAATGACAATGAAAATCATACGTTAAAATAGTTAGCTTTAATGCTAAAATGTGTGATTTTTTAACTCCATTTTTTTCCCCTACCACCAAACATTTAGAAGAATATGAGAAAGCAGGTTTTAGGACACAGAATTAACCCTTTAAGGTTCACTCACACAGATTTAATCTAATTCCATTTCTGTCCCGCGCCTGAACCACAGCATGAATGCAGTCGTACCTTTTCACTGGTGAGAAATTTGGCGAAGTAAACGTGTTCTTTGCTGGAGGCCCTCAGCTCCTCCAGCTTCTTCTTGGACGCCTGCATGTCGTCCAGTTTAAAGCTCTTGAAAACAGCCAGAGTGTCGTCCGAATACTGCAATACAGACACAGATTCAATGAAGGCGCTCGGTCACTCAGTGCTATGCTACGCCCTCTAGTGGTCAGAAGGGATAAACTAGAACAACAGCTGCTAGGGTTGTGTCCAGGGGTAGCTCTATCAATAAAGAGACATACATCAGCCGTGTCAGCCGGAGAGTAATAAGTGCTGCATATTTGATAATGTTAAATGTCTTTTCATAATATAACTGAATATAAACAACACCTAAAACAACTGTGTGTAAGTGACACGGAAAAACATCGAGTGCATGGTCAAAGCTGAGAAAGGGTTTTAGTTTTACCTTCACGAACGTCATCCAGGAGAATTTATCGAAGCACTGCACAGGGTTCCTGAAGTAGTCCTGCAGAGTCCAGAACTTTCTGTACAGCATGTAGTCGATTGGGATTGAGCTGCAAAAGTAACGCACAAATGAATGTCAAAAATACAGGTGCTTCCTGCTCCTAGAGTTTGACTCATTTTGATTTTTTTAACGTACATCTGAAGAATATTGTGGCTGGTTTTATCATATGAAAATAATAAATCAGTAGATAGGTATGAATAAACATGAGAAGAGGAGGTTATCTGCCCTCTAGAGGTGGGAGTGAGGAATACATATACTTTTGATCCATTATATTTCTACTGCTACTACTACTACCACCACTATTACTACTATTAATACTGCGACTACTACTACTAATGAATTTTGTACTTCATAGTATGTAGACATTTTGTAAAATGTATCATAAAGTAAAATGCAAATGTATTTTTTACTCACTATACAAAACTAATAAAAAGTGCATGAGTTGGAAAGTGTAGAGTCCAACGGAGCAGAACAAGACCAAAAACATACAATATACAAGCAATTTGAGAAAGGCCGTTACCATGGCGCTGGGCCCTCCTCCTCTCCCATCTCTCCCTCTTCCACGTCCATCCCCTCCTCCTTCTCTTCCGTGTGCTGAAAAAAGGCACATAAATGTTGTTTATAATCTCTTTTCATGCAGCCTCCAGTTGTTTTATTCTCTGCAGAGGCCAAAACCTTAACAGATTACTGTCAGAGAGAATAAAACATGACGGTAGCTTGATATATGGACTGAACTGTGCATTTAAGTTTGTTTTATTGTGTTCATGACTTCCTATGGGCTCCATATAATGTTGCTATAGTTTAAACCTTTAGTCTTATTTCCAGCACAGATATAGCAAATGTATTATATGTTCCATTGGTAAATCTTTGACAAAATGTGGTTGATTTCTAACTTTGTTTTGTTGTGTGGTGTTATAGCCATAAAATAATCTATCATAACATTTGTATATGCACATGCCTTTTGTCTTAAAGAAAGACAGAATGTTTCTTACCTTTTGTCCCAGAGTGCTTTCTTGTTCATTTTTGTTGAAAACTGTGATATTTTCCAGATTAAACTGGCTCTGGAGATTCAGACCTAAAGCACAAACACAATAATCATTATTCTTACATAGTGATTACAACAGATTACAACATTCATCAATTAAAATACCCAGTCATTATCCACTTGCCCCAAAATGACTGATTACATTGAATAAGCTCAAACTATCACTTACCTGATTTTTCTGACAGAGGAAACAGACGAGCCAAAAACAGCTGGATGCGGCCACAGAAAACCGTGTTCTGGGATTTGGAAAGTCGCCTCAACAGATCTAAAACCACAAACATTATGTATTTGGTTCAACATTCAGGATTTCTACATTTGCAGCTCAAAGATGAAAGAACGTCCATCATTACCGTTGCACATTCGTAGTAAGTAATTTTTTCCCGCGGTGTAAAAGGTGTTCTGGAAAAGAGACACAAAGACATGAATACAGAGAAATCAAGTTACAAAATGGGTTCAAACTGAGGAAAACTTTAGCTGTAATCTTTTGATGTTCTTTTACCGCTCCATTGAATTAAATAGAATATAATATTTACTGTGTTACCCTATTTTTTTCCAACTTTATTGATCGAACATAATTTTATAATGACCCGACATACAGTTCAATCAAGATAATAAACACATTAACACACAAAGATCCCAATCACTCATCTTCTAATTTGAAAGGAACATTTAAAGGGTCGGTGTTACCCAATAAAACTCACATTTGTCCAGTTTATCACAACGGAATATAACTATTACTACTAACCTTCATGGATATTTTACATTAGTACAACTTAAGAGCACATATTTCAGACAAAGAGCATGACCCCATCAGCTCTATACCGATATGCAGACAAAAATATCTCAGCTTTCGGTACATAATGCGTGTATCAAAAGAAAGAAAGTGACTTGAGCCTCGTGCTGAATTTACCGATTTCCACGTCGACACATTCTCCTCCACAAAAGTGAATATTTTGTCGCACAGGTCCAGAGGCAGACAGTCCAGCACATCGCCCAGCAGGATGAAGGGGGTGGTGGCCGAGCAGATGCCTGGGTCAAAAGATTAAGACTAGGTTCATGATTGGAATATGTAATGTACAGTAAATAAACAAACGGTAAAATACTGTTAAAATCAGCAAACAACTCCAAATCAAGCCTCAAATATAGATCTTCTGTGTCACAGGAGTAAGGTTGGTTGTTCAGCACTTGGAGTTGCCTTGTGTATGAATTGTGGTATACAAATAAACTTGCCTAAGGTTGTGCGTTAGTAAGCGCACTGGCTTGTGCATAAATTGTGCTATTTTTGGTTTTGTTCAAATCGCAAGTATTTTCCTGCCTTTACAGCGACCCAGGGAAGTGCCGCAATTGTCTCGCAGGCCTCTGTTTGGACATGCCTGCTATAAACGCCACAGATTCTAGTAAAGTATGTTGAACTTGTATCAAAGTTGTAGTGATTCCGTGCCTTACTGTTGTATCACAAGTCACTAACAACAAGAGTCTTACCCTCTGTGACCGCATCAATGCTGAGATCAATGAGAGCCAAGTATTCATCCACTGATGTCTTCAACTCATTCTGCAAATGGAAGAAAACACATAAGAAAAAAACAGACAGAAATAAGTATGAAATGATTTTTTTTTTTAACACTTACAATCTGATCCTCAAAGACACATCGGAGAGCTTGGTCAAGGGTCGTCTTCTTTTCTGCTTCACTAAAAAAGGCAAATGGAAATACAAATACAACTTATTACAATAACAACAGTCCATAGTCCAAGCTACTGTCACCAACATAAACTTACAAGACCTCATTACAAATATCAGATGCTACAGTGCTTAAGAAGGGCAAGACATTTTGTGAGAGCACAGTGGCGGGCGGCACGGTGGCTGAGTGGATAGCAATCTCGCCTCTCAGCAAGAAGGTCCTGGGTTCGAATCCCGGTCGGACCAGGGCCTTTCTGAGTGGAGTTTGCATGTTCTCCCCGTGTCTGCGTAGGTTTCCTCCGGGTGCTCCGGTTTCCCCTACCACTAAAAATATGTCCAATAGTTCTAGCATGCGCCTCCTGTACTGGCCCTGCTCCCATCTCTGTGTGGAGTGAGAGACAAGAGCCCAAAATTAACAATTGTAAACCGCTTTGAGACTCAGATCTGCAGTGAAAAGGCGGTATATAAATAAAAACTTACTTACTTACTTACACAGTGGTTGGTGGTAGGATTATTATTCATATTTAATACGTCTTGGAGGCATAGATTGGAGTTAAGGCGTTAGCTAGCTACTTTAACACGCTAAGTTACTCTTTCCACACATTTTGAAATAAACAAAGGATAAAAAATAAACATATTGCTTACTTCCCGTTCATCTGATTGAAAGCATCCGTGAGATCCTTGCAGCTTTTGGCACTCAGAGCTTGTTTCGCAGACGCCTGTAAAGATAAATAAGGTTATGCTAATGCTAACTGCTAATGACAGTAAAGTATGGCCAATTTAAAGGCTTTTGCGTCAACATAAATCAACCGTTTACTTCTTCGGGGAATGTGTTATTGTTATGTGTGAAGGGAGTGAATAAAACCCGCATTCTGAGTGAATATTACCGCAAATTTGTCTTTAGCTTCGACAAAATTGAACAAGGAGGGCGACATGTTTGCAGCCGGAAGTGCTCTGCGGAAGGGGCGGGGTTCCAGGTCACCCAGGGCAACCGTAGAACATAGTAGAGCTGATATATAAAATAGGTAAAACCGGTGAATATATAGGTTAATGGTGTAGAAAGGGTGTGGAAAGTTAAACATTTATATTTATTGTATTTGCAAAATCCAATACTACACACACACACACACACACACACACACACACACACACACACACACACACACACACACTTTTAAAAATGTGTGTTTGTTAAAAGATGTATACACAACTAGATGTATACACAACTAGCGGAAAATAAATATTTCGAAAACGTCAACATGTGGTTTTATTGGATGGTAAACCCTTTATGTCCACGAGATGGCAGTGTTGTCCGCAATGAGAAGCTGCAACGTCTCTCTCTACAATCTTAACGTGTTCTGTTTCAGAGGTGAACTACCTGAAAGAAAGTGCACTGTTTAACACACTATTGTTTAACATCCATCCATCCATCCATTTTCTACCCTTTAATCCATTTCTGGGTCAGGGGGGTGGCAGTCAGAGATGCCACCCAAGTCTCATAGCACCAGCCCCTCACTGACCCTCTGCAGGTGGTGAGTCCACAGGAGGACGGCTGCTCTCTGACTGTGAGCATAGCCTTGATCTTTCAGTGGGGGCTTTTGGGCAAAGTGGGGTTAAGTGTCTTGCCCAAGGACACAACGACAGCTGCCATCAGTGGGAGTCGATGGAGAAGGTGCAGAGGTGGGAATTGAACCCACAACCTTCTGGCCTTAAGGCCAATGCTCTACCAACTGAGCTACTGTCGCCCCCAATTGTTTAACATATTTTATCAAAATACTTGCACAACAATATGACGCTCTGATCTTAAATTTGAGGATTGTCTAAGCAACAGAATAATTATAGTCACTGGAGCTTTTATGCTTGAAATAAAACCATCCTTATTCCTTTAGTTAGTGAGATATAATATTATCAGAATCAGAATCAGAATCATTTTTATTGCCACGTAAGTAACAGAAAGTCACAGAGTTGGAAATTGCTGTGACCACATATCAGAGCCACATGTTTGGATCTTGTTTGGCCATATCATTGAATTAGGCAAAGCAAAGCAAGGTAAACATGCATAAACCCTCCTTCATGCAAAATCAACCCAGGCACAGAAAGAACATCGGAAATACATAAAACATCTTGAGGAACTTAATTCAAAACACCAACTATCACCTTTCCACAGATTTGACTTGAAATCGTCCTGGTGGCATCTGTTATTCTCCATAAATCAGAAGTGCCCATACTTTGTACAGCTTTTGTTAGGGCAACGTGAGTACGGAGGGAAAAACTGGAGGCCAAAAAAAGCTAAAAATGCAAGTTTGTGTTAGACAAACCGCTCAAATCTTTGACTAATTTTGTTCAAGATAATGAAGAAAGAATGTCAAAAACTACAGTTACCCTCTAGTTTAGCCATCACTGAAAAACAGCTAATTGAGTGCTAATTATTATATAATTGATGGTTAATTAGTTCTCAATTTGTATTTATTAAGCAATTAATTAGGATCGGGTTAGGACCAGGGTTAGGGCTATAGGTTTAGGCTTACTGCCAATTTACACAGGAGGCACTACAGCACGTATGCGTTGTGTACATTTTTTTCATGTTAACCAAAGGTGATATTTACACTACTAGTGTTATACGCACGTATGACGGACGTATGACGGACGTATGACGGACGTATGACGGACGTATGACGGACGTATGACGGGCGTATGACGGGCGTATGACGGACGTATGACGGACGTATGACGGACGTATGACGGACGTATGACGGGCGTATGACGGACGTATGACGGACGTATGACGGACGTATGACGGACGTATGACGGGCGTATGACGGACGTATGACGGACGTAATGACGGCGTAATGACGGCGTAATGACGGCGTAATGACGGCGTAATGACGGCGTAATGACGGCGTAATGACGGCGTAATGACGGCGTAATGACGGCGTAATGACGGCGTAATGACGGCGTAATGACGGCGTAATGACGGCGTATGACGGCGTATGACGGCGTAATGACGGCGTATGACGGCGTATGACGGGCGTATGACGGGCGTATGACGGGCGTATGAGGCGAGGCTGAGCCTAATTTAAGGTGGATTTCTAATTGTGTGCGCGTCTCCCAGTCAAAACACATAGGGAACATGATTCTAATGGTCCTTGGCTCTAGGTCGCACGCACACACACACACACACACACACACACGTTTTTGTTACCTGGTGGGTCCCTTTGACAGGGCCGTTCAGAATGGGACCCATAGACATAATCTTTTTTTACTGGGACTACTTTAAGTAATACAAAACAGTCAATAGAAACCAAACAACTATTTTAAAGGAATTTTATTTTAGATTTTTTTTTCGAATTGCAGTGATTCTATTTTTGACATAGAATTTAATGCCACTCCATGTCCGATGTCTAAGGTCATCTGGTGAGGCATTAATGCAGGCCAGGCAGTGAGACTTCCCAGGGACTTTTCCAGTCTGTATGAAAGGTGTCATGGTCTTCTCCACAGCCTTCACCTCAGATGCAGACAATACAATACAATACAATACAATTTATTCTTGTATAGCCCTAGGTCACAACAGAAGTCATCTCAGAGACTTAACAAAACCATTGAAATCACCAACACAGGTCAGAGAATCAACAGTTAAAACACATGAAGAATATAAAGCACACACAGAAGAAAATGTCCATACATGTTGTAGAATGCTAAAGTGTCCTGATCATCACCAATCCTTTCTGTTGGACACTAACTGTCCAACAAGACCCTCCTGCATCGACAAGGAAAAACTCTTAAAAAACCCAGTGGGAAAAAGTGAGAAACCTTGGAGGAGAACTAGGGAATACCCACAGGGAGGGAGACCCATATGAGAAAGGGATCCGCTCCTCCGGACGGACAGACTAATGATCTAGGACCTAAGCTAGCTACAGAACGTGGACCAGTGGACGCTGAACGTGGACAGGTCCGGTGCAGGACCGAAGCACTCCCAGGCGGGTCGGGCGGGGCAGTCCGCAGGTGTAGATGGAAGAGGCCAGGCTCAGAGATCCCGTCATCGTACCATGAAACAGACAATGGGACAACGGGTGAATAGCAATGAACAAACTACAGTCAGAATCCTAAAAATGCTAAACAGATAAAGTAGGAAGGAGGAGAGGATAGTGCTCAAGTTACCATACTTCTCCCAGCAAACTGACTCCCTATGCAGCTTGACTAACACTCTGAGGAGTGATATTTTCTGAACATTGGTGATCTACACAACTATTCAATTTATCAAAAAGAATTGTTGATTAGCGCCCACAAACCAAGATGATGACGAAGGCTCTGTCTCTTTGCAGGTCATAAGTCTCATACAGAATCCTCACTTTTATCAGTGTTTTTTTTACTCTGTCTTTTATGCATATGGTTGGATGATTCAGACGTTTAAAAGAGCTGTATGTTTTTATCCCATAATCAGCTCTAAGTTTAACATGTTTTTGTTGTTTTCTGACCAGGCGTTAAAATAGACCTCACTTTGAACTGTGATTTGTGCGTATGCAGTTACGTGGGGCTGACAGTAGGCGGCGCTCAAAGAAGGTAGACCCATGCATCAAACTCATCAGTGTTTGAAGCAAAGCCAACAGTCTTCTGCTGAACTCTGACCAAAGAAAAGTGTCGGATGTGAATTAAAAAGTGTGATATTCGTGGTTCTTCATGTCTGCAGCTTGGACATGTGTTTCCCCTGGAGTCAGGATGGAAAAGATACAAACAAACCATACGTCAGAGAAAGATCAAATCAGATAAACTTTTGTTTGCCACAACGGAAACGAGTGGACTTTTCACTTGATTTGGATGGGTCATGCTCAATCTGTGTTTTCCTGGATCATGCAGCAGGTATTTTGTCTTTTTATGAGGTTTACTACAGTTGCAGGCTCATGCACACAGTGAAGACCTCTTTTACACAGCCCCAAACCACACGTCAGAAAAAGATCCAATAAGATAAACCTGTATTCTTACCACAGTGGGGACATTACAGCAGAATAAAAGAGGAAATAAAAGCACTCAGGTCATGCACACATCAAACAGGATCTAATATTTCAAGATAATTGACCATCAGTGAATCCCATAACTCTTTTCCCTTACTGTTACTACTTTAAAGTCTGGTAGAATAGAGTAACTTTCTCACATTATGTTTTGAGGTAAAAAAAAACAAAAAAAAAAACATTTGGGTTCTCTTAAAGGCGAAGATTCTTCAGTTATCTTGTTGTTAAATGCAGCTGTTGAAGCACTTTGACTTGAAACAACACCAGTCCCTGTGCTCCTCAGAGTCCTCTTTGGTTCATTTGGCAGTAACTACGCAGACACAGGGAGAACACGCAAATTCCACTCAGAAAAGCCTTGTTCCGACCAGGACCAGCCACCGTGAGTAAGTGCGTAACCATTATTTATACAGCGCCTTTCACAAACTAGTGTCACAAACCGCTCTACAATTGTTGTGGGCACTCACCTACAGGAGGCACATACCAGACCTATTGTACATGTTTTTAGTGTTAGGGGAAACCGGAGCCCCCAGAGGAAACCCACGCAGACACGGGGAGAACATGCAACTCCACAAAGAAAGGTCTGGAGTTGGAATCGAACCCAGGACTGTGCCACTTCACAATGTTTAGAGTCTGGTTAACGGATCAATGGGCATTTTGTGATGCATTATTTGTATGAAAAGCACATTATTCTCACAGTTTGATTGATTTGATTTATTTTGAAAATGACAGAGACTGTAGAGGGGATCTTAAGCAGTGAGCCTTTAGTTTTTTCAGACAGAATGAAAACAGAGCAAAGCCTTTTACCGTCACAACACAGACGCTAATCCACAGGTGTTAGTGTGTCCAAACAACAGAGGCATGACTTTAAAGATCTCTTGAATATTATGTGAAGGCCAGATTCTTCCTTTGACCACATTATGCAATAACACTTCAGACATTCAAGAATCAGACTTTATTTAATCGCCAGAACACACACACAAACACACACACACTTATATCCTCCGGCTCCGATCGCTCTGCTCTGCCAAATTCTTTATTTTATTTTTTTCCACATATGTTGTACAGATCCTCCCTGTACCTCTTTGTTTTGTTGCCCATGTATAATTTTGTAAGGCTCACAAAAAAGTATTCAATCAATAATCAGTTACATCCCAAATGTAGAGGTTTGATTTCTTTGACGCTAGAGTTAGAGATTTTATTTAAATTTGTATAGTTATTGTTCATTTATCTTGTGCTGTGTGCTGCTCATTGACACTGTTCTGTAACTGGTGGTGCAACCCTGAAATTTCCCCACTGTGGAATGAATGGAGGGTCTCTTCATTCTTAATGCTCTGAACTTTACCATCAAGCAACAATGGAAACCGTAAAAATGGACCCTGCAGAAATATGAGTTAATTTAAAAACCTTTCATAACTAGAATTAGAGCGTTTTTGCACAATCTCGTCACATTCAAGCTCTTTTGTTCTTTATTTTCATTTTAACAAAACAAAACACAGAGAAATCATCATGAGTCAACATCACATCCTCCATTTTAAAACATACATACGGCTAGTAATGAGGTAGAAATGGTTCTTCAGGAAACACAAAGTATCAGCTTTTTGTGTGGACACGTTACTTCTGTCATAGGAACAACATCAGACAATAATTCAGGAGAGAGACCAGAGAGAGACCAGAGAGAGACCAGAGAGAGACCGGAGAGAGACCAGAGAGAGACCGGAGAGAGAGACCAGAAAGAGACCAGAGAGAGACCAGAGAGAGACCAGAGAGAGACCTGAGAGAGAGACCAGAAAGAGACCAGAGAGAGACCAGAGAGAGACCAGAGAGAGACCAGAGAGAGACCAGAGAGAGACCAGAGAGAGACCAGAGAGAGACCGAGAGAGAGAGACCAGAAAGAGACCAGAGAGAGACCAGAGAGAGACCAGAGAGAGACCAGAGAGAGACCGGAGAGAGACCAGAGAGAGAGACCGGAGAGAGACCAGAGAGAGACCAGAGAGAGACCAGAGAGAGACCGGAGAGAGAGTCCAGAAAGAGACCGGAGAGAGACCAGAGAGAGACCAGAGAGAGACCGGAGAGAGACCAGAGAGAGGGAGACCAGAGAGAGACCAGAGAGAACAGAGAGAGACCAGAGAGAGACCGGAGAGAGACCAGAGAGAGACCAGAGAGAGACCGGAGAGAGACCAGAGAGAGACAAGAGAGAGACTAGAGAGAAACCAGAGAGAGACCAGAGAGAGACCAGAGAGAAACCAGAGAGAGACCAGAGAGAGACCAGAGAGAGAGACCAAAGAGAGACCAGACAGAGACCGGAGAGAGACCAGAGAGAAACCAGAGAGAGACCGGCGGCACGGTGGCTGAGTGGATAGCACTCTCGCCTCTCAGCAAGAAGCTCCTGGGTTCGAATCCTGGCCGGACCAGGGCCTTTCTGAGTGGAGTTTGCATGTTCTCCCCGTGTCTGCATAGGTTTCCTCCGGGTACTCCGGTTTCCCCTACCACTAAAAATATGTACAATAGGTCTGGCATGCGCCTCCTGTTCGGCGACCCCGCTCCCATCTCTGTGTGGAGTGAGAGACAAATGCCCAAAAAATAACAAATGTAAACCGCTTTGTGACTCTGGTCTGTGAAAGGCGGTATATAAATAAAGCTTACTTACTTACTTACTTACCGGAGAGAGACCAGAGAGAGACCAGAGAGAGAGTGAGAGATCTGCAAATCCAAGGCATAAATAAAACTCTCGTGTTACAAGTGAAAACCAGTCCATTCTTTACATGAGCAAAGACCTCATTCATGTCAGTGGAGGGTAAAAAAAAATCACAAGCAAAAACTTGTTGCCTTGTTGCCTTGTTGCACAGACATTGGTTAAAGGTTTACATTGTTATTTTTGGCACTTTACATCAAACTGTCCAGTGTTGTGTTGTTGATGCTCTGAACCTCGGATTCTCTCTGAGACAATGACAATAACTACAATTTTGAATCTGTCAATGACCACATGTAGAAGTGACTGTCTTAAATCTGTTCAATTCATTCTTGTATAGACCTAAAACACGACGGTAGTGATCTATATAGGACTTTACAAAACCGTTGAATTCGCCAACACAGATCAGAGAACACAAGAAACGAAACGATAAAAAACACACAGAGACCAATGTCCATAAATGTCCAGAAATGTCCAGAAATGTTGTTGATTGTCAGGTTTTCTAGATTTCTTCGCACACTGGGACCCAATCTTGAACTGGAACTCTCTCGATCTTCCACTCCATCTCATCCCAGAACTTGCCAATGAAGCGTCAAAAGCTGCTTGTGTGTTGGGAGATCTCTTCAGTCCAAGAAACATCACTTCACTTCCAAGTCGTGGTTTCTTCTCCTTGTTTGTTTTTACTCTTTCTCTGGCTCCAGACATCCCCCGACCATCACCAACACTGCCACCAACTCAACTCCAGACTGAGACAAGCTAATCCATGACTTGTAGAGTACACATTGCAAAAACAAGAAAATGGTAAGGTTCCAAATGAGCACCGACGGATCCACAAAAAAAGACAGTCGGTGTGGGAGACATAGTATCAAGGGGAAGTCAACAGTCAACTTTCTTGGCTTCTGGATCTTTTGGAGGCTTAGCACAACACAGAGAGCAGACTTTACCCAGCATCATCAAGCCTAAAAGGATGAAAATTAAGATGAGATAGAGTTTGATGAGAGGGTTTCCGAAAAACCACTCAAAGAGGTTCTCGGAGACCATCCCACAGGACACGTCTCCATCATCAACGCAGTCTGGAGACGTTTGGTTGGCCCGATCTCTCTCCTGCAGGAGCAACACGACTCCGGTCATATAACCACTTGGTAAAAAGGGCATCTTGGAATATTTGGCTTGGCTTGGCTGGGAGATCCTTTCTCTTCAAGCAGCGTCCAAGTTGTGGTTTCTTCCTGCTGTTTGCTCTCAACACATTCCAAACGCTCCCCTCCACCACCAAAAAACGACCAATCACAGAGCAGTATCGGATGAGCGTTTGTCAGTATCTCAACCCCCCACCCCTGAGAGGGAGGAGAGGGAGGAGAGGGAGGAGAGGGAGGAGAGGGGTTTTGTTGTTGGGCTGAAGATCCCAAAGGGTGTGTGTAGAATTCAGCCTGAGGGATAAATAAGGGTCTATAAGGACAGTGGTGACAGGACTCTCAGCTTTAACAACATTTAACAACAAAAACCACCATTCACCATTGATGTCTGCTGACGTTGTGTCCTTCGGCAAGACACTTAACCTCTGGGAACACCAGCCACAGTGGGGCGGCTGCGGCTGTAAAGTGCCAAACTGCCATTGTGTCCGTAGGCAAGACACTTCACCCCCATTGCCTAGAATGAGTCTGGTGTGTGTATGAATGGTTGGTGGTGGTCAGAGGGGCCGATGGCACATACTGGTTGCCTCGCTTCTGTCAGTGTGCCCCAGGGCAGCTGTGGCTACTGTAGTAGTTGATCACCACCGTGTATGGAGTGAATGAATAATGACATGAAGCGTCTTTGAGTGTCCAAAAAAGCGCTATATAAAACGAAACCATTGCATTAACATTTATGGACATTGTGTTTTTTTCGTTGCATTTCTTGTGTTTGTACTGTTTGATTCTCTGAGCTGTGTCGGGGAATTCAATGGTTTTGTAAAGTCATCCGAGATAACGACTGTTGTGATTTAGGGCGATACAAAATTGTTAGCAAAAGTGAACCTTTGAACCCACGACCTCTGACAAACAGGAAAAACGGACTTTTCCGGAGCTTAAAAAGAGCTGCAAATTGGTTGTGTTTTTATTTTGACTGTTGGCTCCACAAAATGTTACCCAATGTCTATCAACTTACAGAAAAACAAGGAAAATGTATTTACAAAGCACTGTTCATACAGAAGCATCAGGGTGCTCTACAGGCACAGAAAGGACATGGGAAACAAAGAAAGAAATTAAGATAAAAAAAAATAGAAATATAAAACAATTATATTCATATACATATATATACTGCATGCCTTGATGTGGTGTGTGTTTATGACTATTCATCGAAGTGAATTTCTCCATTGTGAGATGAATAAAGTATATCTTCTTCTACACATCTGCATATACACACACATACACACACATACTGTATATACATAACCATGCATACATCTGTAACAATAATAAAATAATAATATTAAAAATATAAGATAAAAGATAAGACTTTATTGATCTCACAATTCAGAAATTTTACATTTGGCATCAATTTGATCACTCGGTGTGTGCAATAAGACAGGAAATGTGCAAATATTTAAAAACAAAAGAGAAAATATATGTTCTTTTATGGGGATTAGATCGCTATACACAACGACCCCCCGATTGTGTATCTGCTACGATTGTGGTCCGAGTTAGGTTCTTTCGATGTCTCTAGATATGATACGTATGTCTTTCAATGCGTGACGCCTGTGTGATATAATGTTGACAATATAAACCATATCCTGACCTTGTTCTGTCTGAAAAAACCTGAGAAAAATTGAAGGAAACTGAGAATAAACTTCCATGTGGCCTTGGTGCGTAAAGATCCCGTCTCTGTGAGGTTGGTTATCCACACTTTTTATAAATTGTGTCTCAGGTGGAATATTAAAAAGAATTGATAATAATATATAGACTCCAGGTTAATTCAATTCAATTAAATTTTGCCCTAAATCCCAACAGTCGTTATTTTGGATGACTTTGCAAAAACATTGAATTCACCAACACAGCTCAGAGAATCCAACCGTTCAAAGACAAGAAATGCAATGATAAAAAACACAATGTCCATAAATGTTGTTAAAGCTGAGAGTCCTGGATCATAACCACTGTCCTTATAGACCATTATTTATCCCTCAGGCTGAATTCTACACACACCCTTTGGGATCTTCAGCCCAACAACAAAACAACCTATTTTTTGAGTCTGGTCTTCAGGTCCCCCCCCCCCTCCCTCTCAGGGGTGGGGGGTTGAAATACTCACAAACACTCATCCGATGCTGCTCTGTGATTGGTCGTTTTTTGGTGGTGGAGGGGAGCGTTTGGAATGTGTTGAGAGCAAACAGCAGGAAGAAACCACAACTTGGAAGCTGCTTGAAGAGAAGGGATCTCCCAGCCAAGCCAAGCCAAATACTCCAAGATGCCAGTTTCACCAAGTGGTTTCATAACCGGAGTCATGTTGCTCCTGCAGGAGAGACATCGGGCCAACAAAACCTTTCCAAACTGTGTTGATGATGGAGATGTGCTCTGTGGGATGTTCTCCGAAGAACTACTTGACTGGTTTTTTGAGAACCCTTTCTTCCTACTCCATCTCGTCTTAATTCTCATCCTTTCCTGCTTGATAATGCTGGCTAAAGTCAGGTCTCTGTGTGCATAGCCCCCAAAAGATCCAGAAGCCAAGAAAGTTGACTGTTGCTACCGTTGATACTATGTCTCCCACACCGATTGTCTTTTCAAATGGACAAGGCTTTTGGATCCGTCGGTGCTCATTTGGAACCTTACCATTGTCTTGTTTTTGCAATGTGTACTCTACAAGTCATGGATTAGCTTGTCTCAGTCTGGAGTTGAGTTGGTGGCAGTGTTGGTGATGGTCGGGGGATGTCTGGAGCCAGAGAAAGAGTAAAAACAAACAAGAAGAAGAAACCACGACGTGGAAGTGAAGTAATGTTTCTTGGACTGAAGAGATCTCCCAACACACAAGCAGCTTTTGACGCTTCATTGGCAAGTTCTGGGATGAGATGGAGTGGAAGATTGAGAGATTTCCAGTTCAAGATTGGGTCCCAGTGTGCGAAGAAATCTAGAAAACCTGACAATCAACAAAATTTCTGGACATTTATTGACATTTATTGACATTTATGGACATTGGTCTCTGCTCCTTATGGACCAATGTCGCTGTGTGTTTTTTATCGTTTCGTTTCTTGTGTTCTCTGATCTGTGTTGGCGAATTCAACGGTTTTGTAAAGTTCTATATAGATAACTACCGTTGTGTTTTAGGTCTATACAAGAATGAATTGAACAGATTTAAGACGGTCACTTCTACATGTGGTCATTGACAGATTCAAAAGTTATTGTCATTGTCACAGAGAGAATGTAAACCTTTAACCGATGTAAGTAAGCTTAAGTAAGTAAGCTTTATTTATATACTGCCTTTCACAGACCAGAGTCACAAAGCGGTTTACAATTGTTATTTTTTGGGCACTTGTCCTCTCACTCCACACAGAGATGGGAGCGGGGTGTCTGTGCAACAAAGCAAAACGTGACATTTTTGCTTGTGATTTTTTTTAACCCTCCACTGACATGAATGAGTTCTCTCTCTCTTGTGTCTCTTGTCTCTCTCTGGTCTCCCTCTCTCTGGTCTCTCTCTGGTCTCTCTCTGGTCTCTCTCTGGTTTCTCTCTGGTCTCTCTCTGGTCTCTCTCTGTTCTCTCTGGTCTCTCTCTGGTCTCTCTCTGGTCTCTCTCTCTGGTCTCTCTCTGGTCTCTCTCTGTTCTCTCTGGTCTCTCTCTGGTCTCTCTCTGGTCTCTCTCTCTGGTCTCTCTCTCTCTGTTCTCTCTCCGGTCTCTCTCTGGTCTCTCTCCGGTCTCTTTCTGGTCTCTCTCTCCGGTCTCTCTCTGGTCTCTCTCTGGTCTCTCTCTCTGGTCTCTCTCTGGTCTCTCTCTGGTCTCTCTCTGGTCTCTCTCCGGTCTCTCTCTGGTCTCTCTCTGGTCTCTCTCTGGTCTCTCTCTGGTCTCTCTCCGGTCTCTCTCTGGTCTCTCTCTGGTCTCTCTCCGGTCTCTCTCTGGTCTCGCTCCTGAATTATTGTCTGATGTTGTTCCTATGACAGAAGTAACGTGTCCACACAAAAAGCTGATACTTTGTGTTTCCTGAAGAACCATTTCTACCTCATTAGCCGTATGTATGTTTTAAAATGGAGGATGTGATGTTGACTCATGATGATTTCTCTGTGTTTTGTTTTGTTAAAATGAAAATAAAGAACAAAAGAGCCTGAATGTGACGAGATTGTGCAAAAACGCTCTAATTCGTGTAATACAAGATTTTTAAATGAACTCATATTTCTGATGGGTCTATCTTTATGGCTGTATTTTACGGTTTCCAATGTTGCTTGATGGTAAAGCTCAGAGCATTAAGACCCTCCGTTCATTCCACAGTGGAGAAATTTCAGGGTTGCACCACCAGTTACAGAACAGTATCAATGAGCAGCACACAATCTCTAGCTTTACCATAATAAAGTTGCATTGCTTTGCTTAGTTTATCTAAATATGAATATTTATAAGAAAAAGTTAGAATTCTGAATCAATAAAAACAGGTTTTATGACATTAAAAGCTATGATACATTGAAATTAAGTCCATATTATATTTATTATTATTTGTCATACACACACATACACACGCACAGAGTCAGGCACATGCACACACACATGTCTAAGAAATGAAGTCCATATTTAACCAGTAACACAGCGATAGAAGCTGATAACTCTTCTCCTTCACAGATTTCTGTCAATATTTGAAAATGGGAAAAAGTCAATACAATATAAAGTTTGAATCCACTCCTGGAAAACCTGGAGCAGTCATGGACCTTGAAGAAACTAGATGCAAAAATGGTTTTACACAGACATAAACCAGGACGCTCCTCTCAGCATCTGCCACGGCGCCCATGGAAACGTTTGCTCCGACCTTCAGATGAGCAATGAAGAAGATGACAAAGTCTGGGATCATGTCTTTAATCCAGACAGAAGACATGTTTTATTGTCGATGGTAGAGACAGCACGAACAACACGAACAACAGAATGCAAGTGTATTATACAGAGCGGAGCCATGGAGACCTCCAATCAGCAGCTGCCACAGTGCCATGTAGCTTGGCCTTCAGATAGACAAAACAAGGGAAAAGTACTGGCTTCTGCACATTGATAGAATGATGAGTTTAACTTTAACAAAAGTTGCTTCAAAGTGTTATGAAATCTCACATTCCCCCCTCTGGTCACACATTCACGTGTGACCATCAGGATCGATAAACAGGTACATAACATCATAACTCAATACTTAAACTCATAAACTCGGTACTTCAAAAAACTCAGAACTCGGAATACTTCAAAAACTCAGAAAACTCATAAAACATGTTCAGATCTTTCATAAAACTTGTCAACAATCTTCAGTAAAATACCAAACTTCATCAGTCGATGGTTCCAGATATTGCTTTGAAAACAGTCTCTCCCACTTCTCCGTGTTGGTTTCTTCAGGCTGCATTTGTGTCGAGCCATGAATTCTTCTGTGACGTGTCTTTCAATCACACGTTTCAGCTTTAGTGTCCAGATTCAGCAATTCAATTCAGTCCAGATTATGTCCAAATTCAGAAATCCAATTGTTCCAAATTATGTCCATGCAAAAGAGGACGCTGGTATTGTCCATGTCTCAGCAGCTCACAGCAGGCCTGAGTGGAATCAGGGGCTGTGCAGATTGTCCAAGTGTGCTGATCCAGATGCATGGTTTCTCTTGAGGTTTCTCAGTTTTGGCTTGAAAAAGAAACACATTTTTGTGTAAAAAAAAGTAGTCTTCTGTTCTGTAGATGTTACAGACAATCCTCCACCACCTGAAGAAGATGACAAAGTCTGGGATCGCGTCTTTCATTCAGACAGAAGACATGTTTTATTGTCGATGGTAGAGACAGCACGAAAAACACGAACAATAGAATGCAAGTGTATTATACAGAGCGGAGGCATGGAGTCCTCCAATCAGCAGCTGCCACAGTGCCATGTAGTTTGGCCTTTAGATAGACAAAACAAGGGAAAAGTACAGGCTTCTACACATTGATAGAATGAGGAGTTTAACTTTAACAAAAGTTGCTTCAAAGTGTTATGAAATCTCACAGCAAAACAGCAAGTGGAAAATCATTGACTTCTGCAGACTGTGGTAATGATCAGCTCAGGTTTAACACAATTGCACCAAAAGTCTCGTGAAAAGATCCATTGAAGTGTAGTGATTTCATGACACTTTGAAGCAACTGTGGTTAAAGTTCAAACTCATCGCTCTGACATATGCACAAGCAGCCAGTACTTTTCCATTGTTTTCGTCCTCTCTTGCATGGACATCATTTGGAACAATCTGGATTTCTGAATTTGGACATAATTTGGACTGAATTGGATTGCTGAATCAGACACTGAAGCTGAAACGTGTGAATTCATGGCTCGACACAAGAAACCAACACGGAGAAGTGGGAGAGACTGTTTTCAAAGCAATATCTGAGAACCACCATCAACTGATGAAGTTTGGTATTTTACTGAAGATTGTTGACGAGTTTTATGAAAGATCTGAACACGTTTTATGAGTTTTTGAAGCATTCCGAGTTTTCTGAAGTACCGAGTTTTTGAGTTGAGTTATGATGTTATATTGCTGTTTATCGATCCTGATGGTCACACGTGAGGGGGGGATTTAGAGATTTCGCACTTTTCATGACATCCACGACACGTCTCACGGCATTATTCATTCCTTTGATCATTAAACATTGAATTCAGCCCAGCATAGACCTCTCTCTGGCTTCTCCCACAGCTAATAGTTGTAAACAAAGCCATTAATTGTTGGGGAAGCAACAAAAAGCTCTGAACCAAAGAGAAAATGTTTGAACAAAAGAATGTGGCCCTCCCAGAGACACAGAGAGAGTGGGTCGTATCCATGTGAATGCACCACTCTGACCCACACCCGGCTCTTAACACATGGTAAACCACATGGTATAACACATGGTAAGACGCCTGCTGAATCTGAATAGGTTGGAAATACAGGTTTGAGTGCTGTGCCAGGAGTAGAGGGTCATCTCCCGTCTTTCTGTTCCTGGATTGTATTGTCATAGAGGGATAGCTTTAATTCATACATATTTTCAGACGTTTATTTGTGCCCAACCATTATTATTGTTTTTCATTTCCAAGCACTGATGGTAAGAGGTTAAAGCTATACCCTGGCATGTTATACCTCATATTGTATTATCCTGTATTCTTTTATAAACATTTAACCCAAAACTCAAATGGCCCTTTCATTTATCTGCCTTGTGCACACTGGGAACCGTCGCAAATGTATTCCAATGTGGTTTGACTTCATTACAAAAATCAGCGTTTAAATTAACCTTACATAAAGTTGTTTGGATTCTCAGTGAAGATGGATTTTTTTTTAACATTTGATAAAGATTTCCAGTGATGCCCATGGACTGTTACACATTGAGCTGTTGGATTAAAAATACTTAAAATACATAACTATTTTAATGTTACTTATTACTAATCTCAACTATTTTAAGATTAGTTGCGATAAACATCATGTGTTTTTATTTTTATGTATTGATTTATTTGATGCGGGACAAGTTTAGACAATCAACCTGAAACACGATTAACACATTTATAGCCAAGGCTAATTTGCAACGTCCGTCCTATAGATTTTTCATATAAAAAGCGTTGTCTCTGGATAAATTTGGAAATAAACGGTTTCAGGATCTGTTAGTATTAGATAGCAATATGGCCTACGTGCAGGACTCAAAAGGACTCTGATGACTCCATGTTTTGACTATGATGTGACTGTCTCTGTGTGACACGTACGTCTTTCCATGTGTGACGTGACAATGACTATATAAACTGTGTACTGACTCCATTCTGTCTGAGAGAAAGAAACAACGGAAACCACTGGAACTTGAGAGAAACTTAAATAAACTTCCAGAGTTTGGCGCACCACGATCCGTCTCTGTCTGCTTCATCCCTGACAGATCGTCTCATTTCCTCGTTCCCAAAACGGTTGCGTGTTTATTTATTTAGCGTCATGTGAGATTTCATAACACTTTTAAGCAACTTTTGTTAAAGTTAAACTCATCATTCTATCAATGTGCAGAAGCCTGTACTTTTCCACTTCATGTTTTGACTATCTCTGCTGGCACCGTGGCAGCTGCTGATTGGAGGTCTCCATGCCTCCGCTCTGTATAATACACTTGCATTCTGTTGTATTTGTTGTTCGTGCTGTCTCTACCATCAACAATAAAACATGTCTTCTGTCTGAATTTAAGACGCGATCCCAGACTTTGTCATCTTCTTCAGTCACATCTGTATATTATCCTATACTTGTGTGAGATTTCATAACACTTTGAAGCAACTTTTGTTAAAGTTAAACTCATCATTCTATCAATGTGCAGAAGCCAGTACTTTTCCCTTGTTTTGTCCATCTGAAGGCCAAGCTACAAGCACACCGTGGAAGCTGCTGATTGGAGGTCTCCATGCCTCCGCTCTGTATAATACACTTGCATTCTATTGTATCTGTGATCGTGTGCTTTGTTCGTGCTGTCTCTACCATTGACAATAAAACATGTCTTCTGTCTGAATTAAAGACGCGATCCCAGACTTTGTCATCTTCTTCAGGTGGTGGAAGGATGCGGGCCTTGTCTGTAACATCTAGAGAACAGAAGACTTTTTTTTTTTTACACAAAAATGTGTTTTTTTTTTTCAAGCCAAAACTGAGAAACCTCAAGAGAATGCATCTGGACCAGCACACTTGGACAATCTGCACAACCCCCGATTCCAGTCAGGCTGTGAGCTGCTGAGACATGGACAATACCAGCGTCCTCTTTTGCATGGACATAATTTGGAACAATTGGATTTCTGAATTTGGACATAATTTGGACTGAATTGATTTGCTAAATCTGGACACTGAAGCTGAAACGTGTGATTGAAAGACACGTCACAGAAGAATTCATGGCTCGACACAAATGCAGCCTGAAGAAACCAACACAGAGAAGTGGGAGAGACTGTTTTCAAAGCAATATCTGGAACCATCGACTGATGAAGTTTGGTATTTTACTGAAGATTGTTGACAAGTTTTATGAAAGATCTGAACATGTTTTATGAGTTTTCTGAGTTTTTTAAGTATTCCGAGTTCTGAGTTTTTTGAAGTACCGAGTTTATGAGTTTTTGAAGTATTGAGTTATGATGTTATGTTGCTGTTTATCGATCCTGATGGTCACACGTGAATGTATGACCAGAGGGGGGAATGTGAGATTTCATAACACTTTGAAGCAACTTTTGTTAAAGTTAAACTCATCATTCTATCAATGTGCAGAAGCCAGTACTTTTCCCTTGTTTTGTCTATCTGAAGGCCAAGCTACATGGCACCGTGGAAGCTGCTGATTGGAGGTCTCCATGCCTCCGCTCTGTATAATACACTTGCATTCTATTGTATCTGTGATCGTGTGCTTTGTTCGTGCTGTCTCTACCATTGACAATAAAACATGTCTTCTGTCTGAATTAAAGACGCGATCCCAGACTTTGTCATCTTCTTCACTTGCACTATTTACTATCTACTGGTTCTGCATTGTGACCAAGGAATAAGTCAAACTGATTGGAATGAAACAAAACTGGACCAAAGGCAATAACTCAATGTGTTTTTATTGCTGGGTTTCTTGTGTTTGAACTGCTTGATTCTCTGATCTGTGTTGGAGAATTCAACGGTTTTGTTTAGTCCTTGAGGCCCATTATTGTAAACTTCTGGGTTTAATAATGAATGATTACTTTTTGCATTTAGGGTTCAGAATTTGGGTCAAACTCATTTACTGCCTGCCGCTTTTGACGATTTCACTGTTTTTCAATACCCACAGAATATTGGGTGCTATTTCTAGGTTAAATATGAAACCAGATTCTGAAAGACTGGACTGTCTACTTTCATCAGCAAGAATAAAAAGTGGTTTCTAGCTAGTTTTTTTCAGAATCAGAATCATTTTTATTGCCACGTAAGTAAGAGGAAGTCACAGAGTTGGAAATTGCTTTGGCTCGGTGCAACAGTCAGAAAGAGAGGGCATAATAAAAAAATAAAGAATAAAAAAGACTGTAATCTCCAGTCGAATAGAGGGAAGTTCGACAAAAATCACCAGTATCAGACAAAGACGTCAGTTACTGTAAATGGTGTGCTTGTTTTCTTTACGATGATGTATGACAGGCCATGTTTGTACAGAAATCTCTGTACTCACATTAAAGGGGAGCACAGTATACCTTTTTTGCGGACCGCAAATGGCACACGGGCCGCATGTTTGAGACCGCGTGTTTAGAGTCTGTCACATTTCGGGGGTTGAAGTCCTCACAGATACTTCCTGGTGATGCTGCTCTGTGATTGGTTGCGTTGGTGGTGGGGGGGATGGGTCCATACATATATATTTCTATGAACAAAATGAGTCAAATCACTTGGGTTGAAACAAAACTGGACCAAAGTCAATGAAGAATCAAAGTCAATGTCAAATTCGGTAGACTGCGGGGTTTGATCATGTTTACTTTTTTACGTTTAGGATTCAATGATAATGTCAGTGGCTTATACACATGTTTTCGTGACACAAATAACTTTAAAATGATGTTCAACACTCCATATTTGCACAGACATGGCTTTATAGAGTCTGGCCCACCTTCTCTCACAGATCGGGGGTTGGGGTCTTCGCAGATGCTTCCTGGGGATGCTGCGCTGTGATTGGTTGCGTTGGTGGTGGGGGGCTGGGTACATCTCCAACCAGATAAATAGGGAACACACACACACACAGAGGGGGATGAAACCACAACTTCCAAGCTGCTCGGACAAAGAGAAACCTCCCTCCACACACGATCCAAGGCAAATCTCCCACAATTCCAGAGATGTTCGACTGGTTTGAACTGTTCCAGATGGACCCGGAAAAGTGGAAAGAACGAGTCCAGGTCTTGATCTCGACAATCAAGACATGGACCCTTAACTGTGTTATGCTCGTCCTCTATATTATCTTCTTGATATCTGTGTCCACGTCTCTTACCGCCTATAATTTTTATTTTAAATCTCCACGGTACAAGCAGTTTCATGAAATTTCCTACCCTCACCAAATTCCAGAGCCAGTCCCCAGGAGGATGCAGCGTCGTGGTCGTGGTTGATGTGACTCGTGCCGATCTCTTCTGTGGATCTGTGATTTTTTACTCTGCCTCAGACCCGACTGGACATTTGTGGACATTCATCAACATTTGTGGACATTCATCAACGTTTATGGACATTCATCATCTGTCTCTTGTGGACCAATGGCTCTATGTGTTTTTCTATCATTGCATTTCTTGTGCTTGAACTGTTTTGATTTTCTGATCTGTGTTGGGGAATCATTGGTTTTGTTAAGTCCTCTGAGATGGGTTAGGGCTATACACAAATACATTGTTGGATGTTGGACCGAACAGCCCGTGAAGCCCTGTCATCTTTTTGATCGTCTTGGAAGTACTGCCTCCACACAAAAAGCAGCTACTTTTATGGTGTTATTTTTGATTGTCAGACCATTTCTACATCACTGGACAACGTTTGTGTAGTTTCTGTTTGTTGCTGACTTGAACGTGCAAAAAAACTGTCCCAAAGAAATAAATGTTTTTCGAAATGAGGTAATATATTTGAATATGGTATTTTTTATTCTACATTTATCCTATTTGAGTAGCGTCTGGTACTTTTGCCACTAGAGTAATGTTAAATAATTATGTCAAATGTCTTTTTTCATATTGTTTTTTTTATTTTTCATTTTATTTTCTATTGAATTGCAATATACACACAAATATATAGAACTCTCATTAGGAGACAGCAGTTGTGTTCAAAAAAAGGTAAAACCACATTCATGTATTTACTCTATATTTGAGACATCATCACATATATTTTTCATATCTTTGGATGAGTTCAAAAGAAACCTCTGGCAGATTTATATCAGGGGTTGAGCTTCCTGTTGATACTGCTCTGTGATTGGTTGGTTTGGTGGTGGTGGCAGGGGAGTTGGTGACATCTTGAACCAGAGAAAGCTGCTTGGACTCAAGAGAAATCCCACCAACAAAATGCAGGTCAATTACCCCAAGAATCTATCCACCTGCTTCTCTGTGGACTTCTTCTGGCAGGCCGTGGGATGGATCTTGGCGACAAACACAACTTCTGCGGATGCAAACTTTGGCAGCTGCCTGGTCTCCATGGCCAATCGTACTCTTACAGAAAAAAGATGGTCGAATACAGCTGCCAAAGTATAAATAATAAGTATTTATACTTCGGCAGCTGTATTCGACCATCTTTTTTCTTCTAATTGTGTTGAAGATGAAGCTGAGGACCCGTTGGTTTCAAGACGCCTCCCTCAACAAGCGTTTGTACAAAGTAGTCGACACCATGCCTGAGTTTTGTCTTTAAATGGACTTTGTTTGTGCGGACATGTCAGGGTTCATTTGGAACTTTTAGTCATTTTGTTGTTGTTATGGATTGTCTTAACTTGACACTCCCTTCCAAGCTGTTTAGTTTTCTTTTTTTCTTTCTCTAATGACGTGTTAATATTGTATAGCATCGTAATGTATTTATTTTTATCTTGTGTTGTATTGTACCGGCTTGGAATAAACTAAACTAAACTAAACCTAAACCTTGATTGACTGTTTACCCGATTGGAATCTGATCTTGATGTTGGACTGAACACCTCACAATCCTGTCTTCTTCCCAGTGGTTTTTAAAATTATTTATAAGTAGCATAAGTGATGCTTCCACACAAAAAGCCAATACTTCTCTGTTTTTTCTCTTGATAGAAAATGTCTGTGTGATTAGACATAGGACACGTGATTTCTCTGGTGCAGGGACCAGCCTTAAGAAACTGAAATAATAAATGTTTTGAAATGAACTGATATTCCTGAATACTGTCTTTTTTCTACATCTGCCCAAACCAAAGCTCCAGTGATGCCCCAGGAGAATGAAATATTTTAATAATAACACATTTTATTTATAATGCAAAGTGCTACCACCCTCACAGAGATGGCTGTTATATTGGGTTGTTTGCACAAAAATACTAATTTAGTTATTAGTTATTAGATATATAAGATCTTGGGCCATATGACATCAGAAGACATTTTATTGTTTGTAAAAAGTCAGAATCAGAGTTCTCCTCACCCAAGCAAATGACCGGCTTCTGCTGTTGTAATGATGAGTTCAGCTTAAACCAAAGTTGCTTCAAAAGTGTTATAAAGAGATCCAAACTGTTCTCCTCATGGAACCAGTTCAGCTAAAAAAAAAAGAAGAATCATTTTTGTTGTAGTTTATGTTATTGATTGTGGTTTAAAACGGGTATGTTTAAATGTATTGTTTTTTCTATCACGTATGTTTGAAACAGTGTTTTGATTTGCTTTGGACAAATAAAGAACAGTTTGAGACACAATTCTATTCTCTTTATTTACAAAACTTCAACAAATCATACACATACTGATTTCTAAAGCAGCAGAAACTCCAGATCTGCTGCCTCTTGTCCCACTGAGAGAAAGTTGCTTTTGCCGATCAGCTTTCTCAGCGTGTGCCGTTTGGTTCTGGAACACAATATCAGTCCATACGTGAAAGAGAACCACACTCAGAACTTTTAAACACACGATTATGACCATTCATGATTTGTAGTTTGCTATTGTGTTTGATCCTTATGTGTTTTAATGACCTGTTTTAAATTGTAAAGTTTTAGCTCGTTATTTTTATATTGTAATTTTTGCAGTGTATTTTGATGGCATTTTACATCTTGCCTAGGGTCTACTGTTGGAAACTAGCTGCATCGCTAATACTGACACATTTACAGAAATGTTGATTCATGTGTACCGTCCCTATTCCAATAAACAAATAAATAAAATACATAAATAAAGTTTGTAAAAGGGAAATCCCACGGCCCCAAGCCGTAATAAACTACTACTTTAGTCACAGCTGCCCTGGGGCGCACAGACAGAAGCGAGGCAACCAGTATGGGCCATCAGCATCTCCGACCACCACCAACCATTCGCACACACACTCCAGACTCATTCTACTGTGGATGAAGTGTCTTGTCTTCACAATGACAGATTAGTTGTGTTAAAGTTATATTATTTTGATGAGTTTTATCTTTGTTTGTTTGGAGCAGTGCAGTGGGGTGTTGTGATTGGGTGAAATGTGTAATGTGACGGGAGGAAGAAAAGAAAAGAAAATCAATCAATCAATCAAATTTTATTTATAGAGCCCTTTACAACCGCGCCCCGGTGATCCAAGATGGCGCCCTATTCAAATGAATGGCTTGTGTCACTCCCGTATATTGGTCCCGGAAACCGGATTCGTCCGGAAGTTCAGTTTGCGCATGTCAAAAAGTGCTGTTTGTTTCACGTTGATAGGCTGGGGCAGGTCCATCCTACCACCCCCTTCAGCATGATTCGCTGTTAGTACGCCGTCCCCTAACCTGGGCATCACTGTTTGTTTTAGAATAAACATGGTGTAATCATACCACAGGTCTTACGCAGAGCTCTGTTCATTAATAAAACATCTTAAGCCTTAGATAACAGTGAAACATTGTTTTACCACACACACACTGGGTCAACCAGAGGACAACTCTAAACATTCAAAGTGACACCTGTTGGTACGCCGTCCCCTAACCTGGGCATCACTGTTTGTTTTAGAATAAACATGGTGTAATCATACACAGGTCTTACGCAGAGCTCTGTTCAATAATAAAACATCTTAAGCCTTAGATAACAGTGAAACATTGTTTTACCACACACACACTGGGTCAACCAGAGGACAACTCATTAAACATTCAAAGTGACACCTCTTGGTAATACAGTACAGTAACACCTTTCACCACTTGCTCAATAGCGCTCTGAGGAGTTCAGGTGCAGTACCACCTTTTCACCACTTGCTCAATACGATGTCCTATTTATCTACTTAAAGCATTGATAAAATAACGAAATAGATAAAATGGAAATACAACAACATTTTCAGTGTTGAACAAGTCTGGTATTAAAATAGTCCTGGAACCCGTGGAGAAAACGGAGCCAAGTCAAACATTGGGTCGGTACATGGGGTTTAGGTTAGGCCAATGCTGGACACAATAATCCTTATTAAAGAGACTGATACTGAGCCAAGGCTGGTGCATGCATCCCTCATGATAAGCAAGTACAGGAAGTAGAATCCCATCAAGCCGTTTAGACTCACATTTCCCCTCCAAATATCATAAAAGAGTCCATGTTGACATGAACTTGGCTGGTGAAAACACTGCATGTTGTGGCCAGGTATGTAGCTAATTATTATCAGTATCACAATTGTCCGTGCGTTACGGTTCAGCCACAGGGTCCGGTAACAATGGCTCGTGGTCGTGTTGATACAGCTTTGGCCGAGCGCTCCGAAAGTCATCTGAGGAGCATTCAATGATTAGCTCAGGGTGCGGGCCGTCCTGAGCCGTGAGAACCATTAAACTGGACGTGACGGCGGCCTGTGTGCGTAACGGGGAGAAAGGACATTCTTGTGACGGGGCCAAACAGGAAATCTTTCTGATCTCCTCGTCTTGTCCCAATCATGTTTTTTTTTTTAGAAAAGAAGACGACAATGAGCCAGGTCCCTGCTTTGTTTGGATTGAGATTTTTCGATCTTTTTTTGGCTCGTTTGTGTACAATGTGTAATGTATGTGTGTTGTATAGCCAAGGTCGCACACTCCAATAGGTGCATTGTGTAATTGTGGGAAAACCTTTGTGTGAACTCTCAAAGAACAAACATCGTCGATTGGTTGATTGATACTTTCTTTATCACTGGAGGAAAGGTGGGTAATGATCAGTGGGTGCAGACTAAACAAGAGGGATTTACAGACAATTATAAACAGTCAAATTAGACAAGATATTTCTTTAATCCTCATTGTTGCACATTACAGAAGAAAAAAGTAGAAAATGAGAGCACTCAGACTGCACACATCAAACAGGATCTATAATTTAAGATAATAGATAATCAAATTGAAATAATAAAATAATAAGTTTTAGAAAAGGAGCTAGAAATTATGATTATTATAAGAGCAGCTTGGTATATATTGCATTTATGTTTTCTTCATATCAGTTCAATTCAATCACACTTATTTGTGAATAGCCCTAATTCATAAGAGTGCTTTACAAAGTTGTTAATTCACCAATAACAGATCAGAAAATCAAACAGTTTGAACACAGGAAATGCGATCAAGAGATTCTTTATTCGTCAGTGTTGCTTCATCGGTTACAGAACAGTAGGAATGAGGAGCACACAGCACAAGATCAATGAACAATAATGCTGTACTAAAATAAAACAAAATCTCTAACTTTAGCACCAAGCAAGTATAGAAATCTCATAATTTAGCATAATAAAGAAGCATATACAAAACACTGTATATACTAGTGCAAAAAATATATAGTTTGTATGTATACATCTGTACATACATCTGAGTTGTTTGTTTGTAGGGAGAGGGATGACCAATGTCTATAAATGTCCATAAATGTCCATAAATGTCCATAAATGTCCATAAATGTCCGTTAATATCCCAGACCATCACTGTCCTTAGACTCTCCTGCATCGGTGAGGAATGACTCATAAAAAAGGTAAGAAACCTCAGGAGGCCATGATGAGAAAGAGAGACCCGCTCCCACAAACAGACAGACACTAGATCCAGGACTTTTTTCTTTTCCCGTTACATTCATTTACATCTAAGAGTGGCACGGTGGCTGAGTGGATAGCACTCTCGCCTCTCAGCAGGAAGGTCCTATGGGTTCAAATCCTGGTCGGAAAAGGTCCTTTCTGAGTGGAGTTTGCGCGTTCTCCCTGTGTCTGCGTAGGTTTCCTCCGGGTACTCCGGTTTCCGCTACCACTAAAAACATGCTCACTAGGTAAAATCTTCCAGCTCCGGTAGTCCTGACCAAGCCGAGCATCAACATCTGGAGATGGGTTCCCGGGCGCTGTACTACGGTGACCATTGCTCTTGACGTAAGCCTTCGCGGCCGGATTGATCAGGATGGGTCAAATGCAGAGGACAAGGGGCACATTTAAATTTAATACAAAACAACACACAACTCAAGATAAAGAAACATGAGAATTTAGAGGGGAAAAAAAGATAAATAATCTAAAAAATGAACAAGAGGGAGGATTCAAATAATACAAACATAGTGGCCATACTTGCATGTGAAAGACAGATCCCGTCAGACCTCTAAAGCTGTGCAGGGCTGGGCCTGGTTAGTACTGTGATGGGAGACCTTTGGGAACACCAGGTGCCACAGTGGGGCGACTGCGGCTGTAAAGTGCCAAACTTTGGTTGTGACACTTCACCCACATTGCCTAGAATGAGTCTGGTGTGTGTGAATGGTTGGTGGTGATGGGAGGGGCCGATGACACAGACTGGTTGCCTTGCCCCTGTCAGTGTGCCCCAGGGCAGCTGTTGCTTCAGTAGAAGTTTATCACCCCCTGTCTATGGAGTGCATAAATAGTGACTTGTGAAGTGTCTTTGAGTGTCCTGAAAATCAATATTATTATCAGAGTTTTTAAACCAGATCCATCCATGCATTTACTTCCGCTTTATCCGTGGCCGGGTCGCGTCGGCAGCAGTCTAAGCAGAGACAGCCAGACTTCCCTCTCCACACACACCTCCTCCAGCTCATACAGAGGAATTCCGAGGCGTTCCCAGACTGTCTCTTCAAACCAGATGTCGCTTTTATTACTTGTTATTTATTTCCTGTATCGTGTTGTAGTATTTGTTAATTTCGTGCTTGAACTGGGGTTTGGTCTCGTTTATTTGGAGCCCGTTTAGTTTTGTGGATGTGATATTTTGTCAGGAAGATGGATGTTTGGATGAGGAGAGAAAGGTCAGTGGAGATGGATGGACGTAAAAGAGGATGTCTGTCTCCTGGAGCCTGATCGTGTGTCTGCGGTGTTTGTTAATGAGTCTCTTTGGGTCATTGTAGACGTATAAAACAGATACAAGGTTTTGGTTTCAGTTTGACAGAAGGTGCTATGTTTTTTTGTTGTTGCTTTGTGTAGTGCTAAAATTAGTTATATTTATGTATCAAGTTTTATTTGTTTAATTTCTGCCCTTAAATATGATCTTGAGAATATTGACTTTTTCATTTCTCTGAATATTTTTCTTCTACTTTCTCCGTTGCCAGGTCACAGGGGAAGAAGTCTGAATGAAGAGGCCCAGACTTTCTCATCTAGCCGGAAGCTTGTCGCCGAAACATGTCAGGTAAGAAAGCAGTAATTATCCTGAGTTGTGATTATCCTGAGTTGTGAAACACCTCCATCTAGTGGTAGAAGTTGGGAATTGCATCCACCCCTTTTAATTGAAACAAAACATGGCGTGGTGTAATTGAAGGAGAGTGAGGAGGTGATGTGACTGGATATATTTCCCAAAAACTAGTTTGGGAAGAGGGGTTCGTTCACAAGCAGCAGGAATGAGACAAGTTTATTTTGTAATAGTATATTTTTTATATACGGTAATAAAAATATACTGTATATACTTTACTACACTAAACTGGTCATACCAATAGCTCATCCTTTAGCATCCGTAAATTCCGACAATTTGCTGGTAAACATGAGCTCAGCAGACAATATAGAAAGAAAAACCATATGGACCCGCCCTGGAGAAGAATCCCACATGTGGTTACCGCGGCGACGACCAAACAGCATATAGAAGACAGTGCGACCTCATTGTTTGTTTGTTTGTGATTTTTTTTTTTTTACAGTAACACAAGCACATAAACACACAAACCCACACATACTGTACATATACACACAGACCTGCATACACACAAACACACACACATTCTGTACATACACGCACAAACACACAATTTTAGGGGTCACCGGAGTCACCTTTATTAACAACGTCCTCTACTTTAACACATAGAAACCACACATAACAGTTGCAGTTGGGGCAGAGTCACATATACTGTGTACACACAAAGTGCTTCTATAATCACAGAGATGAACCCAGAAGTATCTGATCCTCGTCTGGATGAGTTACATGAGGGCAGATTTCTACAGAATGACCTGAATTTGCGTCTCTTCTCTTTCACATTTGCTTCTGACTGCTCTAATTTGTGCGATTGCAGCTTTTTGAGTGTCATATATTGAGAAATGCTTGGGGTCGGGTTAGGGTTTGACAAAATTCCTCATGTTTAGGATCCCCCAAATTAAAGACATTAAGTTTAGAAGTTTTAAGATAAGTGTTTGTTTCTCCGCATACAAAAGACATACTATACAGTGGGTAGCTAACAGATTTTTCTAGATGTTTTTTGTTTTTTCAAAAATAACGAACATAAAAACCTCCATTTCCAGAGAGTTTTTAAAATGGTTACATACACGTTATTTATCCTCGTCAGAAACTTTGTCCTCTGCATTCGACCCATCCTGCAAAGGACCTACTGTATCTCCGGATCTTGATACTTGGTCATGCTTGATCATAACTGGAGCTGGTGCATTCTACCTATTGTTCATGTTTTTAGGTACGGAGAGAGCATGCAAACACCAATCAAAAAAGTATTGTTCCGACAGTGGTTCGAACCGAGGGCCGTCTTGCAGAGAAGCGAGAAGGCTCTGCCACTCTGCCTTTTATATAGCTCACCTTTTACATCTGTGGTTACTATTTTTTTGTATGCATTATTTTTGACCAAAACATTCTCTATTGTTTAACATTAGGATATTCTTTCATCGTAGATTACTCCAGAAGAAAAACAGTAAAGTTTTATTTGGATAGAACCACAACTGGACCAATGGTGAAGCTGGATTGTAAGACTGATAGAACAATGATCTTTTTCATTATTTAGCTATTACCGGCACCACTTGGTTAACGGCCTGAATATTTGATTACGTTTATGATTAAGAAAGAGATCTTTTATTTTGGCCCAAAGCGGGAAATTTCAGTGTTGCATCACAAGTAAGAATGAGGAGCACACAGCACAAGATGAATGAATGATACCTCTATACAAAAAATAAAATAAAATAAATCTCTAACTCTAGCATAATAAGAAGCAAGTATAAAATCTCTATCTTTAGCATAATAAGGAAAGAAGTCAATAATCTCCATCTTTAACGTGAAGAAGCAAGACTTATATACAAAAACTACAACATTCTATTCCTCTGAATATGAACCTCTAGACTTTAATATCTCTCAAATTAGAATGACTGGGTGAAATTCGACCATAAATCAGAGTAAGGTGATATCTCAAATAGCGGTAGGTTATTCTTTTGCCGGTTTTGAGGCCACATCCGGCGTAAGTGATCTCTGAGGGATACCAGAGCGTTAGCATTAGCATGGAGCCGGGGCCCGTATCTCAGGAGCTGTCAGCGCGGCCAGCAGGAGTGATGAGAGGGATAATGTGGGCTCTTTGCAACGCCATCCAAGCATGAGATGAAAACGGCTGCCATTCTGTCACTGATATACTGCTGCATGGGGCTAAAACTAAAGCCCCCCCCCCAAAAAAAATATAACAGCAAAATTACAATCTTTTCTTTCATTCTGTCATATCAAAAACTCAAGTTTAAGCATGAGATTAGCCCAGGTTTGTAACAGTTTGAGCAAATTAAGATGTTTACTTTTCTTCAATTAATCTTATACATGAAAATCCTATGTTTAAGATTGTGCGAAACAACACATTTTATTGCATAATTACGGCTTTTTGGTTAAATCATGTGTTTTTATGTGTTTTGGACGAGCAGAGCGACCTGATAAGATAACCTTGGATCCCCACTGAAGGGACCAATAAAAGTTATCTTATCTTAAAAGGAAAACCGTTACATATTCTTCAATGTAAAGTGCTGTTTGAGATAGACAGTGGGGGCCCCGAGGGATCTCTCAACCAGTCAGCGGGGGGCATGATGTTCCAGACTTTATGAATCAGTCAATCAATCTGAATTCGTAGAGCACATTTACAATAGCCCAGGCTTACCAAAGTGCTTTAAAGTCAAGTGAAAAAAAAAACCAGCAACAATGAAACCACAAAAAAACTGAAATATATATACAGATAAAAACGTAAAACTTGCTTTTTGCTACTTGGTATTAAAAGCCAAAGAGAAAAAGTGCGTCTTAAGCCAGTGTTCTCCAACCTTTTTTGAGTCGTGGTACAACTTTTTCATTGAAATCAATCACAGGGCCATCTGCTGCACACTGGGGTACTCTTGCACAGTTTTTCCAATGTGGTTTTATGCAAATGGCAAATAAATTCTTGTATCTTGGCACAACAGTAGCTGAAATTGAACACAAATAAAATTGAACTCTGTAGCCTTTATGAACAATCTAATCAACGTGTATAATATATAGAATCAAACAAGTGCAAAAGTATATTCAATATTTTCTTGTTCTTTTATTTTCGCATTTTTTTGACCAATTAATTGATATTCGGTCATTTCCAAAGAGTCCATCACCAAACAACGTCTCGTGGCACACTGGTTGAAAATGAGCGTCTTAAGCAATATGTGTCCTTTTAATGTAGTTTACTGTGCAGAGTCTGGGGGCCCTCAGGTCACACGGGGCCCCAGTGTGACCCTCAGCCTGAGGACCAGTGGAGCGGAGCCACCATGGAGCTCAGGACCAGCTGCACTGAACTCAGAGACAAAACCTCTGTCTCTCTGAAACAGCAGCCAAGTGGAACAGACCTGGTGATGTTTTTACTTTAACTCATTGACTGCCAGCCGTTTTGGATGATTTCAGTGATTTTCAAGAGCCACAGAATATTATGTGCTCTGACTATGTGAAATATGAAACCAGATTCTGAAAGACTGGGCTGTCTACTTTCATCAGCAAAAAAAAAGTTGGTTTCTAGCTAGTTTTGTTCTCCTGTAATCCTCAGTCGAGTAGAAGGAAGTTTGACAGATATCACCGGTCTCAGACAAAAACGTCAATGGCAGTTTAATATTTTACACTTCGAAATATTGTGGTAACATGTCCTGCTTAAAAGGGACAAACTGTATCATGCACAATAAACTTTTTAACTGTTTTTGTGTTCTTTTTTACATTGGCTTTGGTATAAATCATGAGTTCATTAGATACAGTATCTCACCAATTTAAAAACTACATCTAATGAATATGTTTTTTTTTAACACAACCTGTCTCTGTGTCTCTGTATGTGTAAAGTATTTTAAGTAAGTAAATAAGTAATATTTATTCATATAGCGCCTTTCACAGACCATGCCAGACCTATTGCACATGTTGTTAGTCGTCGGGGAAACGGGAGCACCTGGAGGAAACCCACACAGACACGTGGAGAACATGCAAACTCCACGCAGAAAGGTCTGGAGGTGGAATCGAACCCAGTACTTTCTTGCCGTGAGGTTGATATTTTCATTTTATTTACGGAAGGCAGCGTCTCATTTTAAAGATGATCCCATGAGAGTTTCTCCCTAAGATCCCATTCCACCCCCTACAAAAAATACAACATACAAATACAAGATACAAGCGCTAACCACTGCACCACCTTCACTTGTCGTCTGTTCCACATTTCCGGAAAAAACTCTGGCACCGAAAGGGTTTATATATTCTTTACCTGTCCTGTGTATTCAGCTCGTTTCTGCTCAGTCGTATCAGACGCAGCTTCATTCGACGGTAAATCAGGTCTGAGCAAAACCACGAGACATTTATGTCTTATGGTTAAGATGGCGGTCGACTGTCACCTCCTCAAATGCAACCAGCAGCGTTTCTCAATGGCTGCTAAGACCATAATCCAACAGCTCCTCAGTGCATCTCACACTGCGACATGTAGACAGGGGTTTCACATGGGCTCGATTTGAACTATAAAACTCTTTTTGCCCTCGTTGCTAAAAAGATAAATATTGATTGACTGATTTGATTAATTCAGCAGACAGTACATTCAAAAGTATTTACAATATTTACAATCCATTAGTTTGTGGGGATACTTTTGGACAATGTTATGTTGCCCGACATGCTTACAGTTTATACAGTTTATTTCCCATTGTTTCATAAACCATCCATCCATTGATTTTCTTCCCCTTAATCAGTGGGAGTCGTGAAGTAGGTCCTATGGTGGGCTCAAACCCACAACCATCAGGCTCAGAGGCCAATGCTCTACCAACAGAGCCACTGTCACCCCCAGTTTCATCATGTGTAAGTATATTTACAATTTCAATATATGTTTGCAAAAGTATTTCTATTTACAAATGTTCAGCTTGAAATGGAGAAACTTGTAGACTCCCAGACCGTGAAGATAATATACATACATTAATGGAGTTGGTTATTTAGTTATATCAATTTGTATTTATTGGATAGTATAGAAATTCACAAAATTAAAAAATCATTCAATTGTCCATTCACTTCTGTATTTCAATTTACAATGGTAAAGTAAAGTGACAATGTCGATAATCTGCTCACAGCTATAAAAACCCCAATTAAAACATTAGGAAAAGCCGAATTTTACACCTGCAGATACAAAGGTATTAGTAAAAAGGCTCGAGCCCAAATCCAACAATATGTGGACAAATACTAGAATCAATAAAATAATTAAAGCCGCAAGCGGCATCTAACGGCCCTCGACGCACCGCGCGAAGGAGGTGGCGCTGACGCGCCATTTTCCCACTGCCCTGACGGGAGCATTTTGAATTCCTATGATCAGTGATTGTGTGTCTCTATTTAAAAGGTAAACTTAATTCTCCCCATGTAACACTTGTATCAGTCTGTAGGGGGTGCTAATGCTGCTATTTCATGATTCATACTTTCAGTTTACTCAAACCCAAGAGTTAAACAGTCATTTCAAATTTTGTGCAAATCGGACTTTGTATTTGCAAACGGAAGGCATTTATGTTGTAAAATAGCGCCCCCTACAATTTCAATTTTTTTGTCTTATACCAAAGAACACCAAAATAATACACTTAATGCCTGAAAAAAACTTGTGGCAAAGTTTGGTGAGTTTTCGTGTTTGTTTAGTGGGTCAAATATGAGATCAAACAACAGAAAACCTAAATACCTTTATCCCCATGTAAATCTTTACTCAGCCTGTAGGGGGCGATAATGGGCCAAGGTCATTGTTCACACTCATGTGACCTAAGCCCAGGAGTTGAACAACCGAGTCAAGTTTAGTGCAAATCAGAGTTTGTGAATGTGTTCCTGTTTGTTCATACAATCTGAGAGTGTGTCCACACAGTCTCCATTGGATAACATGAGAACTTCACACCTCTCTATGAAAGTAACCACATTTTGGGAGTCTGTCACGCGCAGACCATTTGACAAATTCAAATTCTATATTAAACTATTGATGGTCCATGTGTTGAGACCATGTGGAGCGATTTTCAGCCAAATTAGTGAAACGGCCGCGGCTGGTTTGATGTTTGAGCGACGTGTACTTTTCAGAGATTTAACGATTTTCTCATAGACACAGACAGGGGAGTGTTCGTTGTCGCCACGGCAACAGGGTAAAAAATAATTATATGTTGTCATTGACTTTTTGAATCCAGATGACAAAACAGAATTATATGCAAAATTTCAAACAATTTGAAAAAACTCAATTTTATTAGGCCCATGTAAAATTTGACATAGTCTGTAGGGGGCGCTAATGAGCCATTTTCAATATTTCCACTTTCAATTGACCTAGACCCTGGAGCTGAACAATGGATTAAAATTTTGTGCAAATCCGACTTTTTTTGTGCAAACGGGAGCAAATTTACTTTTGTCAAAAATTGGGAAAAAAATGTCACATTTTGCCGCTCCGCTGCTCGGATAACGTTTAACTGATCCAAATTCTATATTCAATAATTGATGGTACATGTGTTTAGACCATGTGGAGCGATTTTGAGACAAATCGGTGGAACGGCCGAGGAGGAGATAATTTCCAGCCAACATGTGTGAAAAATATCAATTTTCATTTTTCCATTTCCCATTGAAATTAATGAGCTCCCTGTTTGTCAGGGGGCGGAGCCATAATAACTTTTTTTTTCATGTCTTGACCTGAGGAACATGTGTACCGAATTTTGTGGCTCTACGACAAACTTGACCTCCGACCCGCTCCCATAGGCGCAATGTAAACTGACTTTTGTAGGGGGCGCTGTTCTGGCATTTTTTTTGTCCCATAAAAATAAACACCAAAAAAATAAATGTTTCCCCAGTTCTGAATTTCGGGCAAAATTTCACAACTTTTCATCAATGTTAGGACTTTAATCCTGTGTACTACAGCAGGAGCAAAACCATTCCGTGTCTCCGGCACGGATTTATCAGTGCTTGGGCACGTGCCGTCGCGTGCAGGTCACAATCTCCGGGCTGCGCGGAGATTGTGACTTATGACAATTTGCCCAGGCATTACTTGTTGGAAAAGCAATAGGCCCTTACCCCCCGGTTGGGGCTCGGGTCATAACAAGATTTGATTACTGACCTTGTTTCAGACGTAGTTTTAAATCATATTCTAACAATATTACAATAAAGATGGTGGAGGGCAGCTGAAAAATCTCCTCTGGTAACTTTGGTAACTGTCAAAAGACAAACTTCTAGTTAAAGTAGCAATCTGTAAGATTTTCATGTCAAGTCATCATTAAAGGGCCCAAATCTGTCAAACGGCATTAATAAAACATGTTCTTTTCGAATACTTCTTTATCTGATATCAGTAGTTCAGAGATATTTGGATTTCAAAATTAGTTTCACGGCCCCTAAATCTTGTTAGATGTTTTTTTATTTCTATGTCCCGCCCTCCACGTTTTACCAATCAAAAAGTCTGTGATCCAGGTTGCCAGAACTGACCATGACAAGCTAATCTCACCGGTAAAGTACCATGTGGCGACAGAACTAAAAAAGGTCTCGTTATGATTCTCAAATCATTATCAACAAAACAAGGAATAAAACCAAGATTTCTATCTTTGTGAAAAAAGTGTTGGTTATAGATTTGTTGTTGACAAAACTCTTGTCTATTCAGTTATTATGGTCCCAGATGGATTTGTCTGCATATCTGGCAACCTGAGTCAGGCAGAGTCCAGTACCACTTTTGGACAGATTTTGACATACTTCTCCTTTAAGAGCTAATATCTCTGTAATTCCTGGGTCAATCCACATGAAAATCTATCACAAACTTCCACATTTTATTAGTCAGTAAACATCAACAAGAGTACAGGAAGTGGTGACAAGTGGCCAGTAAAAAGGACTTTCAGTGGAATAATATGTTGGATTTGTGAATCTAATCAGAAACAAATAATTATCTGGATAAACATTTGGAGTTTTAAAGGCACCTGCAACTTTCCCAGTGGAGAATCTGCTTTTGGCTTTCTTATGGAGACAAACAATTGACCTCAGAAGTTAGAAGTCGTATATATCTGCGGAGAGGAGACCCAAAGTAAGCATTCATATTTGAATTGTAAGAATTTGAGCAGTCAATAAATCAGTCGATAGATAATGTACAGTTTTTATCCTACGAAGGAACATTCCAAGCAAAGCAGAAACATCTGGCAACAAGTTACGCAATGCATCGATAATCTATGTTTTATTTTCAACGCAACATTCTTTCAGAAAAAAACAAATAAAACAGATTCAACAGCTTTTCTTTTTTCATGATCATGCTTTATCTGCAAAAAAATGTAAGATACCATAATGTTTTATCACACCCCTTTAAACCCATCCATCCATCCATCTTCTCCCCCTTAGCATAGCCGTGATGTTTCAGCAGGGGCTTCAGTGGAGTTAAGTGTCTTGCCCAAGGACACAACGACAGCCGACATCAGTGGAAGCTGAGCCAGAGTCGCCCCAGAGGACAGTACAAATGCATTCACCATAGATTTTTTATTTTTTTATTTTATTTCTGATTTTTGATTTGATTTATTTAACCAGAAATCTCCCATTGAGATTCAAAGAGTGTCTTGGTTGAGAGGCATTCACAAACGAGGCGGCACAGAGGAAGAAGGTCCATAAGTCCTTTAATACCAGGCCTCCCAGCAGTAAATCAATGGAGTTCTGACAAATTCCCCCCAATTCTTTTTGTTTTTCATCAGTTTCACTAAAAGTAAGTCATCTATAATTTTTTTTTTGCTTTTATTGCCTTTTATGATGAGCTAAACTGATGAATATAACTTGAAATACAGCAAAAACGGCTTGTGGAAAGACTAATGCTAAAAACTGAATGCTAGCAGCGGACAATAGACAGTGTTGCCATGGTAACTAGCACTTGCTCTGGGAGTTAAAGCTAGAAATAAACCATATATTGAATAGATTTTGTTATTTACATATTTTTAAATATTTAACGTCTAAATAACTTAAGATTAGGTTTATGTTCTCTTGAAATACTAGCAGTGACGTAGTGTTTGTGCTGGGTTTTTGCATTTTTAAAAGATCTCCATCGTCCAGCTCTGGAAGCAATGTCTCAAAAACAAGTATCCTGACATGAAAAGAAAAGGATAATTTATTTCTGAAATAAAAAGCTCAGTTTGAGGGAGTGTGGTTTACATGACAATACATCATCAATCATGATACGCAAGTAACATTCTCCAGATTTTTTACTTTTGGAGAAAAGCAAGTTTTGTTTGCATTAAGGGAAAGATTCAAATCATGAAATCTGTGGAAAACATAAACAATATAGTGTCTTATCCAAGCTTTTGTCTCCAGTAGGTTTGGACTACAGCAGGTGACTCCAACCTTGTTCACCCAGAGAGCTACTTTCCCGGGATGATAAAGGCAGAGAGCTACTCATTTTATAAGCGGCCCTGGGAAAAATGTGACGATATATTGGCGTAAACAAGCTTGATATTGGGTACAGCCATTATTTATCATGGCACATTTTTTACTAATGCATAAAATAAGTGCATTTACAATAATAAATAGTGATGATGAATAATAAAATCCGAAATATTAAGCATATTATTTGATTTGTAAATTTCGAAATCCTTTTGCGAGCTACCTGGAAGGGAGTGGCGAGCTACTGATGGCTCCCAAGCTACAGATTGGACACCCCTGGACTACATAACGGCTGATACAGGTCTCTCCAAACCAGGTGTAAAACAGCTGCAGTACATTCAAAACGCTGCAGCTCGGGTCTTGTCTAGCACCAGGAAGACCTCTCACATTAGTCCAGTTCTCAGGTCTCTGCACTGGAAAATACACTTTAAAAGTCTCTCCATGATCTCGCACCAAAATACATCAGAGACATGTTAGTCCCAACTGAGACTCTGAGGAGCACAGGCAAGGTTTATTTGTATAGAATAATTTCATACACAAGGCAACTCAAAGTACTTAATTTAATCATAGATAATCAAAGTGCATTAAAAAGAAAGATAAAAATATAAAATCCCTCAGTTGTATGCACAGCTAAACAGAACTGTCTTTAACCTGGTTTTAAACATTGTCAGAGAGGAGGCCTGTCTCACACTTTCAGAAAGATTGTTCCAGATTTTAGCAGCATGAATCTGAAATGCAGCCTCCCTATGTTTAGTCCTGACTCTGGGCACTAACAGGGACTGGCCTCCTGCTGGTCCCGAGTCAGACTAACTGGGGAGCATTCAGATCATGAAAAAAAATCGAACCATCCATCCATTTCTACCTTATCCTTCGGGTCGGGGGGGCAATCAGAGCCACCCAGTCTCAGCCAGCCCCTCATGACCTCTGCAGTGGAGTCCACAGGGGCGCTCTCTGATGTGAGCAAGCTGATCTTCAGGGGGCTGGCAAAGGGGTTAAGTGTCTGCCCAGGACACACGCAGCATCATGGAGTCGGGGAGGTGCAGGTGGATTGAACCACGACCTCTAGCTTAGGCCATGCTACAACGAGCTACTGTCGCAAATCTGAACCAGTGATCATTAAAATTTGAGACAGGCTTCTTCTCTGACAGTTCAATTGAGCTGTGGATTCTGTCTTCACTCTTTTTAATTGTACTGTGAACATTCCTTTCTATTTTAATGCTTTGTGTGACGGTTAGCTGTTTGTCGTCATTCACTTTATTACTACTGTATCTAAAAAGTTGCATTTCTTGACCAGCTCGGAGACTTGGAAACTTGGACCTTTCTGTTGTTGTTGCTTCCCCAGAATCCCTTGTCTCCTTTTTTTCTCCAGGGCTCTCAATTATGGAGGAAATTATTCTTAACTTAAAGGATATTTAGACGTAATACACAGGTTTGTTTGTGGAGTGATTATATCTCAGTCACGTCCTTCGTTCGTTACATTTAGCTGCAGGAGATCAAATACAATGTTCTTTTCAATTCCTCGCAGTAAACGGAGTCTTTAAAATGACTGATCGCTGCAGGAGCCACGATTATCACAGAGAGGAAACAATGCTTTGTGTAATTAAACAAACAGAGTAAACATAAACAAACATATAGAAAGTTTTATTTATTTCATTTTTACACACATTTACACAAGTGTTCATTTCTCAAACAATCATAATGGGACAAAAAATCATCAATACCAAGTTAGGAATTGAGAAGTGGCGTGGCTAACTTGTTTTAAGATTAAGATTAAGAGATTCTTTGTTCCTCCCACAGTGGGGAAATTTCAGTGTTGCATCACAAAATTACAGAGCAGTAGGAATGAGGAGAACACAGCACAAGATAAATGAACAATAACTCTATACTAAAATAAAATAACATCTTTAACTTTAACATTATAAAGAAGCAAGTAGCATAATAAGTAGTGGTATAAAGTCTCTATCCTTAGCATAATAAAGAAGCAAGAATAATTACTGTATGTGCAAGAAATGTATATTTTTATGCATCTGTACATGTTAGCAGCTTGAGGATACGGGACCAAGTAACTAAGTAAGGCTAAGTTTCATTAAAAATGTTTTTGTTAATCTTCTCTCCCTTTAATAATATATATATATTTTTGTCTTTTACTTTTCTCTGTATGGCACTGGCTGTAGATTCAATAGACAAAATAACTGTATATGTGAATTAAATCTAACTAAGGCCCTTTTTAAATGATTTGTTATTAGGATTATTATTATCATTAGTAGCATGATTATTTTTATGATTATTTTATATTCATTTATTTATGTATTATTATTATTATTATTATTATTATTATTATTATTATTATTATTATTATTATTATTATTATTATCATTATTATTATTATTATTATTATTATTATATTTTATTATTATTATTATTATATTATTATATTTTATTGACTTTTCTTGTTTGGCGCAATGGGTGGAAAAAAAAAAGTGTGTCTATTATGGCACTTGAAATCTGCTTTGATCATGTTGAGACAAAAAAAAAGTTTAAATAAGGCCAAAAAGATTGTTATTTCTGTGGTTTGAACATAATGCACCCCAGCTCGAGGATCAAAGAGAAAGCTGTTTACTGTAAGTTACGAGCCCCAAGTCCTTCGCTGGTATTGCTGATCGGTCTATTACCAGCAGCCGTTGCTTCCTGTGCTCGGTGAAACTTCCACATACGTGAAGTAGCAATGGTGTAGGTTTGGTTCCAATCTTGGCGGGGACATTCACTACGACCTGAGTCTACACCCATTGACACGGGGTCCAGAGTTTCTCCCCCAGAATTTGTTGTGTAATCACACACTATATTTGCAATAGTGTGTTGCCTTCTATACTAAACTCAGCTGTAGACTGAATGAGAAGCAGTTAAGGATTTTTTCTAATCGTTAAAACAAAATCAATTGGATCAGAACTTCTGAGTTTTGTGTTGCGTTCATTCTAACTTTGTCCACAAGATGGCTTAAATGTTTATAGTAAATAAGATAGTAAATATATCCTGTATTCAGGATCAGGCTGATATGGTTTACAACCTATCTCAAATATGCTGTCCCTGGCACTTTCTTGAGAGTGACTCTCATTGGCTGCCTCCTAAATAGCAAATACACTGTTATGAAACTTTAAAAAATCCCATATTTTATCTTCATAATTCCAGCCTCACCTGAAGCCCAGCTTCGATATCTGCCTGCACTACATCTTCCCTGAATACCTGAGTTCCCTATAATAAATAAAACACATGTAGTGCATAAACAAATCAGATCTAAGCATATACAAAATAAAACCACCAACAAAACCAAATAAATACTTTCAACCTCACCTGAAGCCCTGAAGGTCCAGCCACTTCCTCATCCTCTACCAGCACTGCACATTCCCTGTTTGTCTGACTTTCCTTTATGGTATTAATAAAAACACACATTCTACATTGAATAAAATGAAACCTAGGCATGGTACACCAGTCGCTAAATATCTCATGAAACTAGAATTGGTTGATGGGTCTAAGATTATAACTGCTTAATCCTAACCTCACCTGGAGTCCTGTCTTGTCCTTGTCTTTATCTCCTTCTTGAATTTCCATTATATCTCTCAGAGTGTCCTATATTTAGTAAAAGATTTCAGACAACACTTTTTGCCATCATTATAGTAGTAAAATATGTTGTAATTGGCATAGGTAATTTCCAACCAAATGATGTTCTTTAACTTTAGTATGATTCTATACTGACTTAAACCTAATCCAAATCTACATAATAGCCCTCACCTGAGGCTCTAACAGTTCAGGAACTGCTCTCGATACTTGAAATAAATCATGCTCTGATCTTTCAATTTCCTATAATAAATAAAAACAGAGGAGAAAATATTGAATTAGAATCTACAGTGAGTAGCTCACTACATTGTTTGACATATACGATCAATCTCTAAAAACAATTCATAGTCCAATGCATACCTACAAAATTCCAACCTCACCTGCTGCACTGAAGGGCCTGTTGCTTCTACCTCAACATTCCCTATATTGTTCTCTCTTGGTGGTTGAGTTTCCTATGTATGTTAACAGAAGATTAATCATCACAATTCATAATTTGCTATTACTTGTGCTTTCTCTTACTTACTTTCCAACTGTTAAAAATCTCCTGATATCTTTTATCTTTTTTTGTGGAGGTGGCATTTTTTCTAAATTATATAAGAAGGTATAGACAATCAAAAACAGACATTCATATACATGAACTGCAGAATCATTTATATAACTTGGCCAATGTCAAAAGTTATAGTATTTCTCAATACAATGAGTTAACAAGAGTTTGGCAATAAGTAACAGTGTGGATTTTTCTATATTTTCTTTTTTTTATTCCACTCTCTACCCAAAAAGGCAAGTAATGACTCACAGGGTTCTCAAGTATTCAAAATAAAAACTTAAATGACCTGTTGTGGTGTGTTTTGCGCACAACCAGCATGCATCGTTAACGCAATGGAAAATTTAGGTATCCGAGCTTTAATTTCGGGAGCGCTGGTTGCGCTTTGGGAAGAGTCAGGGGAGAGACATGTCAGAGACACAGGGGAGAAACGGGGGAGATACGAGGGAGACCCGCACTTGCAACATGGTTCTGACTGCATATGGTCCGAGCTCGGTACCATGTTAGAGCTGTGCTTTCACTGAGCGCCGCGGCTGTCATTACAAAGCGGCAGCAGCTGCACCAGGACGTGCACATTCGAGTGCATCGCTTGAATGTGCTTAGAGCAAATAACAGCAAGTGCCCGCTGTCACACATTTCACAGAAATTACATTATCAGCAGATAAAGGTTGTAAATCGTGGATCCGTGGAATATTTTCATCCCTAGTTTATCCTGATTCACACAACACACCCACTTATACATTTTGGATAGTAAGAGCACAATAAGTATTTTTTCAGCCTTTCAACCAACCTGTTTCTTTATTGGAGCCAGTTCTGTTCTGTCTCTGTGCCGTGTGAGCTCCTCGGGACATTAAACAGTGCGCTGACAGATTAGAAATAACGTAAGTACTTTGAATGGTAATAGATCTACAGTACTTTCCTCTGATTACTCACGTGCTACAACGCTCAGGGAACGAAAAAAAACACTTGCTTCACGCTGGCTAACTTTAAAAAATTAAACAGTCGCTCAGTGCTTCAGTTTGGCGCTGAAGAAGACAGCCAATCACTGCAGAGAACGGAACGGGTCACGTGCTGCTGCTGCTGCTGTTGCTCTGGAGGCGAGGAGGAGGCGCGACGTGTGCACAAACGGAAGACATGTGTCCCGGACCGTCCGGGTCACGGGACACATGTCATTTTGGTGGGGACTTTTTAGTCCTCACCAAATATTGGTGGGGACATGTCCCCATGGTCCCCACGCAAACCTACGCCCTTGTGAAGTAGTAATCCATTACTCTGCAGTTCTCAACAGTAGTGCTAAAGTATTCCTGTAAGGGCCGCATATGTTCTGAGTCATTTGCCACCATATTCTGTAGAAGCCATGACCGTTAAGCAGACGACTTCACATGGCTCAGGTTTCACGGTGTATTTGCCAAGCAGCGACTCAACAGCAGAAAAACATCTGAACGTATAGTGTATATATCTATAATGTAAGTAATATACACATCATGTTTTATACCAGGGGTCTCAAAAATGTTTTGATTGGAGAAATAATGTTATATTTTTGGAGCCGTAATAAAACTGTAGTCTATGTAACAACGCTCATGTAAAACGTACCGTATAAAATATACCATATAAATGCATCATATAAAATGTATACTTATATATGCAACGACTTTTTACAAATTCCTGAATCCTATGGGGAGCTATGACCCTGGATTTAAATCATAGTGTGGTAGAGAAAAATTATTATACTGTAGAAAGTTAAGAAAAATGGCAATGAAATGTTAAATATGTGAACTGTGTCATTTCTAGCTTTTGCTCAAATCAAGGCAACTAAATTACTGGACGGCTCAGAACGTCTGTGCAGAAAATCTGTATACAAAAAATCTGAATGCATGCAAAGAGGGATTTGATGACACAAACTGACACACCAGTTAATCATAGTTTTGTCTGATATATATTGGCTGAACTACTGTCATCAGTTAAAGAAGTATTGGAAAAGAGCATGATTTATTAATGCCTTTGGACAGATTAGGGCCATTTAATGATGATTTGACATGAAAATCTTACTGCTACTTTAACCCTTTAGGCGCCAGAAGTTTTTTCCTAACAGCCTCAATTTTGACATCTTCATTTCTTAACAACTTAAAAATGATAAGAGATTGAGGCCTTACGTAAAATAGTGAAATTATAGGGTTGGCCCAAAGTTTATGGAAGGAAATAAAAATGTACAAAAGTGTCAAATAAGGCGGCACATCCCAATGGTCTGAACTAGCGTGCTGGATTAAAAAAGTGCAAAACGTGAAAATAGTGAAAAATCCGCACAGTTATGTTGCTCCCAATCAGTGTCTTTTACTTACAGACCACGCTGAGGCCATTCTAGAAATAAAAATGTACCCATCTATTTAGCATATTATGACTTCATGGTGGTGGCAATTGTGGATGTTCATGAAATATGTATATACTGTATATTTATTGCTGACCAACACAAATCACTAGGACATGAACACACAAACAGAACTCACATTTATTGTACCACACAGCTGCTCAGTCGGTAGAGCACTGGCCTTCTCCACCGATACCACTAATGTCTGCTGTCGTTGTGTCCTTGGGCAAGACACTGAACCCACTTTGCCTATAAGGAGCGCGGAAGTAATGTTTGCTGCATGCCTTGATGTGTGTATGTGTGTATGTGTATTCATCAATCTGAAATTTCCCACTGTGGGACGAATAAATCATTGTGTGGCAGCGAGTTTGACTGAATTTTGCAACAATTAAACAGTACCGTTTAATCTCATGTTAAGTCAACCATGGCGTCTAGAGGGTGAAATATTTGCATCAGTTTTAGCTGGTCTTGTGCCGTGACATTTTTTCCAATGCAAAATGGTGTTCTACTGCTCAAAAAGGTTGGGGAGCACTGGTGTAAGGAACAGGCACTAAGGTTTCTAGCTTGAAAAATTGTTGTTTTTGCTCAGTAAGAACCAGCCGTCTGTCCAGTACCTTCCACGCTGTTACAACTGGTCATCAACCAACCAGACTCGCCGTAACCAGCACCGGCACAAACAATGGCAGCGCTGGTATAACTCATGGGCTTCAAAACAAGACTGGTGTGAAGGGCCTTGTTTACAGGACAGCTCATTGTGGAGAGCACGTGTCCTGCTGGGACGGATACACAAATTGCAGACACTGGGGGTGAAGGAAATGGCTTCTTTTGAATTCTCCAAAACAAAAGAGATCTGCTCATTCCTGGACGTCTGTGTGGGAAATAGAGCGGGTCAAAGGGACGGCCGGTGTCGCACAGTTTGAGAAAGACTGAGTAAATCTTATCACTTGGTAAAATGTGGACAAAGGAGCAAAGGCAGACAGGATGTGTGGAGGGATGTGGACTTTTTAACATGGTTGGAACACTCATACATTTCAGTGCAATTCTGAAGCTGTAGAGAATTATCATCAACACAATGTATTTTTGTTCAGGCTAAAAATAGTATGATTACGAAATTAACAGTAAAATGCTGTTTAAGTGGATTAACAGGAACACACAGCTAAATCCTGAAATCACAAAGGCATAATGTGATTCAGTGATACAGTATTTAACCGTTAATATTAGTAACAGAAATGCCATGTTGAGAAAACGCTAAAACCCTGGAACCATATTTGCCAGCTTTTTACAGTTTTTCTGCAAGGACATTTTTTACATTGTGGGCCTCCCTGAGATTTCTCATCTTTGCACTACACTGGGTTTAGAGCTTTTCTTTGCCGATGCAGGAGGGTCTGTTGGAGCCTCCTCAACTTAAAGGGGACATATCATGAAAAATCCACTTTTTGTGCCTTAAATGCCATATGTTGTGTAGTTGGAGCCTCTAGAAGTGCAAAAAAGTTGAAATCAGTCTCTTCATGGGTTGCAGAGAACACTTCATATTCTGTTTAGGTAAGATTTTTCAACCCGTTCTGATATTGCCATTCTCTATTACGTGTTTAGAATTATTACGTCACAGTATTTGCAGCGAGACTGCTATATAAGGGCATGGGCGTCTAACAAAACACTTCGACCCAGCCCTCCTCTACTGTGCATCACTTAATTTGTAGTCCAAGCTCAAGGATGCCAGCGAACAGGGCTGGACTGGCCATCGGGCGTACCGGGCAATGCCCAAAGGGCAATGCCCATATTTGGGCCGGTCTCTCTGCCTCATACAAAACACATGTTTATGAGAAGTGTAAATCCGTTGAGAATTGTTGGAGCGGGGCGCGCGTATCCGCGGGGCACTTGCTGTATATACTCGAACGGGATTCCGCCACCTCAGCGGCCGCAGTGTTCCGGGGCATCTGCGGCCGCTTTGTAATGAGCAGCTTCCGCGTCCAGCGGCTGCGAGAGGCTGTGAGCGTCCAGCCGCTCGCAGCCGCTCCACCGTGTTGTGGCTGAGCGCTCAGCCTCAACGTGGCCATGTACCCAACCCCATAAACGCGCACAGGACCATGCATGTCTTTGAGTAATCTGTGCACCCAATAAATACACAGCTGCAGGAAACAGTCCGCGTCTCCCCTCTCCTCTCGAAGCGCGAATAAACGCCCTAAATAAAGCTCTGATACCTACATTTTGCATTGCATTAAAAGTTCATGTTTGAGCCCAAAAGTAATATGTTGTGAACAAATTAAACAGATTTAGAGCCAGCAAATGGCTGACAATATGCATTACAGTCTTTTTTGACCAATTCTCATCCCTGTAACAAACAATCGTGTTGTCTGTGTCCACCTCCCTCACTCTGAGACATGTTTATTACTCTCTTGTAATGTAGACTATTGCATTTTATTTTATTGTTGAAACTGCACATATCCTACTCCTCTACAGTATTTGCTTCCACATACTGTATAAACTAGGAGTCGGCAACCTGCGGCTCCGGAGGCGCATGCGTCTTTTTCCTTCTGTAGAAGGAAAAACGTTCTTAACGTTTTTAAATGCTGTAAAATTGTGCATAAGTAATATTCAATTTAAAAATTTCTGTCAACGTGTCTGTCAAACCGGCGTGTGAGCATCATAGACTGTGCGCATTGATCCCAAAGCTAAAAAGAGAAGAGTCGATAATAAGACTTGACTAAGAATGAAAATTAACATTTGTTTTCAGTCAATGAGGAAGGACTGCTTCATGTTTGCGATGTAATGAGAAGTTTCTATGAGATAATTGTATCTGTGCTTAGAAACTACAAAAATGGCCGCTCGGGGTGGAGTTGAACCTGTGTCACCTGGATGGGGGGGTGGTCAAAAGCGCCTCATTTGCATTTAAAGAGACAGCACCAAAACAGGTTGCTCTCAGACGCACCTTAGAACAGGTGTAGAAGAAAGGCCCGTGGAGCTACAAATAATGAGACTCAGACCCAGCCATTGCAGTTACGCTTTATATAGGCCACAAATTAATGATTTAGATGTAAAAATCAATTATTTGAAAACACGATATGTCCACTTTAAAGGACAGTGGTGACGATCCAGGACAATCAATACTCAACAACATTTATGGACATTGGTCATCTGCCCAGTATGGACCAAATACCAATGCGTCTTCTTTTGATTCTCTGATCTGTATTGGCGGATTCAACAGCTGTGCATAGTCCTCCGAGATAACTACTGTTGGGATCAATACATTGAATTGAATTGAATCGTAGAATGTCACTGTTTCCAAAAGTTTGGGGGCAATATACGGCTTTATCATAGAGTACCTAGTTTTAAATATGAGGGTTTTCAAATTGGACAAAGGGACACATTTATGATTCATGACAGAAATGTTAAATATTTTAGTGTGAATGGAGATAAACGCAAATCCCTCAGCAAAAACAGGAATGTTGTGAAGATGACAAAGTCTAGGGTCGTGTCTTTAATTCATGGTAGAGACCAAAGAGAACAAAGATATTACAGAATGCAAGTGATATTATACAGCATGGAGGAAGGAACACCGTCCAATCAGCATTCGCCACAGTGCCAGTAGCTTCAACCTTGAGATACCAAAACATGCAGTGGCAAAGTACTGGCTTGTGCATATGTTAGAATGATCAGTTAGAACTGTAGCCCTAAATCACAACAGAAGTCTCAACAAACAAAACCATTGAAATCACCAACAGAGATCAGAGAATCAACAGTTAAGACACAAAATATACACATGAGTTGGTCCATAGGGAGAGACCAATGTCCATACATGTTGATAAATGTCCATACAGGTTGTAGAATGTTAAAGTGTCCTGGATCATCACCACAGTCCTTCTAGCTGGACACTAACTGCCCAACAGACCCTCCTGAAACCTCGGGGAGACCCACATCCACCCAGGACCTAAGCTACAGAATGAGGACCAATGCCACGCAGCGGCCGCAAAGCGTGGGCAGAACTACAGTTGCTTCAAAGTGTCATGAAATCTCTAAAGTTGTTACATGGTAAAGTTGTGTCAAGAAATGAAGACAGAGGCAGCAGCGATTGCACAGCCTCTCAAGAGGGACTCGAACTGGAGGGACTCGGACAAGAGGAGACAAGGCTTTTTATATGATTTATATCAATGTGCATAAGAGTAGAAGATATTATCACTTGGATATAGATACTGTAGTAACAATGAGGGCAAAACAAAGACACACAGTGCTACAGATTATAATGTTTTGCAGTGATACAGATATAACAGGGGTCCTCAGTACGAAATATGCAGGTCAGATTACACAAAATTCATGAATATGTTTTACTAAGGGAACAATAGCATTACATGGTACTTTAAATACTCAAAACCGTACCTGGAAGCAAACCTAGTAATTATCTTGTATATCAATAAAACTTAATCCAACACGTCTCTCTTGAATTTGATGAACAAACTTGGAGGGCCCAGCGACGGCTGACGGGCCAAAAGGAAACACCCATGATGTTGTGGTCCAAAATGTGGTGAAAATGTTAACACTGATAAGAACCGTCATCTCAAAACATAAAACACTATGATGAACGCCTTTTAAACTTTACTACAAGAATTATGACTTCACTATGTCCAAACAGATAAGAAATGCCAGCCAAGGTGGATCCAAGTTATGATACATTATATTTCAAAGACCCATAAAAGAAGTCCAGCAGTCTTGGTCCTAGCCTTATGTATATATATTTTTCAGATTCAGATTTGTTGTAAAACCACACTTTTTTTATTTTTATTTTTTATTTGACCCATATTTAACTAAAGTCCGGTTGAGATTAAAAACGTATTGTTCAAGGAAGTCCTGGACAAAAGTTACAGCTACATACAATTACAGATTATAAAACAGTTAGTGTCAATGAAGAGGGCTCAAGTGCTCTCAATCTGGATCTAAAAGCATTCAATGAAATAAATTCAGATAATTTCCCGTTTTTTTTGCAGCACGTTCCATGTAGAAGGAGCAGCAAATACAAAACATGTGGAAAATTCTCCCAGTGTGCACCATACAACCATCCATAAAACAGGCTAAAAGGTAAAAGAAAAACTTGTCAAACTGTGAAATTAATCTATAAAAACAGATAAAATAACAAGTGCAAGATCATTAAAGTGCTTTGATCAAACTGATAAAAGCAAGTGGAAAGAAGCTGAAAAAAAAACATGTGTAATTATGGTGTTAACGCATTATTCCATTGTTATTGTAAATGGATTGTAGAATGGTAATAAAAGTCTGCAGAGACATTTATGCCTGGGTTCAACATCTATGAGTGTTCCTAATCCCACACACATTTGGGAATCCACCAACGCTCTGATTTATGCCTCGAATGAAATCAACTGAGCTCATTCATTTCCTTATGGAGCTTTTGCGCAAGTTCACCGTGGTAGACCCGGCTGCTGCTGCCCAGCTCCACAGGCCTGCTCTCATCCTCGGCTCATCATACCAGCAACGCCCACATCCAGTCAACCAATAACCGCCAGGACAGCAAGTTAAAAGCCGGAGACGCCCACTTCCCGGCCTTCTCAAGTCTGCAAGGTGTATGTCGCTAACGCACCTGTTCGCAATGCATGCGTTGTTCTGGAGGGGTCGCTTCTGCTCACGTGTTGCTCGTGCGCGTGACCCGGCTGTCCTCAGTCTGGCTGCTTGTGGTCTGCTCCTCCTCCGCGTCCCTGCACCTGCTGGGGGTCGCGCGCTGTGGTCCGCGTGTCTCCGCCGCTCTCCTCCTCTGCGGGCTCCTTTTGCGGGCTGCTCCGCGGGGTCCGTCCGCGGGCTCGATGCTGCTCGTCTCCTCGTGGTCTGCTGCTGCGTGCAGACGGTCTGGCCCAGTGCCGTGCGTGTCCCTGCCTCCGATTGGCGGTGCCGCGTTGTCCCGTTGCTTTTCCCACGTCTTCTGGCATGCGTGGTGGTGAGTGTGCTGACCTGCGGACGGTTTGTTCGCTGAGTCTGGGCTGCAGGCGGTTGGTTTTTGCCCTGCGCACTGGACTGCAGGCCTCAGTTTTTGCCCCGTGCTTTGGTCTGCAGGCTCCGTTTTTACATGTGTTCGAGCTAACTTGCAGCTACCCTGTGACTGGTGGGCACCCGAGCCTTTCATTGTGGCTCGTGTTTTGGGGGAAGATAGGATATATATATATTGATCCCACTCAGGGATCAATGCATTTATTTGTATTTGAGTGATAAAGGAGGGACAATGCATATTAAATGGCATTAATCGTTATTATCTGAGGGATATAAGAGGAGCAATGTGCATTAATTCAGATTCATGTATTTGCCACTTGCAGTAAAACCACGTTGGAAAAATTGCAAGACTACCCCAGCGTGCACCAGACGGCACACACCAGAGCTCTTGCCACGGCGCCATCTTACAGCATTAATCTTATTACTCACAGGTCACTATGTGAGTAATAGGTCACTAGTATTAAATGATTAGGTAACTAAACTGCAGCATGTTGCATTTTGAAAGTGCAGCAGAAAGTAAAAGGGCCCAATGTGAATCTGCAATGAGTGTGAAGTGGAGTTGGAGCTAATGAACGTGCGGAAAAGTGATCGTTCATGCATATCTGCCATAACCAAAGCAGCAAGATGGCTCCAGGAGACATCTGTTATTCGCATGGGAATGTTTCGGAATCAGATTAATTTATTCGCCATTTGCAGTAAAACCACATCGAAAAAAACTGCAAGACTACTCCAGTGTGCACCAGTGAGAATGTTGGTTCTGTATTTTCTTCTGATGTTTAATGATGGATTGGAAGGGCGACATGTTGACCACGGCCCTGCTCCTTTCTCGTCTCCCCGCCTTACGGAAACTTCAGGGCTTTGCCGGAGTTCCACAGCTGATTCCGAACGCACACTCAGTTTTGTTCCAGAGGCGAAATGTGTCCGAAGCAGCACTGAGAGAAATCCATGGAGGACGACGCCGGCGATCTCGGCAGGATGCAACCGGCACGTGTGTTTCGTTTGTATCCACGGGTGGGACTCCCGCAACTTCTCACACTTCCGCTTCCAGCCCTGTAGGTCTGCAGGCCCTCTGTTTTGCCCCGTGCATTGGTCTGCAGGCTCCGTCTGGGCCCCCGCGCACTGGTCTGCAGGCTCCGTCTGGGCCCCGCGCACTGGTCTGCAGGCTCTGCTTGTGCTGGTGCCTGTGCTGGTGCCTCTGTCGGCGCCTCTGCCTCTGCCTCTGCCTCTGCCTCTGCTGGTGCCTCTGCTGGTGCCTCTGCTGGTGCCTCTGCCTCTGCCGGTGCCTCTGCCGGTGCCTCTGCCGGTGCCTCTGCCGGTGCCTCTGCCGGTGCCTCTGCCGGTGCCTCTGCCGGTGCCTCTGCCGGTGCCTCTGCCGGTGCCTGCCGGTGCCTCTGCCGGTGCCTGCCGGTGCCTCTGCTGGTGGCTCGCGTACGCTTCGTGGGCACCTGCCGTACGGCCGTTGGTGGCTGCTTCCCGGCGTTCTCCGCACACTGCTTCTCGGGATCCCGGCGCTGCTCTCGCCGCCAGGGTGGCTCGCGCCCTGGGCAGGATCCAGTTCAAACCTCAGCGCACAAACTGCAAGCAGTAACCAGGCTTCCTTCCCTCATTGCTGCTCCATTCTCCTCCCCCTGACGGCTAACTGGTCCGGAGCCCAACTCAAATCCAACTAAATAGATGCAGAGCTGTGCTGAGCTGCCTCGCACCATGCTCTCAGTTTGCATCAGCTGTTCTGCTCCTTATTCTGCTTCTAATGGATGCTGCCCGGCTGAGTATGCCGCGCTGCGCTGGACTCGCACCTATGCTCTCAGGGTCGCCTCGGCGGTCATGCTTCATCTCTCTGCTTAAGCTTCTGCTTCTATCAGATGCAGCTTGCCGAGTAGCTGCGCTGAGCTGTCAATCAAACTCCTAATCAAAGGCATCCATAACTGTATTCTTCACTCTTCTGATCGCAGCCTCCCCATCATGCTGCCCATCCTGCAGCAGCTCTGAGCGGCACTGAACTCCGGCTCATCTTCCAAGTACATGTCTGCCCTCCTCGCAGCATCTTCCTGCTCGCCTTCTATGGCTTCTCTGCATAAGCGAGTTCACTACTGCTCACTCAACCTTCATGCGGTCCGAGACACGGCTTTCCCGACCTTTCCTACTATCCTGATTATCTACTCTCCACCTCAAGATTCTAAGCGTAAGGGCGCCTGCAACATCAATGGCCCTCTCCGATATGTCTCTGCCCCTACAGGTCTCCGCTTCTACACGGACGCTGCCCCTTCCGTGGGTTTTGGGGGGTTCTTCCAGGACCAGTGGTTCGCCGGGCCGTGGCCCGCTACTTTTCCCCGGAGCATCTCCTCTGCCCTACACGAGATATTCCCAGTGGTCGTGGCCTGCGCGCTGTGGATTCACAAGGGGCAGAGAAAGAGGATCTCTGTCATGTGTGATAATCTCGATGTAGTGGAAGCATTAAACAAAGGTCGCTCTTTTTCACCAACATAATGTCCCCTGACCATTTCAACCTTCATCTCAAACATTCAAAGATCAAAGGCGCCTGCAACATAATAATAGCTCGCTCCGACACATCTCTCTGCCCCTACAGGTCCATGATGCGTTACACTCGCCTCCGCTGTCAAAAAGGAGATTTTAACGGACCTCTATTTCTCACTCCAGACAACCTTGCCATGACAGCAACCTGGTTCAGAGCTCAGCTAAGATCCCTACTGCTCCTCTGTAATTTGTCTCCCTAGCTCTATACAGCCCACTCCTTCAGGATAGGCGCTGCCACGCGCGCGGCCTCGCTGGGGCTCCCCCATTCTTCTCTGCAACAGCTGGGGCGCTGGTCCTCGTCGGCTCTCTCCGCCTATCAGGCCAGATGCAACCGTCATCATGGCAGCACAACGACTACTGGCTTCCTCGTAAGCTCCCAGCAAAGCAATGCAAAGCAAAGCAAAAGCAAGCAAAGCAATAAGATCCTGGTGGTGGCACGCACTCTCCTCAAACGCTCTCCCGCTGCTGCAGCGTCTGGCTGAACATGATGTGTGCGCTCATGTTCTCAGCTCGCTCAAAGATGCCCCAGCTTGCAGCGTCTGGCTGAACATGATGCACAGAGCTGGACTCGCACTCAATCCCCGGAGTGGGTGCTGAGCGGCCCCGCGCTCATGTTCTCAACTCGCTAGGGAGAACACCTGCTTGCAGCGCCTGGAGAACATGACGCACCCCTGCTGCCCCGCGCTCATGTTCTCAGCGCGCTCAGGCCCCGCATCTCTGCCCAAACAGATGCGGGCCCCCAGCAGACGCAGCCTGGCTGAGCGACCGTGCGAGAAGCCTCGCACTCATGCTCTCAGGCCTGCGCAGTGCGTCCTGCTATCCCATCGCAGGCCCGCATCTTTGGGGGATTATGCGCGCAAGCAAGCGCCGCGCTCAACAGCATCGCTCCCGGGCCTAGGGCGCCAAACATGCTTAATCAAATAAAACTTCTAACTGCATTCCCCCTTGTGGGTCTCTCCAAGGTGAAATGGAGCTTTTGCGCAAGTTCACCGTGGTAGACCCGGCTGCTGCTGCCCAGCTCTACAGGCCTGCTCTCATCCTCGGCTCATCGTACCAGCAACGCCCACATCCAGTCAACCAATAACCACCAGGACAGCAAGTTAAAAGCCGGAGACGCCCACTTCCCGGCCTTCTCAAGTCTGCAAGCCTCCGCCGCCTGTTGTATATTTTAAATATAGACTAAAGGCAGATGTGAATTTGATTGACCCGGAATTGAACTCTTGTCTCTTTCCCAAGCAAAAAGACCTGTGCCCTCAGGGATTAAGTCACAAGGACACAGGATAAGCAGACGGGAATTATAAAAAGATATCGCCTTTGAACAAGGCGAATTATTAACGTTCGATAATAAACATTATCTGCTGACAGAGCAAAAGTCCCTCACCATCAGGCGGAAAGGGAATTTACCAACAGCATTCTAACGCCTCCCAGTGGACAAGGGACGTCAGCACACCCGGAAAGCCCCACCCTTGGACGCGTATGGATGACGTCATCGGAAGTCTCCCGTATATGTGCCCTCGGAGGGTTTTGAGGTCAGAGAGGACAGGGGCAACGCACAGGGATAGAGCAGGCATAGAATAGGAGCTCTTTTGTTGAATATTCTGTATCTGATTGTAAAGATAATTAAATGCAGATGTTAAACTTGGAGAATCTTTAGTCTTATTTCTGTACCAAATTGTGGACACGTTAGCCAAAGGGAATTATTGGCTTCATTTGGTAACCCGAGACGTGATTTGATACAGAAAGAAGACGCAAGATGAGCTCAGATATAGACTGGGTCCGTCGGCCGGGAGAATTCTCTCTTCTCCCTTCTCTTCGAAAGAGGTAAGCGGATCGTTACTTTTGAAAATCTGCACATTGTTTTAAATGGAAGAGAGAGAGAGAATTCGGCTCGGCGGACTGCAGCGTGGCCAGACGACCGCCGTGACGGGCGTTCTATCGGACGCGATAGAACAATAGTCAGGTTTTTCGACGTTTTTGAACCTTGAGGGAAGCATTGGTCCCTTCAAAAAAAGAATATACAGGAAAGCCACAGGGTTTATAGGTGCAAAAGAGGCACAAGTGTTTAGATAAATAGGATTAGAAAATAGGGACAGTTAGGGTCAGAAGTTATAGGATAATGAAAACTGGTACTGAAAAGGGTACATTTAAACAGAAGAAAAGCCAAGTATTTAAAATGTGGATTCTGATAATAATGATCTGATTAATGAGAAAAGAAGGAGCCACTTGGCTGTAGTATACGAGTTTCATGTGAAGAAATGACAAAAGATCAGTCTGGGAGTTTTTCTCTTGTATTGTGATGTAATGTCTCGATAGTTACAGAGAATCAGAAAGAAAAAAAAAAAGGATTCTACTGGAACCCTCGATACATTGATCAGGTAGCAAATGGTAATGTTTTCCATTACAGACGTATTTAAGGATAAAATGTAAAGTGTCGTTTGACGTGAGAAAAACTTTTACCACTGATTAAAACTTTGTCACGAGAAAAACGAGGAAAGTATTTCAGACTCCATGTTTCCTTTGTTCGGGAGGCCCCTCCCCTCCCTCGTTCTGTTCTCTCTCTCTCCCCTTCCTCGCTCTCTCTCGCTCTCTCTCTCTCTCTCTCTCTCTTTCTCTCTCTCTCGTGAAGAAAGAATTTTTTGTAGAAAATTACATTTATACACACGATAATGTTACTGACATGGAGTCATAGGATCACAGAACTTTGAGTTAGATTATAAAGAGGCATTATTTTATGTTTTATTTTTTATCTCCAAGGCGTCTAGACAAGTTTTTTCCCTACATTTTGGTGATATAAAAGTTAGAATGATCTTAGAGAGCATTATACTTTTGGAAAAATAGGGCTCAGGATAGCAGTTGAATGCAGAATTCGGTTTTCAGAATCTAATGTTTAAAATGTTAATATTAATTATTCCATAGGTTTATTTTGAATTGTAATTAATCATTGGTTTGGTATGGTAATTAACACACTTGTTTGTGTTTCTTGTTTGTCTGTTTTTTTCCGAGAAAACTTCTGTCTGTTTCATTTGGCCAAAAATCGTCTCTGCCACAAACCACAATCGGGCGCCATCAGCACGGACCATCAGCGTCTCCCCCAGACCCACAGGGGGCACCAAAGACAGCAGCATCGGCTGCAGCAGCTAACAGGAACTCTCGAAGAAGACCTCTCCGGCCTCCATTTCATGGAGAAAAAACAGACTTTTGCACAAACCGAGTGGAGTTATGTGCACGGAGAAGAACGTTGTGTAAACCTAACAAGAAGAAGAAGGACACACGCTGGTGTGCGTCAAAAAATGATTGAAAAGAAAAAGACATTGCAAGGAGAAGAAAGTGATTGAAAGAAGAAGAAAGAAAGTGATTGTTTAAAGAAGAAGAAAAAAGACATTGAGACAAAGACATTGGACACTTTGAGACAAAAGACATTGAAAGACGCCATGAGTAAAAGAAAGACATTAACGGACATTTGAGACGTGGCTGGCCTAAATGAGACACACAGAAGGTAAATATACAGACAGGCAACAAACGCACAGAGACATATTAAGTCATATTTACACATTTAGCTAGGTCATTCGTTCATAACACCACATTTAGCTGCATGAAAAGAATACAGGACATTCGTTAAAATTAATTAGACTCTTGCTTTAGCATGAGACACAAGGAGATTAGAACAGCAGTATATTTAAAGTAGAGGAGCTCTATTATTGAAACTAGTATTATTATTTAAAGTTATAGACGCGGAGAAGTTTAGAATTATTGATTTTGACTGCATGATCTTGGTAATACGGATATTTAAGGCAATTTTTCAACCTCTGAACCGTGGCTCGTTAATCATTTACGAACAATCACATGCACAGTTGAAACTGGTGCTAGAAAGAGAACTGCAGCTTTTAATGGACGTTGCATTTAATACAAAAAGTGGGATGTTCAGACAATAAAAAAAAAAAAAAAAAAAGGTCTGAAAAATAATATAGAGTATTTCTAAATCTTGGCTAAAGGTGATATTAGATCATATCTGATAACACATTGACGCAACACTGTTCATTGGTTGAAAACACGGATGTAGGGACATTTTAGGAAATCTTTTATGACATGTTTCTCTTCCAAATAGCTAAATTAGAAACAATTAGGACAGTCATGTCTTTAATATAACTGTTGGAAGTTTATTTGAGACATGATTGGTGCAAGTACGACAACACACATACAGTAGGACAATGGCCTTTTCTCCACATGAACGTGAAACAAAGGTGAAGTATTAAAGTTTGAAACTAATTTACATTTTTAAGGAATCCGAACTGGCTTTTAAAAAAAAAAAAAGGGAAAAACATTTATTGCACGTGCACGAGTTTTTTTTTAAGTAACAAGAGCTCATTAAAAATATAGGGGACACAGTCTGTGACAAGCCCGAGTAAAGACCACGTGGTTTAAACACTAAAAGTTTGAAATGGATCCTTGTAGGAAAAATCTATTAAAGCTCTGCATGTTCTGCAGGCTCTGAAAGTTGCAACAATAGAAATAGCTCATGAGACAATTGTAATTGGACATGGAAAAATATAACAAAGTTAAAATTACAGGCCTTCTGTGTTATATGTTTGTGTGTGCTATATGTTTGTGTGTGTTATATGTTTGTGTATGTTATATGTTTGTGCGTCATGTCAAGTACACTACGCTGACCTTAACAAACTCTGGACCAAAATACTAACGTGGGGAGGCGGCCTGTGTGAGTGATGCGAGTGTGATGTGAAATGAGGAGTGCTGAACGGATCATGGAATAACAAAAGTTTTCTGTAATGTTTTAATGTGATCATGAAATAATTATTTTTTGTCAACAGCATACGGTGTAAGTACTAGAGATTCAAAGATAACAAGCTTTATTGAACAGGTGTAAAAGTGAGAGTACTCTGGGATGAGTACTCTGGGATGAGTACTCTGAGAAAAGTACTCTGAGAAAGTACTCTGAGATGAAATACCTTGCTGAAGGTACTGGGAGTCCCTCCCTCTGCTGTTTGTCCTGACAGTGATTCGGTCCAACCGCAGTGAGCGGTCATTGGGCGGAGGACAACTTTGGTTGGTAACTCACATTTAGGGGAGTATAAAATTAGAAACATACATATTGTTAAGTCTGTATTTGGCTACAGCCTCTGCCCTGATGTCGCACACCGTCTGTCAATGTAGTTATGTTTTGCCCAATTGGATTGATTGACAGGCTGCACAATGCGAAGAGAGGGAAGTGGGCGTTTCTTGTGTTCTAATGTTTGTTTTTCAGATGAAAGATAAACTGCACCTGCTTCAGGGATGACAGTAGTATGGATCATAAGGAAATGAGCCTCTACTTTGGCACCAAAGCCCACAATATGAATTGAGGACGATCCGGGAGAAAGCAACTGGAGATGATTGGAACAGTAATCTACACACACACACAGATGCATGTTTTATACTTTGGCCCACGACCAATAGGGGGAGTATGGTAATGTTATTGTCATAGGTGGTCATGGTCCTTAACCTTCTAAATCATTAGAAAGAAGTGTAAAACATATATTTACAAGAACAAATAAATAATAGAAAGGGCAGCCTAAAAAAGCAAAATGGGAAAATTATTAAGTAATTTTCGGAGTTGTCAAAATGAAATAAAATCCTATATTTGTCCCATAGGGGGTCATTCTAAATTTAGTGTTGTGCAAATTCAAAAGGAGAAATAATAGCGCTTATAACATCAAACAGATCTACTCTTTAAGATAATAGATCATACAATAATAGAATAGAATGAAATAGTCTGGAGCTATAATGTCATTGGATTCGAGGAGCTATAGGTTGAAAGGTCGCTAGGAAGAGGTGTCAGAATAAACAATAGTAATAATAGTTAGACTAGTGAATAATCAAAATAGTTCTATTGTGGAAATAAGTATCAATAACTAAAGTAAAAAGGAATCAAATGGAGTCAGATTTTAGATGTTTCTGTTTTCCACATCTGTAGGAACTAGTGCAGATGTGTTTATAGAGAGTAGTATTAAAATGCAGACATAGAACGACAGGCTTTAACACAATTTTAAATCTAAAAATAGCTCAAATATAACATTGCTCTTGACGCAGCCTCTGAGCTGCTCCATTGGAGAACAGGTTAAATGTTATTGTTTATTACAAACAGCTGATGTATTTACAGTATTTAAGTTTGGGACAACTCTTTAAACAGTTATAAGCAGCGGACAGAAGCCATGAATGTGCTTTTGTTTATTAAATAATTAAATGCATAGCCTTATAATCGTAGAGAACGTTTTAAAATAGTTAAAATCCCTTTCAGGCAACTTGATTTAGATGTATGTCTTTAATATTGGAGAACGACTGTGATGTTTTTGGAATTGTCTGAAATACAATACATAGAATAGTGATTTGCAGAACAAGAACCAGCCAATGAAAAATCATCTATTGCCAATGCAATTGTTACAATCAGAACTCAAAAATTGGGAATATGCTTTGGCTCAAACTACAACCAAGATTTGGAGTCACAATAGAGTGTAAAATAGATAGATGCTTTCAAAAAATAGAGATTATTTTTAGACAGGGCTAATATCAAACGGTAAAAAGACCATTTCCTTCATATTATGTCCAAAAGTAGTTACTTCAAAAGTAGATAAAGTTCATGAGTGTAGCCTAGATTAATGTAGCTTAGATTAATGAGATAGATTAGAACCAACAGAGATTCAAAAACATTTAAAAGCATTTTGGTGAATTTGGGTATAGCACAAAAGTAGATCTTTAGGTAGTTCTGAGAATTTTAAGAGCTGTCGATTTGTCAGCAACAGATTAGAGAATCAAAATACCGTTGTATAGGGACTAACCCCAGAGGAACCTGCTAAAATAGATTAGCTCCTGTACGGATAATACCAATTTGATTAACGATGTACATTTATCCCAAACGGTCTGAGAGAAGGAAGTGACAGCACTTCCTGGTTCAACAAAATGTATTTGGAAAAATGAGCAAAGCCCCACGAAATGGCACAGAGCCACTGATAATGAAAGCAAACCACCAGTATAGATAGATTTATTAGATAAAAACATATGTTTAAGAATAGGGCTCAATAAAAGCAAAATAAGCAAACATATTTGTAAATAGATTAGAATAGTTTAAACTATAGTGAATAGTTTTAGTGCATACATTACAGACGAGGTTGAAGAAGAATCAGAATGGACAGCAGTGGTCATCAAAGAGTTTAGTGAAGGAATGTTTCGAATGTGGTTGTGTGTCGTTTGTCTTTCTGTATTAACTCTTCACAGATAACGAGCCAGAACCAAGAACCAAGGCGATGATGGACGAGCTTCCCAGTCCCGGCACCCAGAAGGGATATTGAAAGATTGTGACCTAAATTGGTTTAATATAGGTCAACAGAGGGGAACTGTTGTATATTTTAAATATAGACTAAAGGCAGATGTGAATTTGATTGACCCGGAATTGAACTCTTGTCTCTTTCCCAAGCAAAAAGACCTGTGCCCTCAGGGATTAAGTCACAAGGACACAGGATAAGCAGACGGGAATTATAAAAAGATATCGCCTTTGAACAAGGCGAATTATTAACGTTCGATAATAAACATTATCTGCTGACAGAGCAAAAGTCCCTCACCATCAGGCGGAAAGGGAATTTACCAACAGCATTCTAACGCCTCCCAGTGGACAAGGGACGTCAGCACACCCGGAAAGCCCCACCCTTGGACGCGTATGGATGACGTCATCGGAAGTCTCCCGTATATGTGCCCTCGGAGGGTTTTGAGGTCAGACAGGACAGGGGCAACGCACAGGGATAGAGCAGGCATAGAATAGGAGCTCTTTTGTTGAATATTCTGTATCTGATTGTAAAGATAATTAAATGCAGATGTTAAACTTGGAGAATCTTTAGTCTGATTTCTGTACCAAATTGTGGACACGTTAGCCAAAGGGAATTATTGGCTTCACGCCCCACCTCCTCTTTCTCTCATTGGAGCGTGCTTGTCTGCTGCCTCTGCCACCACCAGTGCCTAGGCCCTGGGGGGATTATTCGCGCGAGCAAGCGCCGCGCTCAACAGCATCGCTCCCGGGCCTAGGGCGCCAAACATGCTTAATCAAATAAAACTTCTAACTGCATTCCCCCTTGTGGGTCTCTCCAAGGTGAAATGTCTGTCTGCCAATGTGTTTCACGTTACAGAAGCTTGAGTAACTGTCAGTCAACGCTTCTTCTGCCATCTTTGTGGTCAGAGGGAAAGCTCAGTTTTCTTTCTCTAGAATCCAGTGGTTAACTTTATTGTCACAACATTCCAAATAAAA